>JAWQUT010000021.1:696822-735450 GCA_033807755.1 Ellobium chinense | reverse complement strand
AAAAAAAAAATAAATCAGAATTTTCAGAAGCAAAATTGTTATATCTATCTAAATTCGGCATCACAATAGTATCCATCATTGGCACTGACCCTTAACAATATTCTTGAGAGTAGGATAGTCGATTCATCCCAAAGCCTCACCGAATAATGAATTTTCTGGTCCATGAGCATCCTCAAATAAATGCACATGTTCATCACAACATTAAATTCCACTTCTGTTCTGGATGTAAACAAAATATCTCATAGGTAAAGTACGTGTAAAGTGGAACCTCGATGTTAAGTCTCTTTAATATTCTGCGAATTTTACAGGCAGGGATTCATAACTATTCTATAATTTTATTATTCATAATCATATGGACCTCGATATTTAGTATACTTCAGTAATAAGCACATGTAGATGTACTTTAGTTACACTGCTCCAGCAGTACATGTCCAGAAAGAGAAACATATCAGCACATGACATGTAAAGCTATCATTAGAAAGTTGACATCACTTCTGTGACTTGTATTGTCTGTGGATGAACGATGTAAACGATATTATAGCTTTCCAACGTTATTCTCAAACTGACATTCCTGGTGAAAGGAAAAAAAACGGATAATGAAAGGAAATCTAAAGAGTGGGTTATTCGCAATTTTCTTAGAGTCATCTGGATTTCTTTTATCAATTCGCTCAGAGATGGCATGCGTTATTAAGAAACGCGTAGTGCTTCTGTATTGCTCTCGTTCCCATTCTAGGAACACGGAAGCAGCCATTACATCGGACTCCATGTAAGACTTACCTGCCGCTACTTGTGTGTGCACATTCACTTTCGTGTGTACCATGGTGCCCATCCACAGCCAATGCAGCTACCATATTCGAGGATTGCCATGTGTCTACTCTATCTGACGTGCAGGTTTTCCTACAGCCACATGCATTGACGTGGTTGTCACATTTCGTAAGGTTCACGTCCAGCATGAGCAGAGACAAGAGAAGTTTGCCGTAGACGCCTATTAACAAAGCATGGTGCAATGATGCGGACTTTGAATTTCTCTTGCATGAACAGTGCCTCGAGAACATATCTAAGATTGGTTAAATCAAGTATCACGACAGTTTATTTCTGACGAGTTGATCTGTCTATAGGCTGCACCCCAGATTGGAGGGGCAGAATAAACCTTTAAATTTTAATCACTTTCTTTACGAGAATGCCACGTTGTTTTCAGAGTGACTCCCCCCAAAAAAACCCACGAAAATTTCACATTTCTACAAAGCATCGCGTTGAAGTGTTTGCTAAAATAACAAATGCGACCTTTACCAGTCAAAATTTTATGTAATCTGGTTACTGCATTTGTTACACAGGGAGAAATTCCGACCACTAGGTCTTAGAATTACTAAGAACGTTACTAACGTATTTTATTTGAGAAAAGTGCTTGTCGTACCGCAGAGCTGCAACACTTACAGTCACCATTAAAGATAGGTCTCAATAGATATCGATACTGAGTACCCTAGATATTATTTTGGTTCTAGTCGCGAGTACTCGATACTTGCTCTTTCTTTAATAGATACTGGTAAATACTTACTGAGACAGTATTTATAATTAAAATTTGCGTCATTATTTGTTGTTCTCTCTACTAAGATAAACTGTTTCAATGTTTGAAAAATGATCAAAACAACCATGTAATAAAAAGTATAATTCCACAGTCAGATTAGGAGCAGGCTGGCACAGAAGGTATCTATGTCTTCCTGCAACAAAATTTCCTTCAGAGTACTCTGTTTTCAAAGGCCGGGGAACTAGTTTTACAGAGATGATCAAGCCTTTCTACACTTAAAATGGACATGATCCATTTTCTTCATCCGTTAACTTCTGCTGTCTCAGGCTTAATTTCACTATTCAGATGAACCTCGATATAAAGTATTTGTAAAGTATTTATCAATAATAAGTAGTCTAGACTATACTCTTTCCATGTACATGCACCATGGCATACTTTATTTCGAGGTTCTTTTTATGTGCGTACAGCTCTTAGTAAATGGTTCACTCAGTTTTCTTTCGTATTTGGACAGGATATCTGAGAGGCAGAGTGAACCAAGCTAGACTACCTTTTTTTTTTTTGTTTTTAGATTTTGACATTCAGGTCAGTCTGGGCATTCTCTTTTGACCTACACAAGTTTATCTGCGATATAAACCATACTAATAATAAACGCTATTTGAGCATGTTATTGAACAAACGTTCATCGAAGAAAAAAAAAACATTTTTTTTTTCTTTAAGTTATAGACACATTCATTTTAAGATTACCCAACAATTTGCGGCTGTGTTTCTCAAAACATTACCTCTGAAGGTTGATTCATATTCAATATGAGGTATCCAGTTATTGGAACATTTTGGTGCCCAGTTCTGGCGCAGCTATCTTTGGAGATGACGTGGAAATGTGCACGCCAAACTGCAAAATGGTGAATTAATTAAATGGGTCCAGTCAAGACAGATTATTCTTGAATACCATGACTGGAAGGGCGAAACCTCATGTACATATGTCCATATTCAGGCGCGAGTTTTTCAATTGTTATTATAAGTGAGAGTCATGGGATGAGCCTCTGACCCCTGTCTGTCCAATGAGCAGAGGCAAGTAAAATTTTTAAAGAAGGTGTGGGTCCAGTTGAGATTCTAGCGAACAATGGAACCTCGTGACTCCAAAGCCCCCCACCTCCACCCTTCCCCCACTTCGTTACCCCTATGTTTTCCCTTTTCTCTTCACTGACTTCAGAAATGCAGCAGAAACACCCGTCTCCGGATCTCAGATACGACAGAACCTCACAATTCAAATTTCAGGGGAATGGATGAAACATTCAGGTTCATGATGTATTAATTTGATACGCATTTATTTATATTAGAAATGCAGAGCAAGGGACCGGAACATGGCGACCATTGGGAGAGGAATTCAAATACTGTACATGAGGTTCGAACTCATAAGATTCTTACTGTAAAGGGGTCTGCGATGGGTCCTACACGATTCTTACTGTGATGGGTCCTACTTACTGTAATGGGTCCTACACGATTCTTACTGTAATGGGTCCTACACGATTGTTACTGCAATGAGTTCTACACGATTCTTACTGCAATGGGTCCTACACAACTGAATAATACCGGAACAGGTTACGGTGTCAAATGGCATAGTCTAGTTAAATATTAGTCATTTTAGTCATCTTAAATCATGCGGCAACAGCAGCAGCAGCAGCAGCAGCAGCAGTATCATCAACAAAAAAAGCAGCAGCTACAGCCATACTATCCATGTATGCTTTCCGATTTTAATAATTGTATTTAATTGTGCACAATTTGTGGGTTGCATCCTTTCCATGTAACCATGTTCCTATTTTGTTCTCAGTTGGATTTGGCGACATACAGACTCCATCCAGTACTACTAACTGTGTCTGGCGTAGGGTTATCAAACCCACTTATCTGTACACATTCGCACTGACCATCAGAACTTCGGTACTGGATTGCTGTTGTCCATCCATCGGGTGCATGGAGACAATTTCGAATGCATCGGCTACTTCCGCTGACATTGGTCATAGCATGGAAAGGCTGTTTTGAACTTCTGACATCCTGATACAACCGCAAGTCCAACATTTTGAGATTTTTAATCGCTAAAGCCTCCAGTTCGCAAATGGTCAACCACTCGTTTGCAGGCTTATAGAGTATCAGGTACCGCCCTGTGATGTTCACTGAGCAAGGGAGGGTCACAGTTGCCGCTGATGGAATCGCGTTTTGCCGTGAAAGACAGAGCTTTCCCGGGATGCTGCTGGGAAAGTTCGTGTGAGTCAGCGGATTTTCACTGGATACGTGGATAGTAAAGCCAGCCAGTCTGTTCGAAACTACATCTCTGTTCGTGATCGTAACTGCATGTATATTGTATTCTCCGAGAAAGTCTACAGTCCACCATGTATTTCTGTGAACGAAGAAAACATACAAATTACCTGTGATTAAGAGAAGGGGGTGGAACAAAGTGTTAATAAATCATTGACAAAATCAGAAATAAGAGGCCAATGCCAACCAATGAAGGGGAATATTTTAAATGTCAAACAATTAGGCTCACAGGTTCCTCGCTATGTTTTAGTTTAATTTTGGTTGTCTCACAGAAGCTGTGTTCCTTGAAAAAAACAACAACAATTTGAGTAATAAATAAGAGCGCAGTGAAAGCAAATATTATTCCAAATCATGACAGCAATCAGAATCCTTAACGACTGACAATCTTTGACTGGACTGTGATCAGTGGTATAACGTATTAATAAATATTAAAGGGTAATAAATGAATGTCCTTCAATTTAAGCGAGGGATTATGGAACCATGGGTTATTAAATTTATTCCCAAATCCTTTCACCTCATTGAGGGTGTACTTAATGATCGTGAAAACTCCTTGAAATTCCGTAATAACTTGACACTGGCCTGACACTATAACTTTACAATAAAATTTCCTTTCCATTTCCAGGCTACATCCTCCTCCAGTCCTGTGGTTACGATCATACTAGAAAACAGCATTTTAATATCATGGTCGGCCGATAAATCCTTTATAGACCTTAGAAGTTTCAGATTTGCCACACGATGGTCTCATTAGACAGTGATGTTCCTTGTTTTATTGCATATGGGACTATAAGGCCACATTAGAGAGGTGGTTGCGACATGGCGGTTGAATATTATAATAATATAGGGAAATATCACTGGTCGTCCATGAAAGCCGGTCGCTTCTCTAGGTGGTGGTGATACAGACCAGGTTCGATTATAATCTCAATATTGTTTAAAATAAAAATAATCGTTCTCGTTTAAGCTCTTAACAATTCCACGAGCCAACCAGGGCAAAGTCCATTCTATACAGGTGACCATGTTCTCGATCGCAAGGTAAATGCATGACGGTAGGTCGTGAAAACTGTCTTCGAGCACCAGTGGTTAGTGCCTTGAACTACTGTATAGCAGCAGAACTGTATGCTCCTCACGGAGCTGATATTACTGATAAAGTTTTCGAATGATCCGGTCTGCTAAGGGAATAACAGAGTGAGTTTCCGTGAGCGGGGATTATCTGGTTACCAAGCTTATAAACTTCGTTATCACCACAGCATATTTGAGATTTTAATCATGTTCTTATGTTTACTGTATCTCGAGACAAGCCCATGTTCATTCAGAGACCCGGGGTTGGGGAAGGGAAGGGGGCGTTCCCGCAGTTACCCACTGTTAGGGTTAGACAACATTGTTCATATACTATCACCCCAGATGATTTACGTTTGCCATCCACCGCAACAGTGTAAGCCTACTTACGTGTCGCTTGCTGTATGTGTGCAAGATTCACCTAGCACTGGATTGCGATTTCCATCGACAGCAAGTCCAGGGTAAGCAGCATCTTGTATCCAGGTATCTTTCTGATGAGCAGGTTTTCCCAGGGCCACGTTGACGAACTCAGCAGAACTTGCTGGACCAACATTCAGAAATATAAAAACACACAGTAGCTCTAATGTCTCCATGATAACATTTCCAAGCAGCTTGGAACTAGGAGATGGAAAGAGTGTGCCTAAACATTGTAACAGTGAAATACTAGATTTAGATTTGCATCGAAGGTACATTCTCACAGCTTTTGAGAGAACACACTTCTACTACTTCTAAGCTGTGGTGACGTGGATGGCAGAAACAAGTTTGCAAAGACAGGGAGGATGATGCTTGATAGACCTGTTTGTTAGATCACTTTCCAGAACGAAAGAATACAGTACGAAAAGGACTTCACGTTATCCGTCACCGAGATTCATGACTCGAAAACAAGACAACAAATTATTTACACGCCAGAAGATTACATCTGCCGTAGGTTATATTGCATGTGATTTAGTCTGGATCGTTTATGGAATCTGTAATAGTTATGTATAAGCAAATGTAAAGTACAGTGATTTGTAACGATATGCATTTTACGAACGTTCTATGGGATATATATGCACTGCTAAGCTGTGCCATGCGTAAGATTCTTTGAAGGTATCTCGTTTTGTGGATCTTAAAAGAACAAAAAAAGTCAACCGAAAAACAACAAGAAATATCAACTGAATGTTTTTCCTGGGCGGCGTTTCTTAGGTCTTCTTCGAGTTTGAAATGATGTCATTTGGAGTATGAATGGCCGGTCCGTGGGCGTATCTTGGGAATCGCATAAAACAGGCGGAAGTTGTTATCAGTAGGCAAGCCAAGATGGCTGCGACTAACGCGGAAGCTATGCGCGGCATGCACTGCCTTGCGAATGGTCTATGCTTTATATAATATTTCTGCCTCATTCATTAGCATTAGAACACCCTTGATTTTTGCCACATCTTCCTCCGACACAAGGAGGGTCCAACGGAGACGCATGCAACAGAAAGTTAATTTGTACCAACGCCAAATTTGAAAGCACAAATGAATGCGGCCATTATGTGAGCTTCTGACCAAGCTTGCTAGACCTTTTTTTGTTTTTTCGAGCGGAGCCAAATCGCATCTGAAAAAGAGCCAAACCATGTCTGAAAAGTTACATTTTTGTATAGGAAAGTCAGTTTCAACCTAAAGGAGCCAACAAGGAGCCAAAGAGCACGTCAGTTAGTTGGGAGCCAAGAGCTTTTAAAAGGAGCCAACAAATCCGAAAGAACCAAGGCAAGTCTGGCAGCCCATGGATTGAAACTTGTATACTGTGTAACTCTAAGAAACGTCTAAACTCCGCCCACAAATCGTCTAGACTCCGCACATTGGCTGTCTGAGACTCACAAGACGAATATGAAAAACAAAACAAAAAAAAAAAACCACCCCTGGCTGAACAAATGGGCATTCGAAAAGCTCATCAAGAATTACATACATGATGATAGGAAACCATACCGTAAAGATTGTGCTTATCGGCGTTTGTTTGGTCTCGAAAGCGGCGGCCCTTTTATTCTGTTTGCGATCCTAAGCAAAGGAAGCATTAGTCCCGAGGCAAGCCACAATGGCTGCGACTGGTGCAAAAGAGCTAGGAAACAATTAACTGGCATGCGAGTGGTACTTGCTCTACGTATACTCTTGCCTTATTTATTAGCATACTGAACACTTATAGTCTTGCAACATCACCCTTCAACATAAGGCGGTTGATAACGCGTTCCACTGATAAATTTGAACGCGTAGATGGTTGCCGCCATTCTGACAGGTCTCACTTCCGGTCTTCGCAAAAGGTTGCCACATTTCTAACATACGTCGAGTGGGGTGTGCACACTTTCCCACCGTGACCAGCGCGCAGCAATGAAAGACGTACTTATGGTGTCACTGCTGCTACTCATACTAAGCTATGAGTTCCGAGAGTGGAGGCTATGTTAGCATACCAGTCTGAAATTTGATGGAAAAGACGAAGAACGCGGGCTGACAAAGAGCTCGGGCTGACAAAAAGCTCGGGCTGACTTTTTCCTCCCCATTGACTTGCAGTTTGCAGTTTTTAGATCCGTAAAATTGTAGAACATTAAACGTGTACAATGCCTACCAACAGTAGATTGCCACATACCCATTACAGCCATTTCGCACAAGTATGAAGCTGATATTTATCTGATTGATTTCTTTCCCAGGAAAATAAAAACAAATAACAATTGTTTTTCGATTGACTTTGTTTCCGAGATTCGTTTAATGAGAGTTTCACGACGAAATATTTTCAATAGACTATCAAATAGACCCACATTTGAAACCAGCATAGTATTATCTCTCTTACTATTATAACTTTGGATTCTTTGAAAAGTCACATCCACGGAAAAACAAAACATGTTTTTCATCAGGAATCTGGTAAACATCTTTTTATACAGTTCCCCGATGTCATCTAAAACAGCACACTACTAGATCAGCTCCATGCAGAGGCGGCATAACGGACATGCATGTAAACCAGTTTCAGATGTCTTCAAATCAGTTTAAAATGGCTCTTTGTGGGTATGGCCACAGTCATAATATGGGGTGTGGGGCAGGAAGGAAAAGAGGAAAGGCGGTGCCAAAAATGGATGACGCTAAATATTTTGTTTGACCGAGTGCTACCGTGTTCACAGGTTAGTGCTGGGCCATGATTTTTCCATCGTCCCCCTCCTGGTTCTGCCTTCGAAGTCTTCGTAGTGTAACACAAAAAGATTGGGTAACCCAGTCACGCGTAAGATAGAGACAGCCACGTCCAGTAAACCCATTTGATGTAAAAGAGATTCAAAGGAATTACGGCGCTGGTCTTTCATTGTTGGCATCAGGCTTTAATTGTCGCAGAGACTTTGGATGCCAAAGAATTCAATAGGCTGGTGACAGGTAATTCTCTCAATAATAGATAGCCTACTTAGATCTACATCACAGTGGTATAGTCCTCTTACAAATTATGCCAACAAATCTAGGTCTTATTTAATTCATTAGAAATGTATTTGTTACGGGGAAAGGGCAATACCATATAGTATTGTCCCTATGATATTCGCCGGTGGGGAATGTCTGCCCATGACAAGGGAAAGACACAGACGAACACGAAATTCAGGGACTTCTTGCAATCTTGCCATCGGCATGAGGTCATGAGCCAAATTAATTTTACGAAACTGAACGTCTAGCACAAAAGGTTATATTTAATATTATTTAAGAATAATTGTTAAATTTTTATCACCACTACAATATTTATCATCAGAGACAAGAAAGTGAACGAAAACAGAAGCGACAGCGATTGCTGTGGCTATATGTAAAGATACTACCATTACGACCCGACCACCATCAACACGCCAATAAAAGCAGCGACCAGATGCTGATGCAATGAATATTTTATGACGTTTTTCGATTCTTGTCCACCTTATCTTCCCATTCCTCTATCTAATCGCTACAGTCTAATAAGTTTGACGGTACATTTGGTAGATCTACATTCCTTCGTTACTCGTAGCCTGGCCGACAGTGGGGGCGCCATTAATGACCTGACAACCAGCGTTCTGCACTCTTTACTTTCTCTGACTCTCCAGAATCCAGAGCTAGGATTCGAATCATGAGGGAAGGACGGATATTATTATGGAATTTCCACTTACTTATTAGAATGACAAGAAAATGAGCCACTTGATTTTACAAGGGGTATAGCTTTAGGATTGGTGCCGCAACGCGATGGGCACGATTAGGCCATTCCGAAGCCACTAAAAGACAACTAGGCAGATGGCGTTCTAATGCCTTCCTACGATATATCCGCGGTCCAGTCAGTCATGACCAAGCTTCTGCCAGACATCCACCAAATACACGCAATCATCTACACAGGTAACAGACTTAAGGGGTTGTTGACCTTCTTCAAGTCGGTGCCTGGGTAACTCACTTAATAGATAAGGTGCAGGCCTTGGGGGGTTGGTATCGTGTGGAGGGCTTGGGGGGGTTGTTGACCTTCCCCGCTATCAGTCATCCACAGGAGACCATGCCTCGGGGTCGTTCTCGGTGGGCGACGTCTTGGTTCACACGAAGTCGTGAACCAAGTCTGTGGCGGACGTCGCCAACGAGATGTTATATATATTTGTGAATAAGTTTCGAAAGAATGTCTGGGAAGAACAGAAAGAAAGGGAGAAAGTGAAAAGAATAGTGATTATAATATGATATACCATTGTTGTAATTTGTATGCCATTCATGACTGCTACAGCAACGCATTCTCGGCACTCCTTGTTAATCATGTTGATCGTTTTGTTATATGCTCTATTATTATGTATATATGTGGAACGTACGTTCCAGAAACTACTATGTATAATAGAAACCAATAAATGGATTAAGGAGTGCCAATATTCAAATCAATTGAGGTGTTATATTCAGTGATTCATTGTACGTAATTTGGTTTTGTGTACTATTTAGGCACAAATGTATTTTCATTTTAATTAAGCCAAATATTTACACTTGTACACTTGAACAAAGACCCAAATTTCAATATGACCTATAAACCGAACCTTTTTTTTTTTTTTGCTTTAAATTTCCCGTGGACTGAATGATTCGAATCCCCTCTTGCCTGTCACTATCAAAGAGTCGCTCAGCTTCATTTGTGTCCATTATCATTCTTTATGTTATGTCGTTCTTTTGTTGTACATGCCACGTTTATCTTCCTCTGTTTTCACATACAGGCCTCCGACTGTTTTTTTTTTTAAGTTTTTGAGTGCGTGTGCATATACAGTATAAACTTTTGTCGGTCAAAGCTGGTTAAAGAATGGTTATTTTCAAGCAGGACGCAGCGCCGCCAACGACGGATGGCAGAAGTCGATGCATCTGAAATCTGACATTAACTTTAAGGCAACCTGGGATGACGTCAAGTAATAGCTTTGGAAGTGCAAGCAACAGTCTTCATTGAAGCTTCGAAGTATGATGTAGATGAAAACGCTCACAATCCCTATACTATACTAAGAGACCAGCATAATTAGGTGCCGAGACAGTATGGAATTAGCTTTAGGATAAGCGAAATAATGAAGTGCCGAAGAAGTATTTTGCGAGGCTGTGAAGCAGAAAAATGAAAGCCAATTCCTTCCAAACGACTAGAACAAAAAGAGGGCATTAAGATCTAGGCTCATAAAACGCCGAAACGCTGCCTTTTGTAGGAGGAGGGTTCGTCTCACTGTCATTTGTTGTTTCGCCTACTACAGAAGAGAATCTACCACCAACTGTTTAAATAAAATCTGTTTGAAATACAGATAAATAGACAATGTGATATCAAACTTAAGTTATCTAGTTTACTTATCTACTTTATCTACTTTTTAAAAAATTTGACAAAAATGGAATCTTTAGCTCGTATTAAAATATGGGTTCGTAAAATAAGAACAAAAAAAAAATACGACGATTTCGAAATATGTACTGCAATAGATAATTATGTTATGACGTCAGTTGTTCCTTCATTGAAATTTCACATGTTCACTTCTAGACTTTTTTTTTTCGCCAGTTTGGTCAGTTGGAATGTCTTACGGTCCCACTTCAACACTCCACGAAGGCTGACAGACAGACGAACTGAAATCAAAATCTTGTCAGACTTGTAAGATAGGTACCACCCCATAAAATCCCAGAGCATGTAAAGGATCGGGGGTGGAGGTGGTGGTGGTGGTGGTGGTGGGAGTGGGAGTGTTCTTGGCCCAAGCCCTACAAAGCTTGTTGATGTCATTTAGGCCTACCGGTACGGTGGGCGATGCGGAGTTTGCATGTCAAGGGAGGTAACTGTGTAAAAACCCTCATCCTCTCGAACGGATTGAGCTCTCCATCCATGCATGTACAGCACCTGCTGATTTTGAAAGGAAAACATCCTTCTAGCTCTTAGTCTTAGCCTCATTGTTGGATATAAATCATGCTGAACAAGTAGGCCTAACCGAGTCCATGTCGTGATGGGATAGTCTCCATTTTCATTGATTGCTGAGCAGTGCGTTTCACTTTCCGCAATCTATCCTTATTCGTTCCCGTCAACGTTTTTAGCGAGTTTCACTTTCCGCAATCTGTCCTTATCCGTTCCCGTCAACGTTTTTAGCGAGTTATTATTTTTATTTCACGACTCTGGCGGGAAAAGATAGGGCGCTGTCACTGGCTGGCTAAGTGGCTATGCCAAAAGTTTGGCAAAAGTCAAGCAAAGAGAGCGGGTTTACACATCATTGCATTGGTAAGACCATGGGTCGCGACCAAGAGTTTGGGCAGGGTTTGGAAAGACTCAAAGAGGAAACGGAAGGAATTCCGAATGAGACTCACGCCAGATATTCCTATCGCGACGCCGACGGACATATGATGGTTAGGGCAGGGACTCACCTAGACTGACGCTCCTATCTTGATGTAGCCTGTACTTCCTGTAGGTCTAGAGTCTAGTCTAGTCGATGTCGATAGATATAGGGTTAAGGGTTATGTTGTTGTAGGCTAACTGGTGCTACGGGTATAATCCTGGAATAGCACCGATTTAGTCGATACCATTTATATTTGGTATCGATATCATTTATATTTGGTGCACTGGTTGATTTTTGGTGGGCCTCTGGTGTCGAAGAAGGGGAAAAAATAACTTTGCGCGCAGTTCGATATCGAATCGGTGCTATTCCAGGATTATGCCGTGATAAGGAGTTACGCTCGCTTCGACCGATGTTCCTGTAGGGTTAAGGGTAGGGTTAGGGAATAGGGGGTTGGGTTAATGTTAGGGTTGTATTAGTACGTTATTGGGAATTAAGATATTGACCCGTAATTAGGAAAGATTTCCACAGGCAACAACCCCCAAAATAAGAACATACTAAACTGCTAAAGAGAGATTATGGAAGGATTTCCATATGTGGTAACTCCTACAACTACGGTCAGTACCTTAATACCGACGATTAATACAACCCTAACCCTAACCCCCTAACCTTAACCCTACCCTTAACCCTAACACTAATGCCCTTTGAGACATGAGCATCAGTTGGAGTGAGCGTAACTCCTTATCGCCAGTTACCACATATGGAAATCCTCCCGAGATTATTTTGATGGGACAGGATGAATTTCATTTGGATTATTTAACCCTACCCTTAGCCCTAGTGATTAAACGGATTTTTGCCTACGGAAATCTTGCCCGTAATTGTAGGAGTTACCACATATATATGGAAATCCTTCCTGAAAGTCTCATTCATTATTCCTTTCGAAATCGTTTACGGGACTAATCTAGTCTAGTCTCGTAGCTAAGCAAGTGCAATGCACAAGGCTCTCAATACAAGCTCTTTCCCTTCCCCTTTATCAGCAATTGTCTGGGGAACACTTCCTCCAATTTCAGCCACATGTGAGCATTATATATGATGTTTGTTTGTCTGCTTGTTCCTTACTTTTGTCATAAAAGTACTCTTTTGCCATCTTGACTCTTGTCCTAGGACTCCTACCCCATTATTTCCACAATTTGAAACAACCCTGTCAGTTTTAATTGATTATCATTATGTTTAGTATTGTCTGTGTGCTCATAATAATGTGTTTGTCTTCTTTAGTCTCTTGCTTGAGCACTATCTCTTTTAACCATACCTTGTATGAGCAACTGTTTGTGTCCACTGGCAAATAGTGGCACCATTTCCATCTTGTACTTCATTACAATTAATTGGAACTTAAAAATTGGAATTGCCAGGAAATTGTACTGACATCCTATAGGGAATGTATGTTGAATAAGGCAACAGTGCATGTAAATCAGGCAAACCAGTTTTGACAGTGTTCATCCTGGATTTGTGTGAGAGTGAAAAATAATTGGCTGTGGTGCCTAAGAGTAAGAGTGCTTAGCCTGGTATTGTGATCTTTTTCCTCTCACTCAGAACACAAGCACCTAAAAGTAAAATATCCAGGTCAGATTCATTCCCACAAATTTTTTTTTTTATTATTCAGTCAATGGTTCTTCCACAAAGATGTGACTTTTTTACGCGGATCCATCAATCATTTTCATCCTGTTTGAAGTGCCATCTTGTGATGAACACGGAGAGGTGGCAGAGATCTCCAAATATATAGAATATTCAATATTCATGATGGATTAGGGCATTGTTTCCGGATGGCATTGATATCAGTATGAGTATGGTTTCATGATCATACTTAACACTTAAAGTGCCTATGAAAAATCACTAACTTCCCTCAGTGCCACTCAGTTTTGAGAGATCAACAGGACAAGGGGGTTGTGCACAAAAAAATTCATAAAAATAAAACTACGGGAGGAATTCCATATGTGTGCCAGAAAGGTTTCCGCATACAACACACTGAACCAACAACATACCCTAACCCTACCCTAACTCTAACCCTGACCCTGGGTTAGGGTTAGGGTTAGGGTATGTCATTGGTTCGGCGTATTACATGCAGAAATCTTTCCGGCACACATGGAATTCCTCCCAAAACTACTTTTTCAAATTTTCAAAGCATTCCGGTCAGATGATATAAGTTGTTTTTAGTACATCGTTATGCAAATTAAGGTCACGTGATACGGGCGACCATCTTGGATTTGTACTATTCATTTATATGACTATTTAGGAGTCTTGATGGCTCATTTTGTCTTTGATGTGATGCATGTATGTTATTACAAGCTACAATGTCAAGATAAACATTGTTAGTATGTTATGATCATGCAGATAAACAGATAAAATAACGATAAAAATAAATTCACTCTAAGTTCTATGGCAGCATCTGGGAAAAAGAGCTTGAAGTAGTCGAGAGGTTCATAAGCTGTTGTGTCTACAAAGTACAAGGACTCTTCTCCTTCTGATAAATTCTGGAAGCCATGAACTATCAAGCTCAAGTGCATCATCCTCATCCAGGGATCAGCCGTTTCATTGTTTACATTGCCATCACCACACCCCCTCTTATGACCCCTCCTTGTTTGATGCACCGGCTGACCCCTAACAGTACTAGTGCTAGCTCTAGACAAAGTGTCATCACTTTTGTCAGTATCTGACCCAATCCCAAACCTACTAGACCAAGAATCATCGCTTTCAGCTTCAAAATCTGATCCAGAATCCGAGTCATCTCGATTGATAAAAGAATCAGGCATGATAGACACTTTGACTTTTGATTTTTTAGCGAAAGAACGGCTGAAACTTTACTGATGAGGCCTTATGGAGCTAAATATGGAAGTACTGCCTTGTTACAGCACTAGCACTACAGTAAAAAACGGAAGTTGTAGACGGTGTAAAGCTAGTTTTGTAGCCCCGTTTTAAAGGGCACCTGTATTTTCGCCAATTAGCAAAATACGCACTCTGAGGGAATACCGGAAATTCGCCAATCGGCGAAATAGGCACTTTAAACTATGAGACATCCAGTGTTTTCTTCAGATCACATGAGCTGGGGGTAACAACATGCCTCCCTTGTCACGAGCTGGGTGGGGGATTTGTCAATTTTGAGGGAATTACAGATTTTTCTCATAGTCATTCCAATTTCTGTGCAAGAAATAGAGGGAGATTGGCGTGCGTTTGTAATGAATTTTTTTTTTGAAGGATTGTAAAATTTGAGGAGCAAAATCCTGCATTTGCCTAGTCTGGAGAAAACATTGGATATCCCATCATTCAGTTTTTTTCTTGTTTGTGGCAAGTCTCATGATTTTCTACCCAGTTTAATGAAGGTATTGGTATGATGTTTTGCAGACAAACTTCAGCAAGGACTGGGACTGGGATATGTGAGAGAAAGGTCACATCAACTTCAGGTGCCAGTGCAGATATTTCAACTTCAACTTGTAAATCATGGAGAGAAAGATTCGTGGAGCAGCTGGGAAATCATCCCAACCCTCAAAAACTGCAAGAGGCAAGCAGCTGGTAAACAGAAAAAGGAAGAGTCCTTCTGGTAATGTGGGAGAAACCTCGCTTTCAGTGAAAACCACAAAAGGTGAAGAAATTTCAGCAACAATGGAAGAGTCACCAAAACCAATGAAAATCAGCAATGCTGAGACCTCAGACTCTACAGGAAAACTTTCACAATCAGGTGATACTGAGAGTAGGATAGTATCTTCGAACATGGGAACAAAGTCCTTGCAGCCAACAGAAACTGGAAAAAGGAAATATGTGCCTGCCACAGTGGGAGAATCCTCACACTCACAGTCAGTTAAGAGCAGGGGAGGGAAAGCCTCAGATTTGTCTAAGGCAGTAGGAGATGTTTTCCAGCCCGCAGAAACCCACAAAAAGACAAAAGGAAAAAAGTCAGCTAAGGTGCCACTGATATGTACTGAGGACTGCAATCCAGGCAAAAACAGCCTTTGTCCTATCAAATCCAAGAACAGAGGAAAGGCTGCTAACAACAAGTCTTGTGTTGAAGTGCATGATCTTTTAAAGAAAATGGGCATCATTGATCCAGAAAAGAAAAGCCGATGTGTGAAAGCAGCAATACAGAGAGGCCACATTAAGGTAAAGGGTATGCCAGAAGATTTGGAAATGGTGGTTGCAAGTTTGCCAGCTGACCGCAGTGATTGTGGGCACGGAGCCAAAGCCACACTGCGTGATTTGCTGGAGCAGCAAGACTATGGAGGAAATGATTACGAAGATCAAGAGGAGGCGCCAGTCAAATGCCAAGTGGAAGATTGTGAATGGAAGTGGTATGTGACAGAAATTTGTAGTGGAGACTTCCGCTTTGATAGTGGGAAATTTCATAATCACTGCTCCGAGTGTCCAGGTTTTGGCACATGTGTTGGGGACTATAGAAATGCTCACTGCT
This sequence comes from Ellobium chinense, assembly GCA_033807755.1. NCBI lineage: Eukaryota > Metazoa > Mollusca > Gastropoda > Ellobiida > Ellobiidae > Ellobium > Ellobium chinense. The sequence continues at coordinate 719,372 of JAWQUT010000021.1, read as the reverse complement.
TTGACTGCGGAAGACATTACTTTGATGGAATTTGGGGACAAGGTAAATGTTATTGTAAAACCCAAAAGAAGCAGAAAAAGCGCACAGCAGTATTGAAGGAATTGCTAAGCCATCCAGTGGCTGAACAGGGACTGGATCCTTTTCAAGTTCTTAGTCTTGCTTTGAATGCTGTGAGAGATTCAGACAGTGACAGTGATGATGGGTGGTAATACATGTTGACAGTGATGGTATAAGCACAGATGCTGAGAATGGACCAGTTTGGTTGTTTAAGGTCCGTGAATAGGCACTGGTCTAATACAAGTATTTAAAATACATAATTGACTGATTTGGCAAAGGACACTCACTGTACTTTGAAACTATCATCACCTAAAATGATAGTGTTCATGTCATTTCTAAAAATTCACATAATTTTAAATGTCAAGCTGCCATTATTTATTTATTTTCAGTCACGTGCCATTACCAGATTGGTCAAAATCTTATAAATCAGTCCTCAGGCCTGTTCTTTAAATTCTTGTCTTTGTAAGATGTAGATCTAGACAAACTGCACAATTTTTGTTCTTTTTTTTCTGCAATATATCTCCGGTCCAGATGGACCAATATTCATTGATCCTTATATTCACCAAATATTTTTCATGACTGGAATTTTCCTGCTGAACAGAAATGTTGACTATGCAGGTCAGTTTCATTTGTTTCACTTGAATAACTTTTTATACACTGTCTTTTTTGCCAACATATAAATAATAGTGAAATTAGCTGCTTCACCACATATTTTTAAGGAATGTTGCACTTCATCTGTAGGGATACAGCACTATGATTTTTTTGTGAAATTTTTAAACTCCTTCTCTGTGACGTAAGATACTTCTGATTTGCAACAGTTTTTCATTTAGCTTGCATCATTAAGACAAATTATGTATTGTGTCATACTCTAGAAAGTTTATGAAGTATATCTTAAGCTAGTTTAAAAAGAGGAGGCATAATGTACGGCAGATATCACAATGACATCTTGTCACATTTGTTGCAGCTATAACTAAAATGCGAAATTCACTATGTATCATATAAGTCGTGAAGGAATAACATATATAATTGATGATTATATTGAGACTTAAGAGAATAGTATTTCTATTTCCTGTGAAGACCATGCCCACTTTAAGCAGCCTTTTGACTATACCCAGCATAGTGCTAGCTACACATGTATCATATGCTTGATGTGATGCCTGTTACTTTCATTTTATACACAAGTGAAAAAGAAAGTATTACTTTATTGGTGCTTCATTCATTTCATTTTCAGTAATCAGTAACCTATTTAACAAAGGATTTTGTTAAAATTTTTGCTTACTACTACTGTTACTACAGAACATTTCAGCTTCTTCATGGTGACATTATATTAACTTGCTGTTTACTTTGATGACCACTGTTGTACTAGTAACAAATATAATGGATTAACACAAATATCCTTGGGAGTTTTATCAGTTAGCTTGCAAATTTGTAATTTTTTCTTTGTTGTGCAAATATATGCATAGCTATAGATCTTTCAAACCTACATTAAGAAAGATTGTGGTCCCTTCTGACCACACTTAGGATTTAACTCCTTATGAGAGATTTGAGAATACATGAATTGCATTATTGTTTAGAAGTATCACTCAGACTAAAAAAAATGACTGCATTAGGTCTTAAACATTCCATTATATGTACAGAGAAGCATTACCTTTATTAAAAAAAAAATTTAAGGCAGTTTTAATGAAAATGACATGTAACAATGAGTTATTGTTGTGTCTTTCTCAGTCTAAGGTATAATAATTAAGAGGCCACAAGACAAGTGAGCCCCGACTGAGCCCGATAGTACTGTAATAACTGAGCCCTTAGTCATACATCAACTGAGCACCAATTTTTAAAAAAATGCTGTTGTTTTTTTTTGTTGTTGTTGTTAAATGTTGGCTTAGAATTTGCAGTTGATTGCTAATTTGGATGTGCAAGTGTAATATGTTGGCTCACTGTGTATGTATGTGTCAGTGTATATGGGTACACGTGCATGTGTGTGTGTGTGTGTGTTTGGGGGGAAGACTCTGGCTGCACATTAAGTCATGGATGTTAACTGTTTATGACTGCCTGTTCTGATTGGAGGTGACAACTGAACCGTGGCCTTTGTGAAAGCTGGTGTGCTGTATATATTGCAACCGTGGATTTTATGAACGCTGGCTGCAGCAGAAATGGATTATATAGAACCAAAAGGCATGAAGGAATCCTCAATAGATGCTCTGCGGAATACGGCTTTCAATATTTAGCATGAGTGAAGATTTTAACAAAATGTCAGTGCTGGATTGTCTTGTTATGGTGCTCAGTAGTTGTCTTATCATTGGTGCTCTGTGGTCTAGGGGCTCAGTAGATGCTTTATTCTCTACCTAAAGTTACAATTACATAAATTGTGTCATAAAAGAAGTCTTTTAAGTTCTAGTCATTAACTGTTACCAGATCATGAACTTTGTAATATTTTGCCTCATTTGAAAAGTGATCTAGCAAATTTAGAAAATAAGATGTAATAAATATTTTGGCATTGTTCATTATGCTGCTGACTGCTTAATTGCAGTTTCTGCTTGATTGCAACACTCCACATCATAAAAATTCCATTCTAAGTCTGAGAATAATCACATTTCCTTTTAACTGCAATTTTCCCTATACTCCCAAAGAGTTCGGATTAAGTAGAGTTGATTTGTATAAATTATTTGTTGTGTCTTTATTAAAATATTCTCTGAAGTCAATGAATCGCCTGTCTGTAGATTTGTTACTCTACCGTGGACAGTGATCTTTATTTTATTCATTGTAGAATTGATTGGTACACGGAAATTTCCATTAGCTCCATGGTCGGTATCTAGGAAGTTACTTGGCCCCTAAATTAATTGTTTACGATGGCTGCTAGTCGCTAGAAATATTCAGTAGTACAAGGCAGTGTTAAGAATCAAATCTGAAATACATACAATAACTTATGAAGGTGTTTGAATACAAATAATGCAGTGTTTTCTCCTGACTGCGCAGTCGTACAATTTGCTCCTTAAATGTCAAAATTGTAGACAAACAACTATATTAAATGCATACCAATCTCTCTTTCTTTTCATTGTTTGCATTGTTTGAGAGAAACATAAAATCCCTCTAAACATTTACAGATCCCCCAAGGAAGGAATGTCTCCCTAAAATCATGTGACCTGAAGAAAACACTGGATAATGGTGCCCGCTGTCAAAATTATGCCACAATTTTTTTTTTCTCCGACATATAAGGTTTCACCTTTAATTCAGGCACCATGTCATTGAGCCTTGGTGTTTTGCCAAGAGTCATTCCGTAGAAATTGAGGAAATTGCATTTGAAGACAGTTTTTACACTACATGGTATCTAAAATGCCTCAGGAAAAGTAAATGTATCCACATAAAATCATCACTTTTGTGAAAGCAATGATTTTGCTTGCAGTTTCTGCAACAAACAAAAAATATTATGCCAGATGGCCAAAATCACCTCCAAAGTGTATCTCAGTCTACTGAATAATATAAGCCTTGTTTTGACTGATTGCAGGGTGATTTCTTGCTCTTGCTTCTGAAAATTTGCTGCTGGTGTGAACTTGTCAAAAATATTTCACAAGCAATAAGAAAAAGAATTAATGAATTTCAGAAGACTGGTTCTCAGGCACAGTTAAAAAAGTTTTCTTAGTCATGTCAAAGTTGCAAGATAATTTAAGCAATTCTGCTTGTTGAGCTTTAAATGATCTTATAGCTTGCATGCTCCTCAAAGTGGCTGCAATTTTGAAACTGGAATTTTATCAGTTGTTAAGGATTTAAGCAGCATGTTTTAAATTTAGAACCATGACCTGCAAGATGACAATCTTCTCTGGCATTATTGATAAGTCTTGAATATATTTGTCTGTTCTGTTTTGATTAACTTCCTGTTTTGAATTGCATGATGATTTCTGAAAAATCCTAAACTGTATCAACGACATGTGATGGTTCAACTGATATGTTGCCCCTTATTGGTTTAGTGAAGACAAAAAGTTGAGCATACTAAAGGATTGGGGATTATTGTTGATTTTAATTTTGTCACTTTGAAGATTTTGGTTCAGCCTCTTTGTACACTCTCATGTGAGTTTTAGTCTTTTTCAATTTAAAATCCTGTTCCAGAGTAATATGAACCAAAAAACAAAACTTCTCTGTCAGTCACATTATAAAGGAAGCTTGAATCATCCCACAGACCATGTTAAAGGGAAAATTATATTTTCCGTTGTGTACCACAGCTTTGTCAAATTGTAATTACCCTTCAGTCCCAAGACTGTCTTTATGTCATAACTTTGTGCTCTAACTTAGTCACATTTTTTGCAATGAAGGTACACTTAATCAAAGTAAGCTTGGATGCGATATTCAGACTGTGATACAGTATGACACACAGAGTGTTAGGCGACAAAATCAGAGTTCACTCTGTTAAGAGCTATCATTCTTGTTCATGTTTGAAGTTGTTGTAAACAGCCGCATCTCAGGTATGAAATGAGGCAAAGCATGAGTTCCATTTGTTGAACCTTCACATATTTCTTTCTTCACTCTCCTTCTTTTTTTTTTTTTTTAAATGAGAATCTTTTTGGTGTATTGCTTAATATGTTGATGGTTTGTTGTAGGATTACTTTGCACCTCTGATTTTGCATGTTTTGATTTGCGAAAATTCTCAGGATGTGGAGTTTCCAGATGTTGCAAATCTTTTCCGTACAATTTTAGATAGACGACTTGTATTAGTCAGACAACTTGTATTAGTCAGATAAGTTCATATAATCCATGTTCACATATGATGTCATATTCCTCATAAATGAATCATAGAAGAATAGAGCACATCGAGTTTAGTGACATGAAGATAAATCCTGACACTCACCAGAATGCCTAAAATGTTCTGAACAAAATTAAGTCAAAATGTCTGCAAGATCTTGGAATATGACACCATAAATTAACATGAACCATATTTTTATGTGAAGTTAGCAGCAAATCTTGACAAAAGTGATTGAAGCTGTTAGTGATGTGCTGCATTTGGCCATTAAAATGCAAGCTGCAGACTTGCCAACCCTCCCACATTTCACTGAACTTCCTAAATTGTTAAGAATCTCCCATAGGGGAAAATTATGCTGTCTGTATTAAACTGGAGGTTTACCAGATCCAGCCTGTGTTTCTACAGCACAGTATTTGCCCACAAGTCAATACAGTAATGCCTGATACACACAGAATATATCAAACGGGTGTTTAATTCACCCTGTTTCAATGTCATGCATATTTAATAATAGAACATTATGTGCGATCGCCCTCAATTTCTTCAAGCAGTAAGAAAAAGCATTATTATTATTTATTACATTTATAATTAAAAAATTATCCTCTTCCCCCCTCCCCACACCCACACCAAGAAACCTATGAGTTGGTAAGTCTGCAGATGGCTGCTGCCACTGCATCCAAGGCACCCATGTCAATCAGTAATCACTGCTTTGACTGCCACATTGTGTTTGGCAAATACAGGAACAAGTAAATTATTGCCGACTCCACATTCCAAAGGTACCGTGTAGGTAAAGATCTTAAAGCCAATAAATTTTTTTTTGAATATCATTTTGGAATGCATTTTAATGTTTATGACTGGTCATTTTTAATTAAACAGTCATTTATAAAATTCTGTTGTTTATGTTGCTGTACCTAGTTTATGTGAGCGAGTTACAGTTTGAATGTATAAAGAATTTGGATAATTCAGTCAAGATTTACACCAGCTTATTGCCATGTTATGGTCAGAAGTGTTACAGAAGATGCAAAATATATTACCACACTGTACACCATTTTACTAAAAAATGATCAATTTTCGTGGTTTGCTATATTAGAAAGTCTAAATGTTATAAGAGAATAACCTAGATAAAAAGACCAATCACATTTAACTCTAAACACAGGTATATATTAAAAATATGATGTGATAATTGATATTGACTACAAACAAATCAACATATAACACAAGATTATATTAAGCATTAATAGTTTATTTGAGAAGCCAGCTCTCAACTAGAATCAACAGGACTTGGTTGGCTTCTCGTGGCCAGAGCAAGGGGAAGAACCACTGCAAACATTAGACACATCAAGAGCAATGTAAACAAATTTGATAACCTTGTGCAAATTCTAACATGCATTTCCACTGTGGGTGACAGGCAAGGGCACAAACTTGTCTTATAACAAAATAGCTCCATTTACTGATGTCCTAGATTTTGGAGCTGTGAAGCTGGATAGGTCCACATTGACTAAAGCTGACAGTGTTGCAGTAGTGTCACATTAATGATGTAAAACTGATATAATATCACCTCAATAAAGTGGGGTTCATGAGGAAGAAACTCATGTTAAAAATGCAATTGCACATGGGGTGTAAACAGCAAGGTTATGGTTCTATTGCACTAAACCCAGTATTAGGTAAATGAGTGACTGATTGTTATAAATACACCTTATAGTTTTGATGCGCATTAGAAAATTAGACTACACAAGTCTTTATCACACAAAAAGCTTTAAAATAAAGACAGGAACAAGACTTAGCACCAATATAAACAATTTATAAATATATGAAACAACTACCCTAAGGGACAGAAATCAAGGTATGCAATGCAACATACTTAAAATCCAGTACAGTAGCTAAAATCAAAGACATTGGCTAAATGGAGAGACCAACTAAACTATAGTGAGTAAAACAAATCTCCATTTTAAAGCTTTGGGGCCAGCAGCCAACAAATTATCACCTTCCTTTTGAAATTGCAATACCAATAATAAGAGATAGATACTAAACCCATGAACAGGGATTTCAACATTTCAGTTCTAAATATATAAAACAAATGTCAACAGTGTGCAATGGCAAAGGGTAGATAGGACAGGGATTCATAGAAATTGACTATGTATTTGCCATCCATAACACATCATACATGAGGCAGACTTCATTCATGTGTCATTATGTGGTTGAAACTGAAAAACAAACTGTACAATCATCCTGACAAGTTCACAGTGAACTTTAGCTGTTTGGAAAGTGTACACATGTAGTTTGACATGTCTTACTCACTATAAGACGCCGGGGTTGGAAAAAAAAAAGTACTGAGTAGAGGTATTCTCTTCAAAATAATGGCATAAGTTAGGTCAAGATTTTCATCATCTCAGTTCCTGATTCTATTCAAAGGACATAAGTCGCTTACATCTTAAAAGATGTTTGTCACTTTATAGCAAACAAATTGCAAACGGACCATTTTTCATGTAATAACGTAATGCAGTGCAGAAGGGGGGAAATTCCATATGCACAATACTGAGAAACATTCACTAACCATGGTGAAAACAATTTGTGTCACATCATCTCTGACACTGGTATTTATATGATTATAATCAAAAGTAGTGACTACACATAGGGGTAGCGAACACAGCACTGGCTTTTAATGGTTCAGTTTGTAGGTAGGAAGATACAGTTATGAGGAGATTATAATACATGTGAGGGTGGTATATCAAACAAATATCTACAATATCTACTTGCCTTCTGACAGGAGGTTGTGTCATCAGTCTTCAATGTCATATGATAACACTCAAAAGTTGTATATAATTAATGTTTCACTTAGTATTTACACAAAAGATAATTATGACTGAGTGAAGCATTCATTAAAAGATAATTGTGACTGAGTGAAGCTTTCATTTTGTGCAACTTTATTTGAAATCCTTTTCAATACTGTGCATGCCAAGGCTAAAGTTTGAAAACTAAAAAAGTTTTTGACATTTTACTATACTGTATTTATTTGATGGCTTATCTTGGAAAGTGTATTGATTTCCTTATTTACTGAGCCAGCAACTTCAGAATGTCTATGAATGGGAATAAACAATTGAATTGAAAAATTGAAATTGAGATATGTCTGCAAAAGCTCTGGAAATCTCTGAGACTGAAATAATGGTACATGTATTAAACTTAAGATTGTGTTAAATTCCTTCACAATTTGCAGTGCCTTTGAGTTATTCAGCACTTCACTAAAAGGATATTATTTACCCCTCTGAGGCTTCCTCAATGATCATTATGTACTTTATACAAGTGAACAAAGACATTTTACAAGGTTTAGAGCAATCACTGAAAATCACTGTCATAACAATTACATCTTAAACAGTGACACATTCTACTGTGGTTACATATGATGAATCATGAGTTGTGAGATTTAAAACAATTTTTACTGGACAAAAACTTACCAATGAAAATAATTGACATTCATGACTGCTTCCTTTCAAAAACTATTTGCCCCAACTCATGAATTCTAAATGTCTACAAGCAGTAAAAAGTATCACATTAAGTATTAAGATTTTATGTGTACTTATGCAGCTAGAAGAAAAGTTGTTTGAGCGATATACTGGACCAAATGAATCAGATTCACAGAGTCTTCCAACAGATGGGTGGCTTCAAGCAATCTCAGCAGATTATGGTAAATTTTATGTACAGCATTTCATCAGGAAGGTGAACACTTCCCTCTTCATGGAAGTCAAGTTGCCATACTTCAATAATTTTAACACAAATTGTGATGACAGTCTGACTTATCAACAAAAAAAAGGGGAACTGCATTCAAATAAGAAAAACAAACTTCATTATTTGGTTTAATGTTACATCTATCTGTTCATATTCATCAACACCAAACAAGAGTTTCCGTGCACTGGCTACTTAACACGTGTATAGTTATGTCTACTTTGTGTCCACCTGATGATTATAATTATTGAGACAAAGTAATACACTAGTTTAATTCGATGTACACAAGTTAGCATGTTTTGTTACTATAAACACTGAATCTCTATCATATCTGTACACATAACAAGCTTTCACTTTGAACTTTTATTTGGGTACTGAAGAAAGCTCTTTCACTGTTTATAAACTGTTTCATAAAGGGAAGAAAAACAATGCGGACAGTTTGAAGAGATCCAAACAAAAAGAGAAACCACATCTAAATAATCTCCATTCATATCCGAAAAAACTAAAACCACTCTGTAAGACCACTGCAGATCAAGTCAATGATCATGAGTTACTGAATCAGAACAACATTCTCCACACTGGCAGGCCTCATCTTGAATCTTCATCCTCATACTGCTTGCGGAAACATTCACCCACTGGAAAGAAGTCCCAGCATCGGTTCTGGTACATCTCCCACACATATGTTTCCTGAGGAAATAGATGTAAAATGCAGGCAGATTCTTTTGAGCAACATGTTATCACATTTCTAGCGTGACTACAACAGCCTTCAGCAAATTTTGATCTCATCTCTCCTGACAATACATTGTTTATCTGTGACATAGGTAGTTCTCTCACATCCCTTTTGATTACAGAGTGCCCACTAAATTATTCTGCCCCTCAAACACTTCTATGAGACATGTTATAAATCTAACTTCAGACCTACACTCGTGATATAACTTAGCAAGTGATTTCTCAAAACAACCAAGTTATCACCAATTCTTTAACCTTCATCTGAAGTTTCAGGTTGATACTTGTCAATTCTCATCCATTCACTGATTTAAATGTATGACATATGTAATACTAGTATAATATCCAGATAGATCATATCCTGATGACTTAAAACTTTCTCATGGTATACTCTTGAACGCGCTTATTGCATACATTTAAATAAGAAACTAGAGCTATTCCAAAACAGTCTATAAGTCATTAAAATATAGCTGGATATTACAAAATGATTAAAATACAACATTTTGGGGTTTCTGTAAACTATATAAATTTTCTGAGAATGATAACATTATTCATATTGTAGCTGATAGATGGCTTCAGATTACTACATATATACACAATAAATAGCTATATCATTCCCACCTGTATTCAGCATCAGACAACCTATGAACACAAATATGCTGGCCTCTTATGAAAAAATAAAAAAAAGAACTTGATAAATGTCTTTACTCACCTGTCCTGTGTATTCTGTATCAGGTTTGTTGATCAGGTGCATGATGAAAAACCTGAAATGAAAATTATTCGGTCTTTTGGGTTTACTTCATAGAAGTAAAAATTGCCCATTTTCACCCTCTCTAAGGCAAGAAACACAAATGCTACCTTTATTTACACTATATACAGTTAACTCTTCCAGGCATTTCTGGGTACTTTCATGCATATTTTTTAAAATTTTAAAATATCTCCAGCACATAAAATCACTAACCATTAATACTTTAATTATACTGTACTTGCTAAGTTTTTCTAACAGCAACACACAGATACCATTAGTTTTGTTTCTCATTAGCAAACAAAAAATAAACAAGCAGCACTAGGTAACTGATGACTGAAGACATTTAAATCCATGAAGTGAGAATACAAAAACTCCTTTGACAGCATATGAATTAGAAAAGAACTCAGACTTTCCATACAATGATTTATCAACATCACTTCCCAACACATCCATGATTACTCCAAGCACCACATTTTTAGACAGCGATAAGGAGGGTATGGATAACTAAATGTCCCAGGAAGTCCTCCAAAGGTAGCTCATCATGAATGCCTGAATAGGTTTAGTTGGTTGTGCATTCTTGACTGACATTATTTCAGACTGGAAAATGTAAACTTCATACATACATGTAATTTGCAAAGTTGTGTTCATTCTTCACATGTATCTCAAACCCATGAGGCACTTTGTCGAAATAGTCTTTGCCAATGCCGCAGATGAAGCACTTGGACTGTGAATTTGAGATGAACAGTGAAATAGAATCAACAACCAAGCTAATATTGGTGTTACACATACCTGTTAAAACGATCAGATATTAACAAAAATGGCATGGAATTGAAAAGAATGATATGCTTTGTTATATGTGCAACTGCAGTCTCTTCATAATGGAACTGTCTCTGTACATTACAAATCATGTTACAGAACCAACAGTATGCATCTACAGTCGAGCACAGAAAACTCGAACACACTAATTTCGAATTCACGGAAATGTCGAACGCTGTTATCGGCCCCTTTTAAATGCCTCTATTTTCTTTGTATTGTTAACACGATTTTCTCGAACTCTCAACACGCATTTCTCGAACGATTTCATCATCTACCCGATCTCAAAGCGGTGAAATGACCGCAAAAGCCTTTCTTTGTCTGGCGTTGCTCGTCCCAGTGTTAGTGATACGGGAAAGGTGTGCGGGAGTGCCGTGGTAATGGGCCAGGGATCAAGACAATGCTTTGTGTGGCTCTGTTGAATCAGCGGGAGGGGGGTGATGTAGTGATTGAGCATGCAGAGCGACCTGGCGGGTGGTGGACTTGGTCAAAACACGCTGCGATAAATTTTATTGCGTCGAACATGACACGATGCGCATAGTGACGTGGCGGGGCGATAGGTAATACTATAGCAGACCGGCAATAGTGCCGCTCCTAATTTCTTTCTTTTCCTCAAATAACGTCGAACACATCAGGATTACACTTATGCACCGAAGTTCGATCTACTCTGACGAAATCAGGTGATTTTCGTCTTCTGTTCATTAAATTCAGTTTGTTTGTCATGATTTTATGTGGAACGTCGGAAACAGGGAAGGGTGGTCATTCTAATTATGTTAAGATCAGAGCAGATTAGTGTTGTGTGGTTATCTCCCCTTACCAGTCCCTTTAGTAGATGGTAATTGTGAAAATATTGCCGTCACGGGAATCTCGAATTACGGAAATCTCGAACACTTTTTTCGATCCCGGAGAAATTCGAGTTTTCCGTGCTCGACTGTAGTATTTGTTGTGTATAGTGCTTTTAATGAGAACAAAACAATTGGGAATTTTAAATAAGAATGTGCTAAGGTGGAGATTGTATTAAGCCATAATTACATTAACAGGCTTTCACTAAGTATGTGGTATTAAAAGGCCCCTTCTGAGTCTTCATAGTTCCTACCATTACCAAACTACTGTAAGTTATATTTGGTAGGAGGACGGATGACGCCATTGACTGCAACAATGGGAAATCTACAATATGGCAACAGACGGCAATGTGATAAGATCTACAGCCCTGCATCAAGAAAAGATCTACAGGCACAAACCTCCATGTCTTCCTTGACCTGCTCCAACTGGTCCCTGAGCTCTCCAAAGGCATCAATGATCAAACCTGTGAGGGAATTACAGCACAGGATGTCAATACAGGATTCACCTTAATACTGTATCATCAGTCCTTCCCCAAAAACAAATCACAACATTCTGCACATTTTATAAGCTGCACATCCAACTGGAAGGCAACCCACCTGCTAATGGCCATGGACACTGCCTCGAGATGGATGGGTCTGTATTCATATTTCTAGTTCTAGACCTTTTTATGTGTTTTCTTTACTGTAACATCTGAAGAGCAGTAAACTGTTGACCTCCAAAGCTTCAATGCAGTATGAAATGCCTTTTTGTGAAATATGGAAAATAGTTTGTCAATGTGATGCATGAGACTGACTTTAAATGAATGGCATGACCTATCATGCTTCTTTTCTCCTTCTGTTCTCTAGGCAGCCTGTAAGCTTGCTCACATAAAAAAAATTACCACAACTTAAATTGTAACAATATTCCTATCATTTAACTTGTAAGCCTGGACCCTTATTTGTTTGAGCTTTTAAAATATACTCCTGGTCTTTGAATACAAGCCTGAAGTGTGGAACTGAATTTGATTTTGGAGGAAGCCTTATTAATTAAAAAAAAACTGTGCTAATTTATTGCCAATAAAAGAACAGCCATGCCAGTTGATAGTGAAAACAGATAAATGCAAGTTGGAAGAAGGTCCTACGGTCCTATCCTATGACCCTAGGAGTGGTGCTGGCCAATGCTGTGAAAATGTTACGAGGCAGTCTGGACAAATTTCTTTAAGCCATTGCAACTTTATTCTGCTATAACTCAACCATGAGACAAGAGTCTTTTATTCATTCTAAAAAGGAAATTGTTCTGATGATGCACAACACATTGACATAATACTGTACCTATTATACAATACCCAACACAGTGCACAAAATAAATAATGTGTAAACCCCTCATCCTCCCCCACTCCCCCCAAACTGCCATTACATCCACCTCTTCCCGATCCATACACTCAATATACACTCATACTCCCAAACTGATAATCTAACAAGTGAAGAGAATAGCTGTACTCACCCTGAATAATGGCCAGCAGAATAACAATGACGAAAAAGAAGAAGGTGATATCAAAGACAATTCTGTATGCTTCTTTTGAATCACCATCTGCTGGCTCTATCTCATCACCTGCACAGGAACAAATGTACACAATACACCTTTGGCAATAACAAGCAACAAATTAAATCAACAAGTTATTTATTTCTCCTGATTTTTTACTCCAAATCACACTTGATTCATTATCAGACTGTCACTGTAAGTAAATGGGAGTTTATGATAAACAGGAGATACACTCTTGACAGTTGTACATCCTTGTGGGAATTAGTGTCATTTTGGGATCAGCATTTTACCCACTTTTTATCTGTATGATATCTCCTTTCCCTTCAAGAAAATTCACACATTCAGTATATCTTTCAGCATTATTAATATTGTATTTCATTGTCACTGATAAATAATAAATCTATAAATAAAGAAAAGACATCATGCCTCTGCCCACAGCGAGTCGCTGCATATGCAGGTCCCCAACTATTTTCTACAACCTATTTGTAGGGAAAATACATCAGCTGCTGGTGACAAATTTGCAGACATCATTATTAAAACATAGTCTGTCACTGTTCAAAACTGCTGTTATTTCATGATTCTTTCTACTTGTCCTTTATCAACATATGCCGTCTTTTTATATCTAATATTTGATTTTCCGAAATGTTAAGCCGTCTCCCAGCCCTGTGTGAAAAACATCTGGAACTTACCAATGCCACCACCTGCTCTGACACCAGTGTGTAGATGATATATAAAGCACTGAGAAAGAGAAAAATAATGTTGGGATTAAGTGAAGTGTAAACACACCAGTTTACAACAGAATTTATTACGGTAAAGGGAAGTTCTCCAAAACTGGCCCAAAAGATGTGTAGAGAGATAAGAAAGAAAGATTACAAAATGAGATGTAAATAAACTCAAAACCACTTGCTCTAGCCATGATCTTTTACCCCGCCATCTTGTTGGGTCCCTATACAATCATTATTAGGTCCACAGGAATAAGAAATAAATCCATGTATAGATCATGATGATGTGTAGTATTCACTCAAATGTAAGAATATAATTACTTTCCTTCCGCATCCTAAACGTTCGTTTTCAAACAACAACAAAAAAAAACAATATCATATTTCTCAATACTGGAAAAATAACTTCCTTAAAACAAATTTCTTGTTTGTTTTCCTTCATTGCTACATTGTGTTTGGTCACTCTTTACAGGACAAAAATTTTACAAGTCACAGCAATCATTAGGTCTCATGTTTGGATCAGACTCATCAGTTCCATATCTTCCCTTTGAAAGAAAAATGGAGGACAAGAATTAGTGTTGATGGGTTGGTGTTCCCATACTACAGTATAGGAAATCAAAACAGTGAATGTTGAGAGACCCTGTTAGATCTGATTACAAATTTACAAAGACTAAATGCTGCTTACAGTAGCCATGTCATGGCACTTGTAGTCCACAGATCCATCCTCCTCCTTGACATAGAACTTTCTGAAGAAATTGAAGGCCACAACAGTGTAGATGTACACCACAACACAAGTCAGCATGACTGTCAACACCAGCTGTAGATTAAAACATCAAATTGTATAAAATGGCATTTCACATGTAAGAGATCCTGAAATTCCACAATTTCCTTTCCCCTCAATAGCTTCAAACTGCTACCTGTGAGCATATTTTGAAAACACTTGCAATCCTGGAAACTATTACAAGGCATTGTGTCACATACCATTTTCAGGAATACTGGAGTAGTTCAAATCCATACATTGATTGGTATTGTTGAGCAAGAAATACCTTAAATACCAGCAAGTCTAAATCACAGTTCTCTGCAATAAACTTCTGAGACCCAACGTTACTTCTTTACTACTTGTATTTCACATATTTTTCAAAAGTTTGCAAATTGAACACAATGAAGTGGGCCCGAAGAAGTCCAGTTATCCATGCTCAAATGTATTTGCAAATGACACTATTCCCAAACTATCAGCTTTTCCTGAAACTTCTTTTAACAGTGAATGATATCAAAGACCTACTGAAAAGCTAGCACACTGATAATTTTTTTTTTAGTTGCTAACAAACCTGTTTGCCATTATGTGTGACAGACTGTAAGATTGTGCGCAGTGTCTTGAAGCCGATAGCCACATCCAGCAAGTGGGCAGCAAAAAAGAAGAAGTTGAAGTTGCCCAAGATGGAGAACAAGAAGTACCACAACAGGTATAGGAAAGACTGAAATAAAGTTCACAGAGTTAACAGTAATAAACCCAGTATGGAACACAAGTACCTGCTCAAACCTATATAAAAAATGATAAACACTTTAATACTTTTGTGTATCACAACTCCGTCAAGTTAATCACCCTTTCAGTCTCAGAGTCCCTCTTATAATGTAACTTCACAGCATAGCTCTTTTGCATTTTTATGACAGTGGTACATTAGGGTAAAAGTATAATTGGATGTAATACTGCATCTGTGACAGACAAGATGCTGAAAAAGGGTCATTTTATATATAATAGGTTCCAGTAAAGCAAAACAGTCATTATCTTTTTAAGACTTAAGAAAGCTTCTAAACCAGTAATGATACATACCAAATTCTGGTAGCTGATATACAAAACTAACAAATTAAGTGCTAAAAGGCTTATATCGGTGTTCAAATATGTGACTGGATTAATTCATTACAATAACTTCACATCCCATATTACCTAACATCTTTTAAACTTACATTATCTGTGATGATGACACCCCATTTCCAAATCTGGTACTGGAGGTCCACATTGGCCAAGCTGGAACAGTGAAAATGAAAGATAAGTTTGGCTTATTGTACATTATAGAGTGATTGTGGAAAATTAGCACAGATATTAAGTAGAATATTGGACACCTTCCAAGATAACCCTTCTATCCCTTAGAGTACTCTGTTACATGAACTGCAGGAAAGCTAACTCTTCTCTGTGTTTTCGTCAGACTATGAAAGAGATATAAAGAATGATGGCTGAGGGAACAAATACTTTAAATCTAAGTTGCCTGTAATAGCAGAGGATTTCTGCTGCAAAAGTTGTAAGCATGAATTACTTACAATGCTGGAATAAATCTGGATTTCTCTGTTTCTGGAGCAACAGTTTCACCCTGATCCATCCCCAGTAAGCTACCGATGGCATCATAGTCATACTGCTCTGCATAACGTGTTCGAACCTGGCAAACATACATAAACTTTAAGTACACTGCTAATAGTAAACTGTCAACTCAATATAACACAAAGTTCTGATTACTGAAAAACAAATTATAAACACCCAGTGGCAGCACCAATAAGATATTAACGTTGGTTTTTTTTTTACAGTAAAACAGTGTCATTGAGGGAGACTATGACAGTGTTGCCTCCACACAGGCAACATGCAAGTTAGAAACAATCTTCTTGTATCCTCCATCTATCATCCCTTTGTTCCAGGTTATTGTTAGTGTCAAAGCCTTCTTCCTTCAGTTCCTAACTGTGGTGTGATTTTCTTAAACCTGTCAAGTGCACTTTCTTTAGAGAAATGAGTTAGTGGTGTATTAAAAATGCATTTCTTGCTTAATCTGCTCAACACAGAAATGGGTCTGGTATCTTGATTCCCCTGACATTAATATGACATTTTTGAGTAAATAAAAATGTAATTAATAAAAGGAATTATCAACCTATTTTTTTTTATTCAAAAGCATTCAAAGTACACTTTACACTTACTCAGTTTTGGCAAAACACTCTCTGAACACTGATTCCCACTGTATTAATATTCATCATAAAATTACCTTCACATCTATGTCAGATAAATGACTCTTTACCTTCTTCTTCACAAATTTATCCCAGTAACTCTCTGGGAAGGACTGTGTGCTGAGGACCAGCTTATCCCAGTGACCCTTCACATCATCATCACTTGGCTGCTCCACAATGTAGAGACCATCAAACTCCAGCTGGCGAGCCAAATCTTTCTCTCGTTTGAAGATTACCAGAGGGACCTAGTGTCATGTGGTAATAACAACATGTAAAAACTGAAAAACTGCATATGAAATACAACACTGACAAATGAAACTGATTAATACTGTACAATGTATATGTCGTATCCTTGATGCTGTTAAAATGCTGTAAGAAGATATGTGTGGGGTCTTGCAAGGTGGTGAGGTGAAAGGGGGTGTGACAGATTCAAGATATGATGGATAAAGGAGTGTACAACTGAGTGAGGAGACAGTAAGTGTTGGTAAATTAAAATGTAATAGAACTGATCTAAGAAATTAGTTCTTTTTGCAGATACTAAATTAAAGTTTGGTCAATGAGTGGACAGAGTGGAGCAGATGAAATCAGACCATGACCATGAAATAAAGATCCTCTTATAGAATTTTTTGCAATATTGGCCATGTTTTATGCATCAGAAATGTTACTTACTTTTGTAAAACTGACAATGAACCCCAAGTTCACCATGTGTTAAGAAAATGAAGTTTCAATATCATTGCTACTTTCAAGGTTAGATAAATCAATGGTAGCAGTGGAAACATCTTATAATAGGGAAACATAACAGACGATTCAAATTCATGATAATGAAGACAGTGAGAGGGAGAGCAAATCATATGGAAATTTTTTGTCGCTTGTTTTAAAAAAAATGGAGACGAGCTATAAGTTGTTATAATGTGTTTTTTTCACGGTCTAATTTTCATTAATTTTGCGGGTTGAACTGTATTCATGATCAAAATTGTCCAAAGGCTTTATTACTAGATCTACAAATGAAGGGAAAAGCAAATGCTAGTTACTATCTCTTATTATTTGGTTTATCAATTATAGTATGTTTTTCTATCAGTGTGAAAAAGGGTTGCCTGTTTAGCGATCTTAATGCCCAGATATGCCAAATATTTTATTATTGGCAGTACTGAATCATCGCTCCAGATTACTCAAAATTTCTCTACTCAAGAGAAATTCAAAAATGAGAAATCCATCATGCAGGCTTGCAAAACTTAGAACCTCTCAGAAAGCCATTTGTGATGTATACAAACAATAGATCCTCATAACAGAAACCACTTCTACAGTAATTCTCTGCTGCAGTGATCAGTCGTAACCACCAGTTTGTGTATGTTCTCCAGACACTTCGATTTCATATGTGAAGAAATGTGCTTTCACCTTCAAACAGTAGTATGCGACCAGCATGGAAAAGGCTACAAGAGAGTGCAACAATGCAAGTGTCCTGATGATGGGATTCAGATAGTAGAACTCCTCCTCAATGATGACCAATTCATTCAAGGTATCATCATCATCATCCTCTCCACCACCAAGGGCAGCAGTTAAGTTGGCCACCATGTCTTCAGGTTCTGATGTGTCACCAGCTGCCTCTTCATGCAGCTTGCTAACCTGAATGATCGGAATGGAAATATTTTCAAATGAGAGAAAAAGCTATGCAATTATGAAAATACACTAAGTATTCTTATTCTGTTATGCTTTCAGTATTCCTACCACCACAGATTGACAACACTAAAGTGACTTGGTATATGATCTTCAAGTGAACAGAAATACCTAAAGGTTCACAAGAGCAATCATATATATGGGATAATGTAATCTTATGTAAACTTAAAGCTCTTGCTGTCCTAAAAACCTGAGTAAATGTGTTTCTAGGTAACTGCACAGTGTAGAGAATTTATCTTTGTGGTTTCTGAATAATGTGCATGATATCACAGAATAAAAGAATTATTAGTAAAATAAGACTTCAAACAAAGATTGCTGCAAAGATAGCTGACCAAATCTTGAATGCATTGCACATTCTGATTTGCTTCTCATGGGACAAATAAAGGATAACACATACTTTCAGAGGAATCCACTTGATATTTACTCTATTAAAATATCTTGTCACGTAAGAAAGTCTGACAAATTTACAGCCCATGATTTGCAATAATACAAGCAGGAATAAAACCACGTCATCATGTTTAAGTCTCAGTGTAAATGTCAAAAGTGTCGAAAGTACTGACATGCTATTAACGAGAAAACAAAATGAATTGGCATCTTACCTTGAAGAAAAGGAGAACAACATTGATCAAGAAAGCCAAGAGAAGGGCCAGGTACTTGAAATTGTAGAAGTTGCGGGCAAACAAACTCTGAAAATAGATGCAGAATTAGGGTTAACGTGCAAGCAAAATACACAATATTGTGCAAAAGTGCCACTTTTCTCCCAAACCAAAACATGACACTTTATTAGCTATGATTCAGTATGAACCCTGTGTCTTTATAATGTTTTAAGTTCTGCATTCTGTTTCTTTGGAGTGAAGCAAGCTATATATAATTTCAGACTGCATATTAATCTGGTAAGATTCAATGCTTTCATGAATATGACCAACAAGTGTTAATCTATATCACTCACCAGTATATATTTGCCATACTCAAATTCATGCACTTCTAGTGGTGGCTCATCCTCCAGCTTTGTTGATTCTCTTGTAGAACTGGCATGCCTCAAGGGAAAGATAAACAAAAATATAACATAACTGGTAATGGCATAAGACTACATGCATGTGATGGAATATTATCAATATGAGATGCTCTTAACATCTTGCTGACACAGATGCAGCTTTTTCTATTTTTGGCTCACAAGTGATAAATGTCAAGGGATTTATAATTCACTGAAGGAAGGCAGAAGACAGTACTTATGCAAGGGGGCTTGACTCATGGAGACGGGTTTTCACAACTTTGCAGATCTAATATTAACTGGTTCTCAATATATAGACACACAGATACAGTTTCGAGTCTCCAAGATTACGGTAACAACTTTCCAACATATTCTTAAAAACAGCTTACCCACTGTTTATTTAACATAATTATCCATGCCCTGGCCTCACTTACTTCACAAAACATATGACTGAAATACAGAATGTCTTGTGTGTCTTTTGTCTCTGCTTATCATTATAAACAGTGGTGAAACAACTATTTACAATATTTGATCTCTTTTGCACACCCTTCTGGTAATGAAGTGCATATCTCCAGGCCTCAAGATAAATAACCCATTCCAATATGAGAGGGTTGCCCTTACCTGTCATCGGGTACAGACATCTGTGGTGTGATACTTGGAGGTGGGATTAAACTGGGAGCTGAGACATACTGCTCCTCCAGCTGAAATGCAAGATTATCAAACATAACTGTCAGTAAGTGGTTACTGACAACTTACCCACACACTGTCTAAATTGCTGATACCATGAAGACATAAAAGCAGTAGATGTTGCAATTCTTAAGTGAAAACAACCTAATACTTCAAAGGCAGAATCTAAATCTAACTTTCACTATGTCTAAGCAATGATCATCTGAGCTGAGTATTGCTAAGTTTGTCTATTGCAGCTATATAGGACAAGGTTCAGTATGACTGTCTGAAAGAGTGGCTAGCTATAACAATGTACATTTGTGGGAAAAATATTATCTAAGGCATTTCAGTTCATGAAAAGCTCTGCAACTGAAACAGACTCAGAGTTCACATAGCCGTGTTCAATGGTACAATGTCGATGTAATAATATTATGATAATGCCCATCGTCTAACAGGGAATCTATACCTCTTCCTCCTGTTTCTCTGTCATAGTCCCAGCACTGCCTGGTGCATATGATGTAGAGCTCTTCACTCCATTTGCCACTGGTTCACTTGTTTTGCCTTTGCTGTCAAAATGAATGAAATCACATGTAAAGCATGTTGCAGAGATGAAAGAATAAAACTGTCAGCACTTTCATGCATAGCAAATCCTGGTAACACAACCATCCTTCAGACCATGCTCTTGAGGGTATGTTCCAAGAAGATTGTGTCATCAAGAGTGCTTTATATCATTGGGGAAAACAGAAAGCAAAAGTGCACCAAGGAAAGAACTGCATGAGGTTCCACTATGACTAAAATTTAATTCAGACAAAAGGTGGATTCCACAAGAGCCCTGCCCCCTTTCACCCTCCACTTCTGCCTTCAATGGATTATGCTATTCTTAAAATAAAAATTGTGGCACAGGATTGCCTTATTGTGGGAATTTCTATCTTTATGAATAAATCTGTATCTTATGCTTTTCTTTCATACTGACAAACGTTATATTAAAGTTAGCATCAAATGTCCAGAGCATCAGTCAACACACCCATGATCTTCCTCGTGACTATCAGATGGAGGCGGATGTGACACTGTTGTCGGTTGTCTATCTATATCTGGTGATGGAGGAGCGCCACCATTTATGCCAGGCCCACCTCCAGCAGCTGCAAGTGACATGGGGCCCATTGGAAGAGCCATTGGCTGGCGCTGAGTTGGTTTTGGTTCCACTGCCTTTGTCTCTGGCTCTTTCTCACCCCTCATCATATTGATGACAAATTTGACCAAAGTCCTGTACAAAAGAAATATTACCAAATGGTAATCATGGAAGTCATACCATTACATTGCTCTAGTCATTACTGGTCCTCAGCTATAAACTTCATAATGAGAGTTTGGACAATACCAGTTTTCCCAATCACATCAAGGAGTTTGAGTGATAAAAATTCTTTAACATTCTCATCAAAATGACCTAAATGAAACTGGTGCTATCTCTTGAAACAATTCAGCAGTGACACAATAAAGAATGAAAAGTCCACCAAATCTATGTTGGACATAAAACAAAACACTCAGACAGTAAGTTCCAGTAAAAAATTACTACCAGCACCAGTAAGTAAAATCCTTGCTTCACACTGGCCATATGGTTAATTTGTGATCACTTCTAGCATGGTAGAGACATATTCATCTCTCAATGTGTCAGACTATACAATCATTCAACTCACCAGCTGATATGGAAGACAAGAGTTAGCAGGAACCAGGCTAGCCTGAAGTTCATCTTGAAGAAGGCAATCACCAGCTGCCAGTATGTCATGGACTTGAATGTGCGATATGAATGCTTCAGATTAGTCCAGGTCAGACATGACAAGAGGGCCATCAGAATGTCCTTGAAGAAACGGAAAGTAATGACGATGGGCTCCAGCACTCTAGGGACAAAAAGAGGATATCATTAAAACTATGACAATGTGTGAAATGCATGACGTATTTTAAACACTAGCCTAAACATTCAACATGTCTGTATGTAAAAAAGGAAAAAAAAGGGCAAGAATAACAGATGCAATGAGTTTTATCAAAATAATTACAGAACAACCACGGTATATAAACAATATGAGAAGAGGTTTGATGCTTAAACATCTTTCATTTTCATTGGGTTGGTTAAGAAAGACAGTTTGATTAAGTGTGAAAGAGAAAGAGAAGTGAGAGAGAGAAAGAATGAAAGAGATAGAGAAAGTGAGAGAGAGAGAGAGAAGTGATTTGAAAAGTGTAGTTGAGGTTAGGGTCCAGAACAGTGTGGAAAGGTTAGGATTCTCAGTTTGTGATGTAGTGCAAAAATGAATCTGACAAGAAGACGTTTTTCAGCAGGAATGGGGTATCACCTTGTGCACGCATTATGGA
>JAWQUT010000021.1:602135-695584 GCA_033807755.1 Ellobium chinense | reverse complement strand
GTAATTACTTGCATGGTTCCACTAGCTGTATTTGTCATTGCTCTTACTTCCTCTGATTAAGTACAAATCAGTGAAATTAATGGATTGTGTAGAGAAATTGGAAAAAGACATTCATATTTCCGCTGGCATAAATCAGAAAACCACCAAACTGAGTGAGTCAGGTGGAAGCTGTGATAGTACGAATATAAGAGGTTACCCAGCCATCTCATTTCATAAATACTGAGCATAAGTCACATTTAATTTTTAGACAGAAATTAGGAAAAATGGTCAGTAAGTGTTATGGTAAAAGTCCTCTAGATTATCTGCATATATGTCATTAAGTGTCAAGGCATTCTACAGCAAATGAAAAATTGTCAGTTTAGAGCATTCCATAGCATTTCGTCAAAGTCAGGCAGAGCAAACAAATCTATATACCCTCCTGTCTGTTTAGGGGGTGGAGTTCTGAAAATAAGAATAGAGTTATTGCTTTTGCAACATTCCTCAATAAAAAAATTAAGCACCAATCAAGGTACACCTTCAAAGTCTACTTAAGCATAAGCACAGACGAACTTCATCAGATCTGTGGTAGAAAGCTTTGCAGAGAGAAATTCATGTGTTAATCAAGTGAACAAAAAATATGGCACACACAACTGAATTAAGTAGATGTATACTGATAAAACATCATCCAGTATTATGTGAATGAAGAAAATATTTCTTCAAAACAAAAAACACTCACATGTAAACTTAAGGAAAGAAGAAATATACTGGAGTTCTACTTGTAAGATTGTTAGCCACCCCTCAGATATCAATGACAATTTAATTCCTTCTATATGATATTCTATATGGTCAAGCTGAGTGTAATTCTTCATTTATTGCACAATAAATGTCTTGATTGTTGCTTGAAACATAAATCTTGTCATTCCTTTAATTTAAAAAGAACAAGATAAACTATAAATAATTATTGGACAAGATTAAATATTAATTATATTTCAGAGCTGATCACGGCATTAATCTGGAGTATTCCAAGAACAGTAAAGTTTACTTGCATTCTGTTCTGTCTTAGAAAATAGAGCATTAATTTATCATACTTTAGATTAAAATCATATCTTGTCAAGGCTTTGGCTTGTGCAAGAAGATGGTAGTACAAGTATGAATCTAATATTTTTTATGCCTGAAGTGTAAACTTACTGAACTTCCAAATGTTCCAAAAGATTGATAACTAACAAGTGTATTTTTATGTTATTGTAATCTAATAAACACAGCAAAATCATTTGCTCACTGCCTACAACTATGCATGTATCTACTTACCCTCCCTCAATGTTTCCAGCCCCACTCCTCATGGCTGCTATTCTCTGCTCCTCAGCACTGATACTTGTGGCATGCTGCATCTAATAGATATAGATGGAAACGGGAATATGCCCATTGTAAACACAAATTTAAGCAGTCAGCATTAAGGGGGGGAGCGGGTCCTGAGGATGGTTTTTGTTCCTTTTAGAGTAACATGTTTGTCAAGTTTGATTTCGTTGAAAAGTAATATGGAAATGCTCCAAATACCTCAAAACATGCCTTCTAGCTTCCGAGTTGATGAAAACAAGTGATGACGGTAAATATATTGAAAAAATGTTTATAAAAACCAGTTCAACGCCGTCTTCTGTGCTTCATAAACGCATACTATAACAAGTGCGAATCACAAGGCTTCCAGACAATAACAAACCAAATGGGGTCATTACGATAAGCCCCAGCCAATGAAAAATGAGGTCAACTGAGCCAGAACACCGAATGCCCAGCATGAGCCACGGGAGTACAGTTCAAGCATTTACGGCAGCCTCTGAAGTCAAACGAGGCCATGACCTCTATAAAAATAGAAACAAGGCCACCTACTAAACCTTACAATGCTTCATTTGACACACTTTTGTGCTCCATACAATTTTATTGGTGAGTTGTAGTCTCCATATTTGGAAAGAGGGGAGAATTTCCTTTCCAGTGGTATACTACATGATGGATCGCAATTCATGGCGGATTGATTGAAACCAAGCTAAAAAACAAGCTATGTGGACCCTAAGATTCTACATTTGACGCAAAAAGTCTGTGGTTATCATTTTCAAATGGATTTTATGAGCATAAATTGGGTTGTTTAGCATTCAACCATCGTTTACCTGTATTCAGCAGAGGTAAAATGAGGTTAAAAATAGTAAAACCTCGATTTCGATAATGTGACCCCAAAATGTCATTATCAGGCATTAACCTAACACAAATCCATGAAGGCCTCTGCGATCAGAGGGGATGAAATTATATACTGAACACCATTATGAAATACCTGAATAGACTAACAGGCCTACAATGACAATGGTGATGGTGGTGATAATGATGATGGGGGTGATAATGATGATGAGGATGACAATGATGATGATGATGATAATGCAATGGTTACGCAGGAAAGGATGGCATATTGATGGTGTGCCTTTTGTTCATGACTGGATACTTACTAGTGGTCTTCAGTTTATAACTCATTTCAACGGTCGCTGAGATCTCAGACCTGCCTCGAAATTTCAGCACTTGAAAATAGCATTTCCCTTGTTTCAGCATTTAACATAGGCAGGGTTTTGAAAGCTATCTTGCTGCTAATGAAGCTGTTACACAAGTACCTTTTAAATGTTTGCACATTTTAATTCAGATAAACGTGATTACAGTATGATTTTGATAAATCTAAAAAAACTTGCATGGACAACAGTTACAACTCTTTATCTCATTAACATGTGCCCCACGCAAAATTGCATTCATCTAATAAATGAAATGCTTATGATTTATTTCATACAATATAACTGTAACATTAAGTTCTCAATTCCATACTTCAAAAATGGTGTCTTCACAGAAGTTGACAAAGCTTTCCAATTTCTCCTTGTCACCACCTTCATTGACCACACTGTGCAGGAACGACCTCTTTGACTCCTGGAAAAAAAACAAAATTATCAGCATTTTGAGTGTAAATGTGAGAAAATATGCATTTACAGTGAAGCAACTGTTGCTATGAACATGCATGCATCACAGAAATAAATCATTTCATTATATCTACTCTATCACATTTCCTTGATACCAATAGATAATAACCAATATTAACAATCAGTTCCATATATAAGGAGTTCTTGGAAGCTTTATTTTCATTTGAGTAACACAGCATAAAATATTACTCTAAAATCTTTAGGAATCACACAAGCCTGCTAAATGTCAGCCATCCCTCTACCTGAGGTGTCATGTACTGATCCTGCAAATGTTAGAAATAAAATTGCCTTTCTCTGGTTCCTCTCTTGGCCTAAATCTCTTCTCCTGAAGTTATTACACTTTTCAATACAATGCCGCACTACATTCTGACAGATTCTCCAAACACAGTTACTGACCTTGATCTGTGGCTTCTCCCATTGATCAATATGTGACTGCTTGATCTCAAAGTAGACCCGCTCTATGCGATTAGCACTGCCCTGAATCTCAATTCGGCCAAGGTAGGGCTCGAAGTAATCCAGAACACTCTTGGCTTTCGACAGGAGCCTCTCTAACCTAGAGTACCATAATGAAAATTGTGTAAGCTTCTGCATGCTTTGGCAAAAAGCAAAAGAAAACAGGCACATGTTGAGCACAGAATAGCTTCACTAATTCGTTTAAGTTCACAATGATGTTCAAACACTTTTTGTAACAAATTCAGGTCTAATTACAGAACTTATGGCCAGTTCAAGTGTAACTATGTAACAAGTTATGATATGAGCCTCTTCAGCTGCTTTCTTGCCTGGCCTCTACGTCCATTCACATGTACCACCATTTTCCAATCAAGCTTCACCAACACTCTTTTTACAAATACTTCATCTACTCAGGCTTAATAACCTTACCTTGCACAGCACTTGCTGTCTGGATCTTTGGCATTTTATTTTTAATGAATTGTACAAGACCCACAATTTCTACTGATATCATGCTCACCCACCAAACTCTTCTTTTGATAACAACATTTCTTTCTTAAAATTCTGCAACTCACTTGGGCTCATTGGGCATGTGTTCTGACAGGTTTGTGAGCAGGACAGCCATGGTAAAACCAATGTCCTTGGCTGGGTTGTGGAAGCGATCAGTGAACTCGGTAAAGTCAACCTTGCCATCATGGTTGGCATCCACACACATCATGATATACTCTATCTCCTCCCTAGAGACAGCAAAAAGGCAGTTAAAACAATATCACAAGGAGATATGAAAACAAACCTCTTAGGGTCAACATGAGAAATGATTTCATCCCATGCCTGATTATCCATACTCTTTTTAACTTCATAGTCTTAATTTTAAATACAAGTATGTAAGAGTAAACAGTTCCACATGTATGAACTAGACAACATAATGATAATGCAATAAAAAAAACCCAAAAACTTCTATCCTAATGGGCAAAACTTTATGAAGATAGGGCTAAGATTCTAACTACAGGGAAAGGGTCCTCTAAGACAGGACAATGATAGAACTAACACAGAGTATATGCTGAGTGCAGATATGTAACGAAACATATTATTATTTTCTTTGTTTTAGTCCAACACCTCTAATAATTAGTAAACTAAAGCTAATATCTTACATGTTTGAAATGGGACTGGGGAGAAGAAAAAATAAGGACTGGTAGAAAGCAGACAGGAGAAACAAATACCAGAAAAAATGAGAACACACACACATTTGGTGGAAGTGCTGCCACATACAACCTCTTAGAGATAAAGTAGATGTGGCCAGTGCCAATAACTGCTAGAACAGTGTACTGACACAAATGTTCACTTTCCTTTTTCTCTATCCAGTTTAACACTAGCTAAAGTAAGATCTAACAAACTACAAGTTACAAACGGTTGGGGAGGGGGAAGGCACTATTCCTGCATGCAAACTCAAGAAAGATGAAACAGATTAACAGAACAATAAGTAATGACAATAAACACACACATACTTATTTTGTATTTCCATAATTAGATGCTAATTCTAATCAGGAAAGAGAAGAGCTACTATGAACTGTCAAAATCCCAAGATTTACTGTTCTGACACAGTATGTGATGAATAAATATTCAATAAATACACCACATTTCTTTTTTTTAAATTTGAACTGAACAAACAGTCTATATTTGACTGCTAACTCCATGAGGCATTACTTGGAGATTAAAATCACAGATGTCCAGATACCGTGCAGCAGATGAGCTCAGAAACATTCCAATATGATTTCAGAGACCTAATGAATCTGACTCAGAGATGAAGTTTCATGAAATTATCTTTCCCATACTAAAATCTGCCCAAATTTTCTTTCCTCTTAAAAACTACATGTAAAATAATTAAGACTATTTTTCAACATCTAGTACTAATGGGGGTAGCAGCTGACATAGGAAAGCTTACACTGAGGTACTCTCTATGTATTGACTGTAATGGTGATGTCACAACATGCAAGATTAAAGGGTGGGTAAAGCACAGCTTTTGATATATAAAGTTGTGTCAATCTTTCTAAAACAAGACTGTGAGAAGGAAGATCAGTATGAATGTGAAATGTAATAGGTCACAGCTAAGAACAGTTTGTAATGAAATACATCCTTATAAATAGAGGCTCAGCTAACAAAATATCAAAGAAAAAATATTATCGGGAGCAGAGTGTAAAAATTGATGAAATGGTTTTGTTATATCATGTACTGAAAAGAGGATTGTAGGGGAAGGGGGACACATTTTAGGATATCACGTTTGTCAGTATGCTTTTGGAAACAAACTCCAAACTGAAGCTTTCAACAGCATATATGTTAGAAGGAGTGAAAGGCATTATTTGATTTCGCTAATGTGTGTCAGGATGAAATAACATCAAGGATGGATAGGTATTAGGGTGGGATCAGGAAGATGATTCACATAGCTTTCTTTTGTTGGGAAATTTGCCAAGTTAAGCTGTAGAAACTTCACTGCAAGCGGTCACTCCATGCCTCCACTTACTCTGAGTATATTTTTTGGGCTTCCATAGCCTTACGGAACTCTTTGTGCGAAATCCACCCATCTTTATTTGTGTCGAATTCCTACAAACAAACAGGGCTAGAGACTCAACTTCGGTTACAATAATAAAGATTTTAAAAATCAGCACAATAACAAAGACATGAACCTTTGGTCCTACATTTACAAATGCAGGCAGCATTTTGGAGACAATGCTTCTCTGGGACATAAGAACAGAACAGGGTTTGGTCAAAACATGACAACTCATAATGAACGTAATGAAGCTGCTTTAGTAGACCTGTTTCGAAGGAACAGCCATCTGAAAATGACAAAATTTGTAACTGTATTGTCCTGATTTTTCCTCTTACAGTCTAAATGACAGTGTCTATAAAGCATTGTCTCCAAATGTATGGACACAAATACACTATAACAGTAATAGCACAACATAGTAGTAAAAAATGTGAAATACAAACCGAGTAAAGACTTTCTGAGCATGCATAGCTTTTCTGAATTCCTTTGCTGACAAGACACCATCCTTGTTGATGTCAAATTCCTAGAAAGTCATTCATTGTGTTCAGTTTCACATCAGTGATCAAGTTTGATGACATGAAAACTGTTAAATCATCATGAACAAAGGAACTATCAAGCTATCAAATTCTGACATTGCACTGGCTACACATATTTCCAGATCTTCCTATCATACTGTAACTGTCTCTAAGATCAAATGCAACTCCCTCATTCCATAATATTACTGTAAAATAAGAAACTGTTTCTAATGAAAGACATGCCAATAATTGTCTGAAAAGCTGTTGTTTTCAACAACATATTTCCTAAAAACTGGGTAGCCATCCATCTCACAAGGAGCAATAGCTCATGGTATAAAAGGCACTGAGACCCGGATAGCCATTCTGAAAGGACTGTTATCAGTGTTATATCCTAATTCAATGAATACATGTACAAACAGCCAAGTTTCATCCTCCAAGATAAAGTTCACAGCCTGCAAAATATTTATGAAAAGTCACTATCTGCTCAAGATTTCTCTGAAAGACAATGCAACCTGTACAAAATACGCAATGTGTTTACATCACCATGAGGATCTATAATCTATAAATATCTTTCATGCATATTCACAGCATCTCATAATCAATCATCCTAATCAACATTTTTGGTGATTTTCATTGAGATCTGTCACTGACAACATCGTCATCATCATCAGTCAGCTGTCGTCATCATTTATGCTGGAATTTCATTACACAACAATGACATTAACAGAGCTGTAAATGTTGATTTGACACCCACCACAATTCATTCCCCAAAATACAGAATGCTGGATTTGAATTCTCTCAAATCATGTTATTTCCTTCTGCAAATGAAAAAAGGGGTCCTATGATATGCAAAATATGATAATCGTTTAAAGACAAATCAAATGAAAAACTGGAAACCTACCAGGAAGGCTTCTGATGTGGTCAGGTCCTTCATCTTCAGGAAGATGTCAAAGAATTTCAAGATCATCTGCAAGAGGGAGTATTAGTTAAAATTTGATAAAATTAAATCTTAATGTAACTACATCAGAATTCTTGAAAATGTGACAAAAATATTGAGCATCCCATTCTTTAGTTCACATGACATCTACTGCAAAATTCTGATACCAGAATTCCTAAAAACATAAGCCCATGTTATCATGTTCCTTCACTAATATGTTATAGGCTATGTATACTAGTTAACTACACATTTTGCACATTTCATACATGTACAGAATGACAGCAGAACCAAAGATAGAAACAGTGAATCAGTTTTAGCACTGTCTTTATGAGCCTTTCTGTAGGAACTCCACACTGGATATGCTGATAGGTTGAATAACACCCGCAGCTGAAGGCAGACATACCGTCAAAGCCACCAGAACAGCAGATACATACATAATGCTGCTAGACATGACATAAGACGAAGACAGCTACATTTACTTCATACCTCCACATTTGTGGAAGACTCAACCAAGGTATCCACCATCTGCTTGCCAATAGGTCCATTCATCACATTACCTGATAAAAGAATGGCAAAAGTTACTTAAGAATTTAAAACTGTCACCTACAAATCATCATTCATAGTAATCTTCTTTAAAGGAGATGCTTGAGACTGCACCTAGGTCAGAATTAGAAGTCCTTACATTCAGTCTGGAGATCTTAAAGAGAGAGCTAACACACATTTGTTACTTATGACAAAATACAAATTTAAAAAGCTCTGCACAATCCAATGTTTGCTACTTAAATCTCGATTATAAATTTCACAGCTTTGCAAAGTCCTGGTAACTGAATATTTCATCTGTTGCAAGGTATTTCAATACTGTGTCCAATTTTACTAATAAGACTGACAGTACCAAACCCAACACAATCATGACATTCAAAGCCTGGTGGGAACATTATAACTTAATATTCTGCAAATGTCAGAGGAGAAAATAAAGCGACCTTTAAGCAATACGGCTGAGATATCAGAATTTGCTCAAAGATGCTACCGAGTTAAATTCAGCAAAAACAGTATTATGTATAAACCCTCCATTAGTCACTTACCCTCTAGCATGGAGAGCAACATGATCATCATCTCTTTCTGCAGTTTCATGAACTCTCTCAGAAGCTCCAGCTGTTCTGGGTCCTTTGAAAAAGAATAAGAAAACTGTAGAAAATGCCCTTTCTTTAAATACTCAAGACATTCAGTTGCATTAGCAACTGTGACTTCATTTTAAGTCAAGCATTAAAAACGGTGTGCACTTTGTGGGGTTTCCTCCTACACGCAAGCATGAAACATTTCTGTTGATAACAGATGTAGCTGAGTTCTCCTGCCTAGTACTCTTTGACAATTCCATTTCTCTTCCCCTACCTCCTCTCCACCTGCATAGTATTTCTTGAATTAGATGAGCTTTTCAAAACTGTAAGTGAGTTTGGTGAACAACTGTGTTGCTTTGTCACATGCACTTACCTTTGAAAGCTTGTCCTGCATGTGAGCAAAGATGTACAAGAACCCGCCAACTGCATCCCACAATCTACTATGGGCCAGTGCCAACTGATTCAAGGAGCAAGGACCCTGTCAAAGTGTATTGAAACATCTATCTCAAATTATGTGTTGATCCTGATAAAGCTCTCCTATTTCCCAATACACACATTCATTGCAGCTGATGCAATAAAATGCTATTTTATCAGGTTCTGGAAACAGACTTGCAGTTAAATTCTCAATTTTTCAGTACTATTTCTCTATAAAGTTTGATCAGTGCTTGTCCAGCATGATCATCAGGCACTTAAAACAGAAACACATGAATGAAGTAATACCATGAGAGACTACACTCTGAGGCACCCTGGAGAAGAAGCATTTCAAATTTCACTAATCAAATGAACTAATGAGCATCTATCCCTTTATCAGATTTTAAAAAGAGAATACTCATCAACAATGCAATCAAATTAGCAATGTGGGGACAACATGGTCATCACAGAAGTCCTCCACATACTATACTTGCCACAGAAGACAGAGGTGGATGGGTGGCACTTGAATGCTTCATCCAACATTAAAGAACTTCTACAATACTAGCATTTAAGGCAGCATCTGTCACTGGCACCTCCAAAATGACAGGCAGCAAGCACTTACCTGAATGTACTCAGTGAGTGAGTTGAACACCTGAGCTGCCACCATGATGGCCCTGCTGAAGTTGTCCTTCCCAGCACTGTCTATGATATCCTTGCCAGAGTAATGCCAGTAGAAGTCCATGATGGATTCCTGGGAAATGTGATTTGTCAGTTACCACTTATCCAAGGGAGAGATGTGGGAAACCTTGAAGCTCCTAGTCACAACATCATAAGCCATTTTGTCATGGAATTTAACCATAAATTTAAATGCTGTATCTCAGTTTTTGCCATCTAAAGACAAAAAAAAAACTTGAAATATTACATAGACATCAACTACATGTGACATTAAATGTGTTTACCTTATTTTTTGTCAAGTGTATGAAGGCTGAAAGTGTATCTGTTTGTAATATATGTCTATCTATGGTTATACTTCCCGCAATGATGCATGCAGTTCATTTTATTGTTGAGAAAAAGTCCTGATGGAAATTCTCTTAATTTTTTCAGTGGAAACAGCAAACTAACTGATCTCAGAATGGTTTCCAGCAATGCTTCGCGAAGTTTAGATTTTTGAGGATATATCATCATGGAACATACCTGCAGCCTCAGCAGGTAGTCCACAGTACAGATGATGATGTTCACAGTTGTAGTGTTGCCAGCCTGTGTTCGCAGGTAGTTCTGGAACTCTGAAAATTTGAAACAAAAATGAATACTCTTGATCTGATATGATAAATATATCAAATGTAGAATACTCAGAATGGAGACATTCCTAACCCAATCAATCCCCCAATGCCTGTCAATACACATCAGCAATTCAATCCCAAACATGCCACCAAAGCCTGCTCAAGACAGATTTATTTGTCATTATATCGCAGCAGAAAGATAACTTTAAAACCAGAAATAAGGCCATCAATATGCAGTTAGATAATCAGGAAGGGTTATTTCCAAATTTCATTGGAAGCTGTTGATTAACTATGCTTATATATGGTTTTCAATTCTCTCCCAAATTTGACTATTCATCTTAACTTGAGATTTCAGGATGCAATGTTCTTGAAGGTCTGGGACTGAATGGGTTAAACTGGTCCCACACTAACTGCTTGCAGTAATCTTCACTGAATGAGCAGAGTGGCAGAAAGACATTCAGTCATGGCTTGAAATGTAAACAATCATACTTCCTCATGTAATATTTCCATACATGTGCATGGTTGGCACAATCTACTTCCACTATGTTTTCATAAATTTTCGTGATAATGATAACTAGGTAAATGGGTTAAGAAAGTTTTGTGAAAGCCAGATTTGCAAGAACTAATAAGTTATGTGTGATTCTGACCCGTTCCACTTCATAAGTGTGATAAAAAATTGCTCATCATAGGTACAGTAGAATCTCACAACCTTGATTTTCAGGGAAACTGGCTCTAAAATTCAAGACTGTAAGGTATTCAAGATCATGAGGGAATTTTGTATTGATCAAAGGACTACAGCTATGCAACTAGAATTGTGGGCAACATGAAATTTGAAAGGGCTGGTTGTGAATAGCTATCAGTCATTATTTATTGACTTACCAAGATTGTGACCTTCACAGAGCAGCTGTAAGAATCTGAAGATTTTACAGGTTATCTCAGCATCTGCCAGGTTACCTGCCCCTGATTCTGTGCTCATTCCAAGTCCCTTGGCTTTGTTGGTCCTCTCGAAGGCATCAAGGTCAAGGACACTAAACACATGCAGATAAAAGCAAACATGGTATTTGCAGTCACGCAGTAACTGTACTTTTAAGGATGCATGGGCTATAATGAATGCAGCCTTTGTACTGTGAAGCTAAAATCATTTGGAATATAAATCTTAAAATTACTTAGCTTCAAACCTGTAAAAATTTTCATTAACAAATTCTTATGTTACACTAAATTTGTTACTCTTACAAAACTTGTAACTACCACATTCCATAACACACTCAAGAGTTACCAGTATGATAATACTTATTCACCTGCACTGTTGCATAAGACCAGACAGCGATGTGAAGAAACCAACATCCTTTTTATCCTTCAAGGACTGCAGCATTCTCTGAAATAAATAATAATAGCCTATGGTGACCAAAGAAGTCTTCTGGTGGCATAACAGTATTACTGGAAAAGAGATAATATTTCAGTCCTATAGAGTGGGCTGCATGGGCTTTTCCCTTTTTGTAATACCATGTTATGCTGCTTTTTCCCAAAGTATATTTTCCACATTGTTGTTGCAGCTGATATCATAACTCTACAAGGGTATCTAATGTGATGGGAAGAATTAAAATTTTCCACTTCTCTCTCCTTCCAACAAAACAAGCTGCTTTGCTTCGAGTTATTTTTTCTTCTATTTTCTTTCATTACCTCATCTTCAAGATTTTCCCTCTTTCTCCTTCTCAGCTTTTCCTTCATCTTTTCTCTCCATCTTTGAAACTGTACCTCAAATCCCCTTTTCTTATTACTGAGCTGATGATATGATGTGTCTGATTGTGCGAATATGCAGTGTTACAGACAGCATTGCCATCATACCCTGAAAATATAATGACTATGAACTTATTATAACACTCTGAGTTCTCTACTGCCAACTTACCTTCTGCACAGATGTGTTGCCTCCTCTAAGCAGAGAGATTCCCAGTTCAATAGTCTTGGTGACCATTGGTCCAGGCTCACCTGAAAAAGTTGTGGACACTTCTAACTCAGTGAACAGAGTCAATGCTTATATGTTGCAAGATATTCAGTAACTTACTGTCTCAAAATAGTACACAGTGGTACTAACTGACAAAGGTTTTTTTTGGTGTGTGTGTTTGAGGNNNNGAAGAGAGTTTTTCATTACAGTGCCATTTCAATAAAGTGTGCATGATATGACATATATTCTCCACTAGTCAATAAGCCCTCTCTGAATGAACAAACTACTTTGTACAAGACTGACAAAATCCTCTTCACCATCATCAGCAGACCTTATTTCATCACAGCATGTTGCCATGAACAAATACATGTATCCCTTAATATCTGTGGCTCACCTCTGCTTGCACTAATGTACTGTAGCACCATCTCTGCTGTTCCTCTGTCTGACAAGCGAGACTGCTCAAAAAGAAGCTGCTGTTTCTCCATTTCTTGTTCCTGTTTTGAGTGAAGAAAATGTTAAATTATGATATTCATAATACTCTTACAAGTCAGAAATATTGGATCAAACTGCTTGATCACAGCATGCACATTTTGCATACTTCAAGTCATTTGCATGCACACTTCCAGTCTAAGAATGAAAATTAAAATATCCTGAAAGACAATAAACAAATACAGTCCAATATTCTGTATAAGTATGTAATTGAAGAGCGTTTTTCCAAAAGGCACTAAGTCCACTTTCGTTGAAAATTTAGCTAAGTGTTTCACATCAAGGCATTCCTACTCTCTTTTCATCCTGTGATTTGCTGATGCTTCAAAACAAGCTTAGACCACATTAACCAAGCTGGTAAAATATTGCCGTTTTTTCTAAAGGGGTTAAGTCCAAGCTCTCTGGCTTTCCAAAACGCGATTAGTCCTCGCGCATGCACCGTATCGGTCACTTCCTCGGACGTTAAAGGTTGGTATCGAGTCGGAGTTTAACTATAGAATCTTCTTGTTGTGAGGATGTTAATTAATTTTTGAGGCTTGGAATACTCTGAATTTAAGAAAATAATTGACAGACATTGTATGTTTATCTTAGAAAGCAGAAATTTATTTTGAATATAAAGAGGGCGACTACTTGCATCTGGTTCGCCCATCTTTACAGGACTTGGTCCCTTTTGAAAGATCACTTATTTTGGTAAAACTAAAACCTGACATTTTGTTGAATAGAACCTGTCTGTCTGTTTTCAATGATTACTGCACAAGTTTTAATTTTTTTTTTTTTTTTTGTAATTGTTAATTGTACATTTTTTAAAATCTAAATGTAGTAGATCCACACACACACTATTCCTCTCTCATGCTCTCCCATTCACACACACACACACTCACTCTCTCACACATATGCACACATCAATCAATTAATTCAATTTCAAATATATTTTATTACAAGACAGTGCCATCAGCGAACAAAAGATTTTCCTCAGTAATGTCAGTGTTTCAGAAGGAGCTAAGTCCATGGACTTGGAGCGTTTTGCAGAATAGCACAATTTGTCAACAACATTATTTAATGTATGAGTTTACAAAGATCTCATTTAACATGTCTCTAAAGTTACTCTTAAAATACTCTTACTTTATGTGAAGAGAGAAATTTGATATTTAATTCCATCTGTCTTTCACTTAAAATTTGTTTCTACTGACAAAAAG
Organism: Ellobium chinense; assembly: GCA_033807755.1. Taxonomy (NCBI): domain Eukaryota; kingdom Metazoa; phylum Mollusca; class Gastropoda; order Ellobiida; family Ellobiidae; genus Ellobium; species Ellobium chinense. The sequence goes on along the minus strand of JAWQUT010000021.1, from coordinate 681,735 downwards.
TGTAAATTGGACTTAGTGCCTTCTGGAAAAACGCTCTTCAATTCCGGGTTTCAAGATGCCAAGTACGCAATAGATTTCATAAACATGATGAGCTTTATATTCAATCACTGTCGTATCTGAATCTGTTTTTCTATTTCCAACCTACATGTTATGGTTTTCTGCATGCAGCCCCAACCTTTTCTCCGTTCTGATAAAGTTGTGTATCCGTTGCTACAAAATACTCTCCTGGTTTTTTGATACAGCCTGTGACTTAATGTCTATCATATCTCTATTTCATCCTTGTATTCTTTAATTCCATCCAAAAACTAATCACTATACACTATGTAAAAAACTGTGTGCTTGAGTAATTTAACTAAGCTACATGTGCAGTGCCAAAATTGCTGCAACAATGCGTCAGTAAATTACCATGCAATAGTGTGTGACTATGCAGTGAGATTCTACCCAAGGAAGACAAAAATTAATCTTTATCTGAACTACACTACACTAAGTCATATGCCTTTAGTACTGTAGTAAGGAATGCACCTATACTGTACACCGGCTTAAGTTAAAAAAAAAAACAACCAAAAAAGCAGTTGACAGAAAAATGATAAATATAACGGGCTTTGACCACAGCTCCTGAGACATGGAACTTTTAAGTGACGAGTCAAGAGAGCACGATGATGAGAAGCAAGCAGTGGGAGCTGGTCATGGGGTCTTTTAAGCAAACTTTTAGTCAATCTTCCTTGGACCATCATCTCTTCAAACTCAAGCCTAAGTAAGCATTCATCTTTGCACAAATATAACCATGAAGGGATAGCCCAACAAATCACACGGTCATTGTCAATATTTAATTCAAGTGCACTGGCCAAAATAGTGGAATTATTGCACATGCTGGAACTAAATATGGACAAGTCTTACACCTGTCACCTCAGGATTCATTTAATAAAAAAATAGTCCATGTGTTTGTTATAAGCTTAAATGCCCTGTTTCCTTCTTCAAATACATTTGTTATGAGCAGGCAGCTGTTGGACATACATTATGTGAATTTAATTGTTTTCCTCTTGTGTACAACTAATGCCAGGCCAACAAGTTATGACTGAATGAAAGGTTTCATGATAAGACACAAAGTGTCAAATTGCATGATTTCAATGTTATTCTCAAACAAAGAAATTTCAATAGAAAAGAATAAATATAGTTGTTTTTTTTTCAAATTCAGATAATCTCAAGGCCGATGCATTTTCAAACTCTCCAGGTGTTATGAACTGAAAGAAACAAGTAGACCATGTGTCTTGTCAGAAAACCCATCTACAACATACACATGGGCAGAGATCAACAAGTAATGAGATCTGGTGGCCAGCAGAAGATACCACTGTGCCATGGGCATCACTACAAAGGGGAACAACAGAATCAGACAGTATATATAAGCTAAAAAGGATACAGCACCTATCAATTTACATTATATAAAATATGTTTGCCTGATCAATAAAAGCAAGGTCTTAATATAAGCAAAGCTGTCACCTAGAAAAGACCCCCGCACAATTGTTTTGGTTTGTTTGTTAGGGATAAATGAGGCTAGCAAAACATGCTTTGTAGTTATTGCACTAATACGGTTCAAGGCTTGGGGTCAACACTTCCCACTCGAATCTGAAAAGGACAAAAGCTGGTGAGTAGGGATTACTAACACTGCGGGATTTCTTTACTTTTGGGCAGGGGCCCTCCTCCTAAACTGGCACTGATTAGATAAATCACAGGCTAAGGCACAAGCTCAACTCTGATGGCTGTCTCACCATGTCATGTCTTGTTTCACCAGTCTCCTCACATTATCACAATGGACCTATACATCAGTTTCATTTTGCACCATAATGTGAATTTTCTGGATATGTATTTTTTTTCCACAACCTTGATGCAAAACCGTCTTCAGTATGTTAATTCATGATCTGACATTTAGTTGACTGGCTATATACACCGGCACTCCACAAAGATTTATAAAAAAATATGATTCATACAATAGGGGATGTATACAACAAACATCATAAAAACAACAAACATACCTTTGGTCAGCACAACACACAGATAACGGAGATGGGGTTATGGTTACAGTTAACAGCCATACACTCAAGCACACTGAAACAGATATTCTGTAGAATATAGGTCGCCTTCAGGTCCATCATGGAGAACATGCTAAAATGTGACACAATATTATGGCTGTCATTGATCTGTCTTGACAATACTGCCATGACTTTACTAACAAACTGCTTATATGCTAGTTACATGAGCAATAAATAAAATAATAAGCGTTTAAAAAGTACTCATGGTCACAGGGAATCAGCCATATCATGTGTAAGCTTATGACAATGCTTTTCTAAATCAGTCTAATGGCCCTATAATGATGGTTTTAAATGATAAGGAAATAACTTTTTAAAATGTTTATAAACATATAGATTGGCTGGCAAGTCATAATGTAAGCTTAACTAACAACAAAGTACAACTCGACGATAAATAATACATACATCTGTGACAATCTGAGGTGATAATGTTAATAACCCATAGCAAACATACAGGTGAAGACTTTAATGCAAGTGCACTTACTCTAATTGCATAAAATTAATTTTGGCTACGTAAAAGCAATGCATCATACAATGCAAAGAGGAACAAAGCTCTATCTGATAAGATTAAAGAAATGCAAAACCTGAGTTCAAAATTTATTCTGAACAAACATACTATATGTAGTGCAATCAAAGTTTTTTTTTAAAATGGGATTTGGAGGGGGGGAGGGGTTGGAGGGTGAGAATCTTCTGGCAACTTCTGTTGTTGATGTGACAGATAATTTGTCATCAGCAGTTTTGAAAAGAAGTTAAGAAACTCTGAAGTCTCAAAAGGATTTGTCTGAAAAATGTCAAACTCAGATTTGTTAATTTTTAAACTATTTTTATGATTTGAAAGACTTGTGGCTGGAATCTTAGGGTGTAGCCATCTATCTATCCATGCTTAATGACAGCCACAGATGTTAAGGAAGTTCTACTTAGCTATTACAAATTTCTATGATGTGAACTTTCATAAATAGTTAAAGACAAAGTGGCTTGGTGGCATTCAATAAATCGAAAAGTTTTCCGTTTCCTCACCCCCAAACTCCTTGCGCATTTACTGAAAATGTCATACTCTCCTTTATTACTCCAAAACTTCTTAAGCATACCATGCCACATTGTTTAAAGCAACATGTAACAAATAGCAGAAAGTTTAGCACTGTACAAACACAGCAGTCTAAGTTTGCTTGGGGTGCCTTCAATAAACATGTAAGACATCATATGAAACATTGTTGTCTAGAGCTGTATGTAGTGCATTTTAGCACAAATGATACCTTCATAAACTCCACTCTTATCTTCCATGCAGCCACAGAGAAAACAGTAATTTAATACAATTTCCAATCCATTGGTAAGAACCAGAGAAACAAAAATAAAATACTCAAACACTTCAATATTTCATGAGTGTCAGTATAAAGAAAAAATGCAAGCAAATTTGAATTCATATTGTTGGGTTACAAATTCATCACCTCATACTGAAGACAACATTAATGTGTAACTCTTAGCTAAACCAGTAACGAGTTACAGTGCTTCATCAAACTGAACAACATTCAATGGATGTTACACCTCAGGTGTTAAGCTACTTGCAGCGGTGGAGGGAGTGCACATGGCTGTGAGCATGTGGGAAGTGGGTCTGGGTAAAGAGTGAACTCTAAGCTTATGCCTGGAAGTAACGGAATGATATTAAGGCAGTAGGCATCTATTTTAGGATGAAACTGCTGTGAAGTTTGCATTTCTGTGGTGTAAAGATAGCATGCTCAACGTCCAAGTTGATGGCCCTGGATTTAGTTCCCATCAGGGACAGGAAATATTTGGTAGCAGCTCTTTTCTTAGCCTCTCTTCTCAAAACTGATACTTCACAGTAATTATGCAAAATCCTCCATGGCTCACTTACCAGATAATGCATAGCATCTTAAGGGCATGTGCGGCAGAAGTAGGTGATTTTCAATAACAAAGGGATCTTTGTCATTTTGGGGTGAAAAATGGGTCACGTAGGGCCAGGAAGGAAGATAAATGGGGGTTTTTTCGCAATTTCCTCCCTCCGTTGCTATGGAAACGCCAACTGTTTGGCCGCCATATTGGAAAATATGGATGACTTTTGCATAACTTTGAACCCTTCGATCTGAAGAACAATAGATGGTAGGATGCTGGTTTGTTTTTTTTTCTTTGAAAGATCACTTTACTTAAAATAGAATGTCACTGGCTTTTTCTGATTTCTTGGATAGTTTTTTTAAATATTTTTTTTAAATGTCATAAAAAACATTGAAAATTTTGAGAATTTTCAATTTTAAAATTTCAACAAAAAAAGCCAAAAAAAACACAAGATAACGAAAAAAGCCCACAACATTCTCAAAACAGGGGCTTGGAGAGTTGTTATGCAAAATTTTAGGTAAATTGGACCACAAAAAAGTCAGATCGAAGGGATAGAGTGACGAAAACTGTGATTTTGAGATAATTGACGATAAAGATTACCTGACAGATGTATTTGAGAAAGGGTGATCATTTCCTTTTGCATCAAAATAAACTTTTTTGAGACAGGTATCATGAAAATAACTTCAAGATTCGATAAAGGACATGTCACTGTTTAAGAAAATGCCTTGTACTCATTGAACACAATTTTACCCAATTTTACCCCTACAGGGTGCTGCACTTGCCCTTAAAAGTATCAGTTCATTGCTCAAATTTCCTCCTCCTTTTATATTAATATGCTTTACTACCTAATCAAATGGCATTACTCATAATATAGTAATGTTGATCCCATCAAAAGTAAACACTTCAGTTATGTGAAGCAGTTTGTATGTCATAAAATGGCTTCACTCTTACCCAACAATATGCATATAACTTGCCTCAACAAACACACAAGTGCGCACAATTCACACACAGAATATTTTTTTAAAAATATGGAATGTTGGCACAACAAAGAGTGAAGCTTGTGAATCACTGATAAATTTAGTGCAGTGTAGAATGGTATAACTGAAATTCAGTAACTGTGTTGAAGACAGGAGTGATCAAAACTCCAGTATATCTGATTTGCATTTAATAACTGATTTTAATACTTTCAAACATGGTGGCAAATCGTTTTCATTTCAAGAGCTGTAAGTATGAAAAAAGCTACATGCAAGATATTAGATTATTAATCTTGCCAATAAATACAAAATGAATCACATGGACCAGTAAATATAGAAGTATTTGGGATATAATTACATTCGAGCAAAAGCAGTTGGTGAAAAAAATAAAAAGGCAACCAAGTAACGGAATTCTAAAAATGCATAATCAGTTTCGTTATACACTATCTGAAGCAATATCTTAAACATTTGATGAACAAATAAAGCATTACAAATAAATGACCTTTCTCATTCAAATGAATCAACATGAAGACAAAACGTTGATATGGTTTCATTTACCATTAAGAATGATTTTAAGTTCTTACAAGATTTTTAACATTCATGTAAAATTACTCTTTTCACATTTCTGAATAATGCTGGAAAATTTAACTTTACCCAGATCATGTGCGAGACAAATGCTTTCCAATGAACAGTTAACCAACAGATTTTTCATTGCATTTCAGAGATAGCAAGCCAAAGAAAATATAATGTTTGACTCCAGATATCCTATAAATTATGGATGAACTCTCAAGAGAACATCGCAATACATATGTTTCCACATATGTGGCAGGCAGAAATATCAACTTGAAACTAAGCAAAGTTAGTGAAATAAATGGTTCAACTCTTGATGACTGTGGTTATTTTTTTTTTCTCTTCTCCTACATATGGGTCAGCAACACTACTGAAATAACTGGTCATGTGATATGCAAAATATTTTTGGAGAATATTTTTATGTTTTACAAATGGCTCTAGCAGGAATCAGAAATTTTTTTCTCAATATCAGTTGAAACAGATTCACTCATTTCATGAACTTTGCTTTGAGCCACAAATAATAATCTTATTGGTTGACATAATGCCTACCTGGTATATGGTACAAATAAAACCCTCATCATTACTATCACACATAATGAAGACAAATACATAATCTTGCAAATAAGGTATCTGTTGCTAAATCAAAGTTTGTGCAGCAACACTGCAAATCCAATTTCAAATGTAAAGCATATATAAAAAAGCTCAAAAGAACGTCTTATCTATATAAATTACATGACCATTTGAATTTACTCACCTCAAAGGAAGGCCCTGGTCCATCTTCATCTCCTTCATCATCATCATCTTCATCCTCACCACTGCAGCTCTGAGGAGAAGTACAGGGTAAATTAATGTTAAAACCATTGTGTCATATCAAGATACTTTATACTTCTTTCTTCTATCAACTGCATCCTCTGTGATGCCAGTTTTGCCAAACCAAATTCAGTCAGTATACTTGCTGTGCCTGGATGCATGAATTCATGAAAGGCAATAGCAAATCTTATATTATAAAAAAACTCGTGAAATTTTGTAACAGCCATATCTCGACTATTTGTGCACCAATCAACCCAAAAATTTGCATACACCTTCCTTTTGGTCTGAAGATGATTCTATTGGTAATTTCTTCGCCTTAAACAGTCGGCAAGTGTTATTTTGATAATTACGTAAATTTTATCTGTTTCGTGACTACGGTGCCACTTCGTTGTTTTTAAATGGACCAAATGTCATTGGTTTTTGCGGTTCGTCCCTGAAATGTTGACTTCCGGTCCCCGAAGTTGAAACTGAGCATTTGTATCAGATGCCGGGTCGAGAATATGTACGTAGCAGAGTTGATCGCCCGGGTGAACATAATCATCAGTACGAAAAGGAGGAGAATCAATGGAATGAACATGGCTTTGGCCATGTGAACCATCAGTGCGAATACTGGTGCCTTCCGATAGAAAGGTGCAAGTTCTAGACTTGGCTGTTAGCCCAGCCAAGCCAACAGCCAAATAATGCTTCCTCCCATGCACATCGTGGTTATTAATTTCTCCACTGATTTCATCATGTGTAAGACACAAACCGACCAAAACTGGTCTTTTATTTATAAATTGGTGGGAAGCGCTGTTCCTGATTGTCTTAGAAATATGTAGAAAATGAATTTTCCCATATCCAAATGACCTGTTCCATTTTTTAAGTTTATGCTCATGACGTCACTATTATTGTAGTGTCTGCAGCCAAATAGGTGTTTTGAGGCCAGATTCTTCAAACATGGTGGTCTTTCTTAGAGAGGCTGGCATTGAGAAAAGTCATTACTTTTTAGCGTTTTTTGTTTTTTGTTTTTTTTGAGCTTAACCGATATGTTTACACACAATGAAGTGTTTGAGAACAATAAGTACAAAAAGAGGAGCGGTGTTAATGTTGTAGATGTACTTTGGTCGTTTGCTTTGCACGATAACGCTGCAAATTTGCGGGTGCTTTGACTAGTAATATATAAAAAGATTGAAAAAGGACCATGTATGCTGTAATTTTCTTATTTCTCATTTCTTGACCTGTCAATCAAAAACAGGATTTACAGTGCAGGAATTCCTGGTAATGCCTGAAAAAAGAAAATTAATAATGATCTAAAAAAAAAATCTGTTACTGTAATTTTGTTCTTACTTGACTCATGATCTCAGCATAGGACATGTACAGGTTGTCATCTGGAAGGCTGCGCTGTTGTTCTTTGGTTGCTCCTCGGCTCAATGTGGTGATCAGTTGGGTAAGAGGATCTGGCTTCTTTTCCTCCTCTTCATCCTTTTTCTCTCCCTCATCCTCTTTGTCATGTGATTGCTGAACAAAGATATTTTGCACTCAATGCAGTACAAAACAACTCAAATGAAGAAACAAAGTTAACAATAACAATAATAAATTCAATAAAGCAGTGTAACAATTGAGAAGGGAATTAATAAAAGTACATAAATACAGTGTAGCTAACACAAGGTGATCTCAGTTTAAACACTCCCATCTCCTTTTCCTCTTCCACAGAAATCAAGATAAGGGTAGAGGGATTAGAACAGCAATGGAAAAAATTACTTACTGAAATACATAACAAGTGAGCTTCCCTTTACATAGATTTTGAAAACTAGCACTCTACAAAAGCAAGTCTTATTATTGCACAGGCAATAACCAATTGGTCAATTGCAATTGGGAGTGGGATCTTTGAGGCATATATTGACATAAAGACTGAGGGGCTGGGAGATGGTGATAGGGGGAATTATGAATTGTACACAACCTGCAGAGATACTTAAATGGCTAGCCTTCCTCACATTGATATTACGAACATACTACATCGCTATGTCTCATTATAGTGCAGCCAGTAGAATAAGGTTTGATTACCGTCAGATCCACAATGAGAACATTCTTGTCTCTCTCCTCTGTTTCAAGCCACAGGATCTTGTAGGATTTCAAGAACAGGTTCATGGCTCGATGCCTGATCACATGTGAGGGAAAGAGTATGGGGTAAAGAAGAGAACTCTAATAAATTCAGTATTTTACTTCATTTTATTCAGATGAAGTTGAGAATTACCCTAAGAAATTCTCATGGATCTGTCTTGAATCTTCTTCCAAAACAAAATAAAGAGTTGAAACAGGCAAAAAATGACTGTTGCACTTCATTTTGCTAAAAGTGCAGATGCAAAACAACTGTGGGCTTCATTAATATAGCCCATAGTGTTAGGGTATCTAATTTCAGCATGCTTCAGTAATGCAACAGTACTAATCACTATGACAGGCACATAAAATTGCACATAAGAAAAATATATTAGACTGACATCTTTAAACAGTGACAGTCACAACTCAGCTAGCCTCTCAACCCATTTGCCGTACTCTTATCCTCACAAATTTTTTACTTTTAAGCCCAGCAGGATGACAACGAAAGGAAATGCATTTCACATGAAAATAATTTATGTAAACTGGTTGAGAGCAATGCAATCAGCTAGAAATGGGCTTGTAGGCCAAACATTACCGGGGATAGCTATGAAGAGGAATCATTCTGAAGCACGCCATGACAGCTCTCTTCCTCTGCGAAGAAATAACCTTCTTCCATGCACCCTTCACATATGCATTTGGATGTTCAACCTATGAAGAGATTGTACATACTGTATATTAGAGCATGTAAGCAAAACTTTGGGATGTTCAAAATCTGTCACGTATATGGCACTGAAATTAAAATTAAACAACATAATATACCTAGCATTAACAGATCAGAAGATAAAAAAAAAAGCAGTTGAATTTCTTGATCCCAAGAATTTGTGAACATGTATTATTAAAAACCATGAATCTATTTCAATATGAGTAATTTTCTCATGAGCTGGAACACCTTCATACTTTGAACTATGGATCAGTACCTTGGAATAAGACTGAGATCCTGCTGTGTATTTTCAAAATGCTTAAAGTAGCTAAGTGTCTTGCTTAAGTGCACTGATGATCTTTATGACCTAAGGATCTGTAAGACATGTCAAAACTTGGACTCTCTTTGTTCAAAGGCTTTGTTTGGGGCAAAGATGTGCAACACTCAGAGAGCATATGTCATCTCTTGAGATGAAATACACATTATTGTACCATAGGTCCCCATTATCCAAATTTCCAACCTAAACTCACCATGTGCAATCCATGCATGACCTTGGCCATGCTAATGATCCTCTCAATGATCTTGCCCTGAGTCAACTGGAGTGTACCAGAAGTTTTGGTGTCTCCAATCTTGCGATACAGCACCTTCTGCCATTGAACTTTCTCATCAATTGGCTGGTAATAAGTATCAGAGCAACACTTCAGTGATGCAACATGTTCAGTTATGATGCACAATAACAGTAGTAAAAGGTTTTTAACCAAGGTTTAAAACTGAATGAGAACAAGTTTTCCATTGGCCTCAAATTTACTAGATAAATTTGGATTTGGGAGACACCCTTTCTCTATTCTCCATTGGTGTAGGTTTTAGAGAACCAGATTTTCAGGACAAGTCAAAGTTTCCTGCCTGTGTTTCAATACAGTTCAATCAGCAGATTTTGCATAATACTAGTACATTCCTGAAAGGCTGCATCTCTAAAATTTCTTGATTAAGTCACTAAATGTGGCATTCGAAGACCAAAACATACAATGCTGTTTCTTATATGAACTTATTCCTTACATTTCACTTAATAAGTATTTTAGGCTGAACGTTAATGCAGCAGTACAACATGAACTTGAACAATTCTAATAATGAGGCCTATCCCCATTGCCCATTTCAGCAATGAAACCATCCAGATGTCTCCAGCAACCACAATGACAACTCACCCCTTCATCAGCACCGAGATTGTGAACAAGGAAGTCCTCAATGTCACCCTCACCGTCCTTCTGAAATAAGTAATAGTGAAAACCCTGCTCTGTACAACACATGCTGGCAAAATGCTCACCATGCTCTTAAGAGCAACAAGGCTACAGTAACAAGATATGATGGTGCAGAAAGAAAACATCTATTGCAGGGAGGCTCAACCTCAGTAACAATTTTCATGTAAGCCTCCCTAAGATGTACAGCTGATAGCTTTATTTATAATTTAGTGGTCCTTGAGGACAAGCAAAAAATGTGGCCCTCTGCATACAGAGATTGAGCAGCCCTGTCCTATTGTATGCACAAATTCAATTCAATATTTACTGATGACTGACTATTAAACCAAAAGAAATTAAATATAACCAATATGCTACTTATTATTAATTATCTATGTAAAAAATTATATTGACTGACCACATCCACTGATAAAGAAACCAGAACTTAAAACTTCAAATGAAAATAAGTGCTATACTGTACAATAACATGCTGAATATTCAGTTCAGTACTGATCACTGAGCAATCTTCAATAAGAAAACAAATTATGCTGCATTTAGCTAACAACAACTATATAAATAAATCAATAATAAAGACATGCTCTGACTATGTGACTTGCACTTATAAATCTTGTGTGCAGATAAACTGCTAAAGTCTATAGAAAATAGGATGCGGCAAAATATGAGTGATTATGACACAAGTCATTAGTGATAAACTGCTGCAACATTTTCCTGCCTGTGTGTCATACATGCAGAAAAATGACTCTTTTGATCTGGAATTAAGACAGTCAGGCCTTCCACTGCTTATATATTCAGATCTGCATTTATATCATTTTAAAAGCCAAAGCAATTTCTTTCTTTCTATTGCACAGACTCTTTTCAGCTGTTTGTTTCTGACAATGATACAGTAATACTGTGCAGTCAATATAATTTAATCCATGGCTGCATGAGAATTTAGAGGCTAAGTTTAATGAGAGCTAAAGAAACTCTCAGAACTAGCATATTTCTAACACAGCTTTGCATAAAAATACCTAATAAAATAATCTGTGTTAGAGACACAAAATACAGTCTTGACATGTAACACTCTTCTACTGCAAGGTACAATCACAGCACTCTTGCAATACAATAACTTGGACATTAGAACATAATATATTACACCAAAGACCCATTCACAATGCATTCTGAGATAAAGGAAGGTGGCAAATCCTCCTTATTTTACTCTCTTTTTTTCATTTGTAAGACAGTAAGTTATGAACGATTTTGCTTAAAAAGTTGACTGAAAAGTTTATTAGCCTCAAGTTTCAGAGAGAAGCTGAACATGAGGTGCTCGTCACTGGTGCCCATACAGAGGACTGTAAGCTTCATATAAGCTTTCATCAGATATTTCTGCATGTATTCATAGTGAATGACACAGTGCAACTAAGTAATCTCGGTTGATCTTACTACCATAGCAAACCATAGATATAACATCATTGCAGAACGGCTAATTAAATATGACAAATGCAACAAGACTGATATCTCTTACATTTTTCATTTTCTAACATTTGCATTTTTACATAGTGTAGAGTTCCTATGTCAGAGTGCATGGGTGTAACACGATAGTGAAATGATGAAGGCACACACATCACAAAAGTTACGAGGAACAGCCCATAATGACTATTTCAATGCAAACTTTAGCCATTGATCACTTTCATCAGCTACCTGAAATTCATACTGTAATCTAAAAAAATTATTCTTGGACAAAACTCTAATCTCTTATAACTTAGTAGTAGGAACAAATTCAATTCATTTTGATGTAATTTCCACTTCACAAGCAAAATTCAGTTTCCACGAAACCACCATAGTTGCAAAAGTTTGCACTATTTTAGCATTTCACAATGATTGAAAAAAAAAAAGATTTTATAATATTGGAATTATATTTCTTTTCCATTCAGTTTATAGAGCTTAAATGAAACTACCTTTGGTATGAATCACCCTGGCTACACTGGTTGCAACATGATACAAAATTCTCAGAGTGACCAAAAATGTGAAAGTAAATGCAAAGAATCAACAGAGGAAGGATGGAACTTTTTTTGAGGTTGTTAAGGATCAAAGGAAATGGGTACAGTTGCCTCAGAAGTGGCAGTAAAAATACCAGAAAATTTGATATGTGGAATCCTTTAGGGAGCAACTGATTAACACCCCTTGAAAAGAAAAAAACTCAGAATTTTAAAATCTCCTTTGAGGGAAAGTTATTGATGTATGAACTTGCAGAACTTGCTTTGCAATTCATCAAGAATCAGTGCAGTTATGCACTATCTGCTGCGGCAGTGGTTGCAAAATGAGATACTTAAGAACCTCTTTAGGTGCAAACATGAAAGATCAATAAACATAAATGGCTTATATCTCTGTTTGAATGACTATGGTGGACCGTCAGAAAGAAGAAAAATTTCTTGGCTGGTTAAGAAATGGCTCACAGGAATCACTTCCCATGGTGCACATAATGTAGATTAAAGAAAGTTTTAAAACAAAGGTCTGAACTTTCACAACTGGATGCACATAATCAACAGAGGTAAGTAGAATGACACTGCACAATGATCTCTCTCAGTGTGATTTCTCTGTGCTACACACAGAAGATAAGGATGTGAGTGCTGAGAATATTCAACTCTACAAATGTGGATTCACTTCAGATTCACAATATGAAGAGTTATATGAGAAATGGTGAGGTATGCTGGGCTAAAGGAACTAGGGTTCAACACCTGAGGAAAGTGGTGATGTGTAAAGGAGAAAACAGATGCACAGGTATGGATATAAGGAAATAAACTTGTGCAAGATTTACCTTGCCAAAATTATGAAGTGATGAAGACAGAAAAATATATGAAAAATGCATCAGTAACTGGAATTTACTCAATAGGCAAGTACAGTATATGAATAATACTGTGCAAAATCAAAAACATATCATGTACTTTGTAGGAGAAAGTTTAGGCAACAAGATGCCCATAATATTTTGCACAAAACAAAACATTAATATGAAACTCCACAAATTTTCAACCTTCAGTGAGATACTTGGTTTATATGCAGAGAGTTCAACAATGGTGATATATTTTTGCTTTAGCTACTCAAAACTTGAAGCACAAAACTATGTTTGTCTTACAATATGATCTTTTTAAATTAAAAAAAAAAGATCAGTGTTAATAATATTATAGTTCCTCTATCTAAAAATCCCTCCAGATTTCAGAGCCAGTATATTTATCAGGCTCTCATTAATAATTTGACACCATCCTAGGTTTTCAAAACCTCATGTTTCTTGCCACAAATTATCAGCGGCAAAAGGCAAAACACCAGCTAGCACAGAAATATATGTCAAAAGAGACACAAATTATCCAGCTTATGCAAGACTCCAACAAAAGTCTAGTTCAAACGGCTTTGTTGACACCAGCGGGATGAGCTTGTACTGCAACAGAAAAGTTGACTAAAGCACGAAGTATTTGGCCAGAAGGAATAATTTATATTGCCATAATAAGGCATAAAGGAACAATGAATTATCAAACCTGTAACAATTTCTGCTTGGCTTGTTGTAACAGCTCTTGCTCCCGACCACTGAAGAAGCCAAGACCAACAGGTACCAGCCTCTTCAAGCAGGCAACATTCAGAGAATTATGAGGCTCCAGACGCTTCTTTTCTTTCCGCTTTCCACCTGTAATCAAACAGATTGGCCAAACCTGTTAAAGCATTGAATACAGTGGTTTCCCAAACCAGATATGAGTGAGATAGACTGTGTAAGTGACTTTCACATGGGTGAACAATTGATAACTGGATGCTCTAAAATGTGAGAGGAACTAGTCGGTTACTACATTGCTAGTGTAATGTTAAGCACCCTTTTCTTGTTCTTGAGAGGAATATGTCTGAGTCTTGTGAGACGTTTCACTGCCAAATTTTCATTGTTCTTCCTCTATCTTCCTTTCATTTCTATTCTAGTCCTTACTTTTCCACCTACATTTCAAGCAGTCAACTCACCTGTTGTTCTTTTAGTGATTGTTTGATCATGAGAAGCTGTGTGCTGAACTTTCTTCGGCACAGATAACCGGATAGCTTGGCTGGGCATGATCAAGGCCATGTTGTCAATCTCATTGTGAGCCACGAAATTTTGCTCTTCTCTTTTGAAGAACTACACAACAAAATAAAACAAGAAGAATGAGCTGGAAGATTTGGAAAAAAATAATGTCTGCCAAACCTCTGTAATCATATATCTTCCTTCATGAAATGAAGTTTTATATTTATTTCATTCTTTCACCTCTACTGTGGTATGCTCTAAAGACTCTCCAGGCAGAGGTAATCTCCTAAACAACTTTTCCGTTTCCAGATTAGCTAACCACTAGCATTAACCCAATCTAAGGAAACTACAATTCAGAATGTTGCTTTCCTTGTTGATATACGATACGTAATATAAGGTATAAGACTGCTGCTGATACAGAGGTTCTGGAGAATATTTATCTATTAATCAGACTTCATTTGGCTTGGCTACTGTAACTGCTTTTATTTTCTTTTTTTCAAATTAAGGAAAAACATTTATTTCAGTGCTGAACAACATGCATTTTGATCTTAATAAATTATGTAGTTGCTTGCTTCAACATTTGGTGCTCATGGGTTCCACTATGTCTCAACATTAAAACAAGCTTGGATTTAACAAGTGTGAAAGGATGAATGGGTTTTCCAGAATCATGTAGTATGCCCTCCAGGAAGCAGTTGATTGCAGTTGCAGAAAGAATGCACTTCTGAGGGGGATATGGTTTGAATGACCTGGCTAGGTGTTTACATTTCTCATCATTAGTGGTGGGTCAATCCTTCTTTTGAAATGGTGGCTCGGTTAGATCTTTTGAGTTGAGCTGTCCTGCCCTACACTTTATACCATCTGGTCTCAGTGACTAATACGGAAAGATAATGATTTGATAACTTTTATAACCTACCAGTGAGTGAGACCACATTGAAAAAATCTCAGCCACACATGAAAACAGCTGCTCTGCTTCTGTTGTTGGATTCTTCAACCAGTGAGAGCGGTGCAGGTCGACATATTTGATCAGCAAGGGATAGAAGGCATAGATGTCTCTCACAAGGATGCTAAATTTCTGTGAAGAGAGGATGAAACACAGGCTCAACTCTCCAAAAGCTTTTCTTTACCAATTTGTTATTTTCATATCTGCACTATTTTTGCACCCCACATCCATGTCCAACGTCAAGAAATGATGAAGTCAAGAATCATGATGGTGTCAAAAAGAAGGAAACTACTATTCACTCATTGTCATTACTCTTCCATTATGGCCTTGTCATTTTTCAAAATTTTGAGAAAGGTGGGTGGGAGGTGAGCAAAAACATTCTTACCACAAAACAAAAACTGTTAGTGAATATCTTTGCAACTGCAATTTTGGTGGGAAAAAATTGATGCATTACATTTCTTAACACATGGGTCTTGATCTGGTCAATGTTGTTCTGCCATAAAAGACACACAGTGACAAAATGCTGAAGTACTAACAAGCAGACAAAAGATGTTTTGTTAAAGACACAAGTACCTTACACAGACCCTTAATTCACTCATAAAACACAACGCAAGTCCAAACATAAAATTTTGTCAAATTAATTAATGACAAGGCTGGCAATGTTTGTGACATGTAATAAGGAAAACAAATGACTTTAAACAAAAAAGAGCTCTATTGACATGGCAATAGCTGGTTGGCAAACTTTTGGACACATTGTTTCACTAATTTTTTTACTTGTAAGTTTTTTGTTGTTTTTTTTTTGTAATGTACCATCTTCTTGAATTTCTCTGGGGTTCTCCAAAAGTTTCCAATATTTTACCACTTGTGGCATGAGTCTTGAGAGAACAACAATATTAGCTTTCAAAATCACCTCTTGCACAAGCTGCTCATAGTCCTCACTTCCTTCCTGGGACACCCTCTTCTCCTGGGCAAGTCTTTTTTCCATATTCTCCACAACAGCTGCATTTTCTCTCAGCTTCTGGGCAATGGGCAAGAAATGATCCTTGATCATACCAGGGGTAGAGTTGGCAATGATGGGCTGAGTGCGTGCTAGAAAAAGAAAGAAACACATGTGAAACAAAATGTTTTCTAAAAGTAACTTCAAAAAAAAAAAAAAAAAAAAAAAANNAAAAAAAAAAAAAAAAAAAAAAAGACACAAATTCAACAGACTCTCTGCTGAGAATGCTGCAAATGTAACAATTCAAACTTACCATACGATAAGACTGACTGCAAACGTAATAATACTTATGCAAAAGTCATGCTTTTGATCTAATGTCACCTACCAGAACATAAATGGTGAACACTGGCACCAATAGTTCACAATGGTGAACACTTTAATGAAACTTCAGTCATACATGTTAGATAAACAGCATTATTCCCTTGACATACTTGCAATTCTGTTCATCCAAGGAGCATCTTCAGTTCCAACGTTGCTGAGAATGAGCTTGAGGACATTTCCCAATACTGCATTCATCTGCTGTGCCGTCACTTCACTCACATAGTTCCTAGGTCTAGACAAGTTTTAAATAATGATAAATTAAACAATGAAAATAAGATAAACAAAATCAAATGTATCATATAGACCAAGTTAAACTAGTAACTTTACACTGACTCAGTCACACCTTACAAACCAGGGGCTTGTAAATGTCTACCGCCTACAAATCAAAACTCAGAATTCATCTCCTGAAGCTACAGGCCACCGACCCATGGTTAACACTAAGTACAGTAAATCAATGTGAGTGAAAGAGCAATAATCTGGAAATCTGTAAATATCTAGTCGGAAAATCAAAATAATGTTTCCTAATGGTATAGCACAATGAAGCTGTATAACTCAAGTTAAGATCTTAATGCATACTTGTCAGGATGTGTGCCATCAGGACCATATTTCAACCAGAAGGGCAGGTAGCTGAAAATGAACAAAATTTAACAGTATGTTACATACTCAAAAGAACAGCTAATTATGGGTCATCTTCTTCCACTCATTAAAGATTGGTGTTTTTTTTTACAAGAAAAAAATGCTTCTGCAGCACAAAATTTGAAAATTATCAGCGCAGCAAAACCTGCAGTAAAATATCTGGATTCAGAGAATTAGGATGGACTGTGGAAGACATTCTGTGCATGTTTTTCCACACAGGCCTTAGCCATGACGAGCTGCACTTTTACCATAGACAGCAAATAGTATAAAAAATAACTTCATTTTTATGGTCATTTTTGCACTGCACTTCCTCCATCTCCAAACTCCATTGATAATACTGTATATTAAATGGCATTTTATATAAGGACATCGGGCAACAGTTATAAGAGATCCTTGAGTGGATAGTGTCAGTCCACAGAAACACATTTAATGAAACCTGCTTTTCAACACTGAACTAGACATTCCCTGCTATGAACAACAAATTTATCTCACCTGCACACCATTGGCAAAGTCACCTCAATCACATGTGGAGCCTCATGATATTTTCCACCTGAATGGGCCAGGCCTTCAATCTCTGTGACAATCTTCTCCAAGGTTGGGACATTTTCCTTGAGTTGATCCATCACCTCTGTCAGAAGAAAAAATATAACATTGCAAATTATCATAGTAAATTTTTTTCATCTGTTCAATATAAATAATCTTCACTTTCAATTAACAATACGTAGCAAGCTTAAAGTATAGGTGATCTAAAATCTGTCTGTCAATGGCTCAAGGTAACATACATGAAAAATTTTATGTAGTTTTGTGAAACATCTGTGTCTGTTAAATGACCTGCATTCTCTGATTGGTAAACAGGAAGTGTACAAAATGGTGTACAGTTCGCAAAATAAATGTTATCATCATTGTAAGCCAAAATGAACTTGTGTCAGGGCTTTATTATCTCTAACAGAAGGACATCAATTATGTGTCCCACAAATGGAAAAAACTGACAGTAATCCTAGTCACAGGTTATAAATGAGAACTGAATGAGAATTACTTGCTCCCTACAATTTACTTCTTTCCTTTCAAATAAGAGAATAAATTCTATGTCATGCATTCTCTGGAGCAATGTTTGGTATTAGTCCGTACCTTGGGCCTCCAAAGAATGCTCAGATATCTTGCCCTCCAAGCCAAATAAGATGGAGTGTTTGTTGAATTTGTTCTTCTCTGGCTCCAGGAAAGCCACAGGGAAGCAGCTGGCAAAGGCACCAACACATTCTCCCAAAGCTGGTCGATGTCTTCATGTGAATAATAAAGAAAGGAAACTACAAGTTCTCAGCATTACAGTTTCATTTGACCGGTCTTCAGTGTCATATTAAAAGTAATGTGATTATTGAAAACTTGCAACACTGTAGTATAACAGTAAGATTTCACAGAATCATGAGTGACATAGGATTAATACAGAGATATACAAGGCCCACATTTACTTCATTTCAGAGACCAATACTTTGCTGGTTGATTACAAGTATCATCATGTTTTTGGAATAAACTGTGGGCTTCATGTGCGATGCTTAATGGCATGCACAACCCATCTTCCATAGACTTTAGACAGCAGACTGGATAAAATGTCACTAAAAAGACTTTGGAATAATGATAACGACTCCTTCTAACAAATTATGTTGTCCTACAATAAGGAAATGATTTTTCCATTTGTATTCTGAGTCCACAGCTTTGGTATTTGGCTCTCATGATCAGGCTTGGAAACAGGCTGCAACATTAGGTCTATAAACCAGTGATGGCCTTATAAATGGATGAACACTTAATGAGATGGTTACTGTCAGAAAAATAATTTTAAAAATAATGGCGGAGAGTTATACAAAATATTAGTTCATAATATTTAGTGTTACATGACAATGAAAAATGAGTGATTTGGCAGGCTGAGAAACTTACAGGAATGAATATACAATGGGGTAAATTGGCTTGGCAGGTTAGTTACATGATTTGGATGCAATCACTGAAACACAGCTATAATATGAACTATTGATACTTACCAATACTTGATGCTAAGGTTAATCTATTTTGTTCCACATATGACTATCTTAAGTTCTAAAAGAAACACTACATTAAGTCAATGTAAACTATGTTAAAATCTGACAACACACTAAATTCTGGACTCTCTTTGAAAAAATGTTTCAGGGATTAATGGTTGTAGTTTCATTTACCAAAGAATTTCTGGTCAAACAAAAGATAAGTGAGATCTAATTTGATTTGCAGAACAAAAACTATCGTCTCAGTCAGTAAGATGGTTATATTTTCTGAGCACTGCAGCCTCTCAACCAGTGATCAAGCAAGCCTGACACAGGACAGGCTTTGCAAGATCACCATTTCACGGAATCTAAATGTTGAATCATTTTATAATGAGCAGAAAGACTGTCAGTCCTGAAACATGCATATTATGTATAAACCACACTTGTCTCTTTGTGGTTGAGACATATTTCTAATGTGGCCCTAGATGGTGGTGATTCTGAACTCTACACACCAAGGGAAAGGAAAGTAAAGAAGGAGAAATATAAATCTTTAACAGCTGACTATTTAACACAACATGAGATTAATTGCATTTTCATGAATCAATTGTTATATCAACAGCCATCGTCAGTATGCTTCCATAATGACCTGAGTCAGACTTGCGTCAAAATGGAATAAGGATATCATTTTGTTTATTAGATCAAGCCATGGTGCTTGTTAAAAACTGAAAGAGTGCCAATCTTTTCAAACATTAGAACATCTTCCTGTATTTTCTCAATACTGTGAAAAATGATATATGTCATTTTGGTAGCACAGTGACAACATTTCCTACCCAAAAGGACATAGATTATATAATTGCTCCCAAGGAATTGCAATTAAAAATAGTCAACTGTTTATGAAAATGAGAATTGTAAGAATGCCCAGTATTATAACTTGAACCTTCAAAGCTCTGAGTAGTTATTACTTGGGTTAATATGACAGATTGGCAGATATGGAGATTTGCTTCTTACACCATAGCTATTAATTTAAGGTTAATGAACTTTAATCTCATGTATTTAAATACAAGCTAGCACAGCCACTGTTAAATTAAAACACACTAACTGCAAAAATACTATTCTTAAATCCCTAGAAACAGGGATTTTTTCTTACTACAGAAAATCAACAACAGTAATATTACTAGACCAACACTAAAAAAAAAAAACCAAACACTATCATATTGCCAGCAAAACACACACACAAAACACTGTTAATCTGGCTTAAAGAACACTGCCCACACAGAATATACCTGGCCAATTCCGCCTGGATTGTATCTCTACAGCACATAAGAAAAATGGGGAAAGCGTGTTTAAGACAGACTGCCTGTAAAAATGCTTATAGGCCCCATTTTTTAAAATGGACAAATCAACTTATTTTACCAGTGTTTACTAATTCATATGACACCATATTTCCTCTCCTGCATCCTTAAATAAGTTGCCAACGTTTTTTAGCAAAGGGAACCATTGAGAGATCAATTTTGTGGTTTATTGTCTGAATTTAATTTGTAAGGCTATGAAAATCAGTTATGAAGAAATCAAATGATTGAAAGACTACTGCGGTCTGGTATATTGCACACATTTTGGAAGTGTTCAAATTGGATGTAAATTTAAAACTGGATTCATATTTGTCTTAATTGTGCTTTAAAGGTCTTAGTTTTAGTGTGAAATGGACAAATACAAAATAACATGAAGAGATGAAATTACTGGTGCAAAGAAAAACTGTGGAATGACGATGTGGTTTGTGGATGTTTATCACAGGTGTTGATAACAATTACATCTAGTGCTGTAAAACTCTCATGTCGTGCTATTTTCTTAACAATCATGACAGCATATTTCGACAGCAAAATTTTTGTCCACTGAAGTCAAGAGAGAACAAAACCAACAGAAAAGTATGACTCACAACACCAAAAGTTTTACAGCACAAGAACAACACATTCTTATTTTCACTACTGTTTATCAGAATGAGACTGAAGCTAGAAGGATAATTATCAATAAGAAGTTCTTGAGATAAGAAAAGGACTAAATGAAATATTAATCAGTATTCACTTGAATACAAATTTCACTTGAAGCTTAGCATTGCCAGCGTATTGAGTATGGATATGCTTACATGCATATAGTCTGAGGCATGATATTTATGAGTTTAAACATCATCATTACAAAAAAAAAAAAAAAAGATAAGATTTCACCAACACTGAAATTAAGCATCTGAAAGGATAGAAACAAAAAAGATTACTTGACACAGAGTAATAAACTGACTAGCGTCTGAAGTGAACATTAAGAAGATTAGGACATGTAATACCAACAGTTTAAAATTGTCTGCAGTTTGATTCATAACTTGATACTGACCAATAAAAATGAGATTAAGTCTGCAGCATACCTTTGAGCAAAAGTGGAACTGTTTGTTCCAAGAGTGTAGAGAGCATTCAAAATTCTGTAGCAGGCCAGCTGCACGTCACCCACTGTGAATAAACAGTTATCACTTTATCTAAGGGGACCCTGCACATCCCAAATCTAAAATGGTGCAAAACAAAGTATTGTATTCCAAAACTACACCATAACAGAGGTTTCGTATATATATATAATAAATCTTGTTTTTGTTGTCCTTAAATTAAATAAAACATTTCCTCATATACTTACAAAAATGGATTTCTACTATTTTTAAAAGGAATAAAAAAAAAAAAACATGCATGATGTAAATTCTCATATTTTCCACTCTGATGTAGATTAAAAAGTCCAAGTTTATGGTTATTAGATACTATATCGTCACTGGGCTAGCAGAATGGCATATCTCATTTTTCACAGTTTGGAGATAATAAGAAAAAAGTGATTTATTTCCATATTTTTGCTTCAATTACACCGAAAACGTGTAGGGCACTTTAATATTAAGGGACGCTAAAGCACTGCTCGTATAAATTGCGCAACATTAAAATTATGGGATGTATATGAGATGTGCCTTTTTGTGACAGTGCCTTTTTGAGATATGTCGTTTTGAAACTGGGCTCATTATGAGTTGTGCCTTTTTGGTTTTGTTCTAAAATCAGTTGTGCCATTTTGCAGTTGGTCACAACATGAGTTATGCCAAAATTTGCTCAGTTACTTTGAGATCTGCTATTCTGCAACTTGTTTTTAATTAAGAGTATTAGCCATTCTCTGTGTGATGAGTGGAGATTTAGGAATTAATAAATTTTAATAATGGCCTTCAACTTAGGGGACTGTGTGGCACATTGGTACATCATACATTATTGTAGTCAAACAGCACCAAGAAGAGAGAAGTATGACAATCCATAGTAATATGAAGTATCGATTTCTAGCAAGACGAATACAAGAATGGTTATTGTTGAAACTTGACAAGTATTGAGATGTGCCAAAATGATATTGGTATGGCAATAATATGCTATTTTGCATCACTCATTTTGGCATATCTCTGAGATGTGCCACAATGACTGTAGAACCAGAATGGCATAACTCATGGGCTGAGATGTGCCAGATCTGTTTTTTTTAAAATAACACGAAAATGGATCAGCGCATTTTCTTTTTTCTTGACCATAAGATGGGCAATGTTCTTATGAATACGTTGATATGCTACAGCCATAATGGCATATCTCTGAGATATGCCATTCTGCCAGCACAGTGACGATATGTTATTGATAAAAATCAAAATTTAGACATCCAAGCTTTAAACCTCAAAGAAATTTTAATGCTTCCTGATTTGCTGGGCAAACAAAACAAAAAAAAACTGGACTATGTAATCCTCCTCTCTAGACGTGTCACATGCAACAAAACCATTTTAAGTACTAAAAATGTCTTCATCTGGTTTTACTAGCAAACACTATCAACTTTTCCCTACCAAGCATGTCAGCCCCAAACTGATTGAGTCCAATGTGGTCAAACAAAGATGACAGCACAGGTAGCAGCACCATATGCACGTAGTCAAGAGACGTTGCACCACGTGTAATGGTGCCCTTGACATGGCTGAATCGTTCTTTGATCAGGTTGTCCATCACCTGGGCAAGGTCGTCTGCGGCATTGTTGAAGAATGGAAGCAAAGATGATCTCACATACTCAGGGCTGTTCTTTACGACTGACCTGTCAAATGTAAATACAGAGTGACAAATGCTTTTATATTTGCCTTGCAATTCTAAACCACACTTAGATGTGTGATCAGAGTGGTGTGTGGGAAGTGCAAGAAAAGAATAACAAGGTGCATATCACAAGGAATGCCATGATGGCATGCCAGTGCAATTAGAGACAAACTGTTTAAGTATGCCAAACAATTTTTATCACATAGTGTTTTAAATACTTAGACAATGCTACCCTCTTTATCCACATGCAATCATCTCTACTGAGTAACTAGAGGCTGTATTGCAAAAATTATTTAACCTCTAAAGACATGCATTATTTCATAAAATTTATAATGTCAAGGGATACCTGAAGTCTACTGCTTGGACCATGACCCTCAGACAGCGTACGGATATGTTGACATCATGGCCAAATGCTGTGATCTTGGCCCTCAATGTTTGTGCCAGTTTGCAGAAAAGACTGTCATGAATGAATGAAATGTCAGCTATAAATTCTGTCAATGTTTTGTTGACTACCTGCTGAATTAATTGGTAGGAGACAAGCCTAACTATAAAAAGATCTGTTCAACCTTTAAGTAATCACCAAGTGCATGCATCTTCATATGTAAAGGAATATTATACCAAAAAATGTTTAATTCTAAACAATTTCTTTTAAAAAAGTCTACTGTAAATAAGAACACAAAATATTGGCATTCTGCTACCAATATCAAGATACTTTGCTGGTGTTGCATTGTAAAGTAACTAGTAATTGTAAGGCCTGTGTCCACAAAAAGAGTAGTGATGCATTTTAACTTTGATGTCCACGACGCAAGCATTCCCCGCCTCCCCCCCCCTCCCCCAAAAGCTCCTTGCCCATTACACAGTAGTTTGTTTTTTTTAAACAAACTACCACTAGGTTTAAAATAAATACAGGAATTCAAATTCTTTATTCCAGCATGCTGGAGGGAAGGAGGATGTAGTAGACAGTTACCCTAGATTACAAGCTCACAAATATTGAAGACATTTCAATTCCCTTTATTTTAATGGGCATTAATATTTTCAACCCATATTACAAACTAGTGTGTGATCCATCAATATTTCCCCTCACCATAACACATGTCAGTGTGCTGATCCATTCTTTTAGCCTGAATTACACAATGGTGTGTGTGGACTTTCCCCAACTTATCTTAATATTAAAACTATTTCTGGCCACAGGGAATTTGCTGCTATAATGATATTTAACTATTTGCGTAAAAATTAATACATTATTCTGATACTGACAGATGATGATAAGTCATACCTGGCTGTCATTTCCTTCTCTTTGATGGAGGCCATGCTGTTGGAGCCTTGTGGAGAGTTGGGTGATGCAATGAAGTATGCACGATGGGCATGAAAGTAACGCTCCACAAATGGAAGAACCACCTTGAAAGAATGTAAAGGTTGCAAATGTAATTTTAGATGCTGTCTTACCAACCATATTTCATTTGTTATGCTCTCTATGATATATTATGCTCTCTATGATATATATCAAAGACAAGTGTATGAACTTTTCTTGTTGTTCAGATTTATGAGAGGGTTAAATTTATTTGATTCTAAATCCCTGGCTTTGTTTAGAAGTTCTTATTGATGTTTGTAGATAAAGTGACTATATGAAGCCTAGAGGCACTTAACTTGAACTTCACAAACTATAGTGAAGGAATGAACATACATTTTAGGACATGAATTATGATGTGGCATAGCCTTAAAAGGTGCCATATTTCATCTTGTAAGTCTGGACTGAACCTGAATCCCAAGCCCTATTTCAGACCCAAGAGGTGTGAGCCAGCATGTACCAACCTTGCCAAAGAATTTGACATCTTCTGTGGCTGTGGAGTAGCTGTGACGTCTTGAGAACCGAGTAGATGGTCTTATCATCTGCATGTTGACAGAGGCTTTATCCAGGTACTCCAGGAGCTTCTCAAGCAAACTGTAGGCAAATCTCCTTTCTGTGGCTGACACACCCACACCACTGTCTGTATCGTTCTCTCTGCCTCCCCTGGGATGTGATTCACGACGGGGGTTCATACCCAGGTCACCACTGGTAAGAGGACCAAGGTCATGACCCCGTCCAAGCAGAAAACAAAACGAGCCACACGTTGACGATGACCATCGATAATTGAAGAGGAAGCACCATCAAGAACAGAGGGAACCGAGGACATGTGCCAATGTCAATCAATGCAGGAAGTATATGCACACCAAGAAGAACCGAATCAACCAAAAATGAAGGACGTACCGCCACCACATGAAGATGGACAAATGAGGAAAAAAGAAGAGGAAAATTGAACAAAAATAATTACATTCATAACTATTCCAGACAAATCGTTTTTTCATATTCATGTATCATTATCTTTATGTAAATAGGAAACATGATATTATTCCACTGTAATGAATATACTTTAGCTCATTCGAAGGAAAAATGAATTTTGTCATCTAACAACACATTACATTACTCATTAATTTAAATATAATGAGGTATACATTTACTTCTTGTCTTTATTTAAAGCCATGAAGATCCTCAGTGAAATGCTTTCATTTAAATGGTTTGCATTTGACACTGCCCCATTATATCAATACACCAGACATCAAATATAGGGGCAAATCTTATGCAGTGAATATTGTGAAATAATTCTGCAGGGTGTTTTCCTTGATTATTCTGTGCATTATATGTAATGTTAAACATCTGGCCAGTGGCCTAAACTGGAAGTAATTTTGAAACTTGGTGTTTCAGCTTCAATACTGCAGCAGCTGCCCTACATATTATGATAATATATTACAACAATAAAACATGTAGGATAATACAGCACACATATCTACATATTGCCTGTGTTAATGTTCATGGTTGTATTCCACAAAATAGATCAAATGCAAATTTTAGGATTGGAGAATTCATGCAATTCCAAATTTCTTTTGGATTTCAACTGCTAAATACTGGAACTGTTGGTGAGCAATTCTGTGATTTGATGGTCTCTTTGGATTTGGTGTGGAAGACTGCATATCAAAATGCAAACTGGCGCACTGCATTAATTACTGTTCCAACATTTAGCAGTTAAAATATGAACGAAAATTGGAACCATGTGAAACCCTCAATTTATTTTGTTGAGAATATCAGGCCCAAAACTTAAGGATGTAGCAGATTTTGTAAGGAGTTGAGTCCCTTATGATAAATAAGATGTTGCATTTTGTCTCTAAACCTCATTTTTGTGAAATACATTAATTATCAACGTGGACAATATGCTTCTAAATATATGCTGTGCCATGCCAGTGCTATCTATTAAAATATTAACTGAAACTCACAACTTCTATTCTTTATAGTGCCACACCAACCAGTAAAAACTGAAGTAACTAACTGCCTAGTAAACTCTGCCATATATGGCTAATTCACAAGGTCTTGCTTGAGATAAAATTTGACTCACTGTACATAAAAACATAGGTTTTTTTCATGTTGTCAAAACCATCTTAGTTCAAGAACTCATGATTCCTTTACAGTTTTACATCTCTGTTCATGGTATTTTTAACACTCACAAGTGTATTAGGCAAGATTAGATAGTTCTGCATAATGTAGAGGCATATGATGCCACTAAACTGAAAGAGTGATGACGCCAGAGATACAACTGATTGACAGGAGTGGTTTTCCAACACAAAGATTGCACTTTATTGTCCAACACTAGATTTGAAAGAACATGCATTTTTCATTAATTTCCTGAACACCACAAAATTACAAGAAACTGGGCATTTACTGATTTAGCATGAAATGTGTGATCCAGGTTTCCTGGCCATGGCAATTTAAAGTAATCAAATATTTTACATTCAAATGTTACTTTTAAATTCATGTTCCGTCATCACAGAATGTTTAAAAAGAGTTTGCCAAGTTTTGGAGAACCACTTCTTAACTCTGATCATGAACTAACATTCCACTGATTAAAAAAGAACAAAACATGTGAAGACACCCTCATGGGTAATGATTTAACCAAAGCATACATGTTTGACTCCTGAAATAATAAGCATGCTACATCCTCATAAATGCAAACAAAAAACAGTTATGGCATTTAACTTAGTATATGTCATATAACAGAAAACATATGACAGAGACAAATACATAAGCAACCTACATTGTCATTTCAGCAAGAAGTTAAATATGGTAATCTCACCCAGTTTTGTTACTCAGGCAGAAAGTGAGTAAACAGGATTTTAAGATTCACCAAAGTATTGTAAAAGTTGCACAAAACCATTCGAGGAAAACACAACATGAGGTAATTTTCAGATACTGACTTATAAATATCTGCATCAGTGATGTTAGACTTATAATTTATGGCAAAACAAGTCTACGGATCAACATAGTATACTTGAAACTATTAATTCATCTGAAACGATGCATCTTGTGGGAATATGAATCGGATGCATCCACAGCATGATTAATGTTAACTTGCTAAATTTCTTCAGCTATGGACACATTTTTCTTCCATTCAATATATGTAAATTATGTCAATACTTCATCCCTGAGACTCCTACTTTTGTTATGCGAGTACAACACACTGTCTGTGACAATTATATGATTTCATGTGAATATATGATGTTGGATCCTTCTTCAGGAATTTACTGCCTTGCCTGTGTTTTGAATATCATTTATTATTAACATGGCTTCATGTTCCTTATCAATATTCCCAACAAGCATAATCTGCCATTTGTTACAAACATAGTTTCTCCATGCAATAATAGCAATAATAACTGCAAGTTATTTCCTTCCAGAATCAATGTTTTAAGAGCTAACATCAAAAGTACTGTTTCGCACAGTAACACTGTAGTGAAAGCAGTCTGGCCCTAAAAGGGGTGAACTAGCAAAAGGGTACTACATCTAAGCAGCTACATTAAATATATCAGTATTTTGATCAATCTGATAATTCACACAGTTCTGTGTGACAATATAAATTGTGAAACTATAACAAATTACACATATATAGGTAAGGAAAATTTGATGAAATGACCCAAATAAATCTTTCATGCAATTATTTAACTCATATTAACATAGAACTGATCTCTTGTGCTAGTTACCTCCAGGATAGATTAGAAAGATTTGCTAAGATGTATTAGTGAATCATTTAGCCCATAAAGAAAGTAGGTATATTAGATGATGACAGGTTAGGCTAGTGCAAGTTGGCCTCTCAGTAAACACATGAATGGACTGAACCTGTCAGGTATGGTGTTAATAAATTAAACTGCTAACCTTATGATAAGCAAGAGTTGGAGTCAAGGCTAATAGCTGCGGCGTCATTAACTCACCTTGTGATTCTGAAGCCCAAAAACTGTAGAAACCTTAGCAATTCCTGTGCATGTTCCCTGTTCTTCCTCTTTTCCTTGTCTGTCAGAATGTCATAGGGCACTAACTGAGGGTGCACTCCTCCACCTTCGGAGGAAAATTCAATAAAAATATAAACAAAACAGAAACACTCCTCTTGTCTGAACCTCTAGGAAAACAAAACAACAATCTGCTCTTACCATTCACTTAATGATGGACTCATGTAATCTCTTTCATCAGCTACCTCACATTCTGTCTTCATGTGAACGGCATCTCTCAATGGTAACTATTATAAGACTAGCCACAATTTATGTCTAGACTATTTCAACATTTTCTCCTCTTTGTGTTTCTGCTTTGAAAAGGTATGGGTTTCACTAAATGTTTCTTCCAATTAAATTACCTACAGCAGCTGAAGACATTAACACTATGGACACACTGTCATTAGTGGATTTTATATTTTTATATGCATACATTCTTCAGACCACCAGCATATTTGTGAGTAGACTATACTTAACCTGTTGACATTAGAAATACAGTGCCAGGGAAGTTTTATTATTTTGGGCATCTTAACCAACAAACAGAAATGGTTAGTAAATTGCAGAAACCTGTTCAAACACTACATGATACTGAGTGCTTGGAATCACTGGGAGAGCCCTCCAGCATTAATGAACCATTCTAATTCTAGTCAGTTGTTCTTACCGATGGCATCCAGCTCTTCTCTCTTCCTCTTTGCCCACAAGTCATGTGCATTCTCTGAGAGTCTTTCAGCCATGGTCTACATGAGATTTATAAATGCACAAAGGATTAGCATATTTTTACAGAGAGTGCAGGTAATAGTGTGAGCAGATGAATTGTACCCTGTCAGCCCAGTAATACCATTATTCCATTTCCTGTTTCTGCTCCCTGCCTTAATGCAAAGCACAGTGTAGAGCCTATCAGACAACATGTGTGTTAGTGTCACATAGCTGCCACGTCCCTTGTTCAAAGCCCTATATCCACTCACAGAGATTTACTCAAATGTATTACTTTTTATTATGTTCCATTTGAGTGCAAATGCTGTACCCAGCTAATAGGTGATTTCCTGCACTAATTAATTACCAAGCGTAATGTAAACCTCCTCTTCACACCCCCCTCCCCCCACCCCTTTCAGTCACTGTAACATCACTCCATTTATAATATGATTAGTATTACTGCTCCTCTAGAAAGCCTGTAGCTCTGAGTGCCTCTCTCTGCTGACCCTTGATTGACCTACTTATGTTATGAGTCGGATAGCCAATTAGATGGAATGCATGTGACAGCGCATGGTCAGAATGGTGAATATCTGTGGCTTTTGACTCGCGCACATAAATGTCATTACATGTCAGGATGTCCGCAAGTAGGAATACATATTTGTATCAATAATCTCTAGTTGTGTGCCTGGAGTTTTATGTTTTAGTAAAATTATTGAATGCATTGTTTGTTCTTAATGAGTTTGCATTTGAAAGTACGTTGTTTTGCTGTCATTATGTGTGGGGAGAATGAGTGAAGGTCTAGATTTTATAGAATGTTGCATAAGGGGTCTGCAGAGAGGCGGAGTTTTAGGAGTGCCAGAGTTGGCCAAAGCGCTCATTCAACTCTGAGCACTTTAACAACCTGTCGTGGAAGCAGTTTTGAGCAAGTTGTCAATCCAAGAGTTTTGTTTGTGCAAGTGTTTCTGTGTGATTCAAGGTGAGATGGGTCTTGAATACTTGCAAGCTGTGTATTTTTTGTGTGCTTTATTCATTTATATTTTACAAATTATCTTCATGTTTTACTTTTGTGTTCCCCATTGTTTTGAGGTTGTTTCTTTTCTTATTTAATTTTTTCCTTATTTTGCCAATACAGTATTTTATCATTATGTAAATTTTATACTTTCCTCTATGATGTGTTTGAGGAAATGCCTATGGGTACCAAGAGGAAATAAGAAGCAGTTGAAGGTGACTTTACTGGCTTTAGGCCTTCTGGGGACTCAAAAGGACCCTGAACATCACTTTCACTTATTTGTACAGGAAGCGCTTTCAAGAGCTCTCAGAAGTATGAGTCTTTAGGAGGACTGAGACTTAGCACAGAAATCAGTAACTTCACATTATATTATTATTACATTGGCGGGTATGCTCTTGTGAGTGTACTACTGAAATAAGTGACTTCACATTATTTGTTGTATTATGTGGTATTTTATTGTGAGCATACTACAGATGCGCTCTTGTTAGTATGCTCTGCTAATCGATGAATGTGGTTGGAAAACTTTGTTTGTTTTAGTGCCTTATCCTGCGCCATCATAGTGGAGCTTGCATTTCTGTTAGGAATGTTGAGCTAAATAGTCAGTCAGTCGCTACCCTACTTTAGTAGCGAGTTAGCGGGAGTGTACGATTTTCGTGTCTCTGGACACCCCAGCCAGTGCCTCTTAAGTCACGGCTACTGGTTACATGATGCACACACATGATTAGGCGGAATCTGCAGTAGTAGCAATGGCTTACCCTGTTCAGTGGTCAGCTGTCACTAGCATCTCAACCCTCTGCAAATTAATTAGCCCATTCTCTTGAAATGACCACATAGTGGGTTTATTACATAAAGGTCAGTAGTAAAACAGAGGACCACATCCCCAAAGTTTGTTTTGATATGATCACGTGCATCTTGCGTTTGCTTGGAATAATTAACAGTAGCCTCTAGACTGGTGTGCAATCGCTTATTTCTTCAAGTGGCTGATATTAAAGACATCTCCTTCAACAAGATGCATATTAAATGTGATAGTAATTTTGCCATTATCTTCGACCCACCAGCAGTAGCTCCCATTCTTAGTCCTTTGCACAACCCCTTCCCCCGGCCCCCACCCTCAATCTCCAGTGTTATAAGCAAGAGTGCCCTAGAATTATATTAGAGTCAAGTATTATTATTTGGTGCCTCACAGTTTTTGCACTTGGCTTTAAATGTCATGTCCATGTAAATAGATGTCTTATGTCTTAGTTGTCCAAAACCTGTCCTATGTTCTATTTTTTTCCGATATTTTAGTGCTCATATTATTTTAGTGCACGCTTATTTATCTCTGAACCATAATGAAGGTGTGCTGCTGGTTTAGTAGCGTCTGATTTAAGGGCAAGTGCGGCACCATGTAGGGATAAAATTGGGTAAAATTGTGTAAAATGAGTTTAAGGCAGCTTCTTAAACAGCAACATGTCCTTTATCAAATCTTGAAGTTATTTTCATGATACCTGTCTCAAAAAGTTTATTCTGATGCAAAAGGAAATGATCACCCTTTGTCAAATGCATCTGTCGGGTAATCTTTATTGTCAATTATCTCAAAATCACAGTTTTCGTCACTCTACCCCTTCGATCTGACTTTTTTTCTGGTCCAATTTCGATGAAATTTTGCATAACAACTCTCCAAGCCCCTGTTTTGGGAATATTGTGGGCTTTTTTCGATATCTCGTGGTTTTTTTGTTTTTTTTTAATTTTTAAAGTTGAAAATTCTCAAAATTTTCAAAGTTTTTTTTAGGACATTTAAAAAAAAAATATCCAAGAAATCAAAAAAAGCCAGTGACATTCTATTTTAAATAAAGTGATCTTTCAAATGGAAAAAAAATCAGCATCCTACCATCTATTGTTCTCCAGATCGAAGGGTTCAAAGTTATACAAAAGTCATCCATATTTTCCAATATGGTGGCCAAACAACTGGCATTTCCATAGCAACGGAGGGAGGAAATTGAAAAAAAACAACCCGTTTATCTTCCTTCCTGGCCCTACGTGACCCATTTTTCACCCCAAAATGACAAAGTTTCCTTTATTAATGAAAATGACCTTAAGGGATGATAAAAGAAATTGAACTACAGTTAAGATCTCATCATTGTAATGCCAGAATTTGATTTCTTTAGTAACGGTCTGTCATCTCTATGAGGGGACAGCAGTAGTGATGCACAGATCACCTTTTGCCATGTGGCTGAGTAAGCTCAAGGATGCGCAAACACGTGATCTTGCCTTGACCATAACAACCTTTGCCAGCTATGCTAGTTAAGCTTATATGTGCAGTTTAATGTTTATATCCTTGCAAGATTACCCAGTTCCTTCTGGCAGCATAACACTTAGTAACAGACCTGCACCTGGCCCGGCCAAGCCAGCACACAATGTAATTTTTATCATGAGTAATGAATGTTTTGACCCCTGATGATCTGGTCAGTTCATTAATGGTACTGACAGCAGTGTAACTTGAAAGCATGAGTGTGAGCAATCAGGAAATGTGTCAGGGTCATAGGTGAACACTAGGCTCACACGTGAAAGATAGGGACCAATTCAGGCAGCAGATATTTAATTGCTGAGAGGTTAGCGTTCCTGTGGTGTAGTGGTATCACGTTCAGACTTGCAAGCTGAGATACCCTGGTTCGATTCCCAGTAGGGTCAGGAAATTTTCTAGTGTTAGGTTTTTTTTCAACCTTTCTTCTCAAAATTGATCTTTCACAGAAAGTTGGCAAAATCCCTGGTGACACACTTCCCTAGATAATGTATAACAACATCTAAAAAATCATCAGAGTGAGTTCACACTTCTGCCCCTTAATATGAGAATACTATTTGTCTTGCCACCCACTTACACTAGAGAAATGTCAGCAGGATGTCTCATTAGGACCTTAGGGGGTAACAGTAGAGGGAAGGATACTGTAACCCATAGGCAGAGACATAGGATGAAGTGGGAGGTAGTATTCTAAGATCTGAGATAACCACATTGTGGACAGTATGCCGAAGAAGTTGAGACATATAAGAATGACCTCAACTCATCAAGAGCTGTTAATTGTCATGAGGACATGATATGGGTAAACAGGGTGGAGTGTGAGCAGTCAGGAAATGTGTCAGGGTCACAGGTGGACACTACAATTACATGTGAAAGTTAGGGACCGATTCAGACTGTAGATATTTAAGAATTAAATTGCTGTGAGATTAGCATCCCTATGGTGTAGTGGTAGCACTTTCAGACTTGCAAGCCAAGAGACCCTGGGTTCGATTCCTGGTAGGGGCATAAAATTTTCTAGTGTAGGTTTTTTCAGCCTATCTTCTCAAAATTGATCCTTCACAGTAATTTGGTAAAATCCCTGGTGACACACTTTCCTAAAGTAATATGTAACATCCGAAAAATTAACAGAGTAAACTCACATTCCTCCCCTTAATAAAAAGAATGAATACTATTTGCTTTACCATCTGGTTACACTATGCAGAGAGGCTTTCCCACTATGAGGTACTAAACTTTGCAGCGTGTATCACTATCATAAATCAAATTTTATACATAAAAATTGGATATAAACTCTCAGGAAAGGTGAATTCCTTGCAACAGCTATTCAGAAGTGAAACTATCTACTTAAACAAAATATTTCATATGGAGTTTTACCTCATCAGCATTCTCTGTTTAAACAAAGGAGTACATCTAAATATTATCTCTAATTATTAGCCATTCTAATTACTTTGCCAGACATAATATTTTACTAAATTAAACAACAGGTGCAACAAAATACCTCATGACAAGAAAACTTCTGATATAGAAGCAAATATTCAACATATGAAACAAAAGTGCTAAGCAAATATATATAGTCTCCATCATAGAGACTTACAAGAATCTCTCTGGTGAGGGTGATATTTCGGAGGTCGTATGGACGAGGGCTGTATCCGTGTTCATACTAGTGAGAAGAACAAAAGTATGAAAGATTAGACCAAATTGATTACAAAATTTAAAAAAATTATGTGCAAAAGAAGAAACCCAGAACATAACATCCCATCTCTTGTAAACATAAACATAATTTAGAAAAGAGTGCTTTGTATAATAAAAGTTTTGTTCAAGAATGTCAAGGAAGGATCTCTCTTTAGAAACTCATTTGATTTTGTAGCTTGATATATTGATGTAACGTTACATAAAGGGCAATAACCCTTACTTTCATGAAAAGTTATTTTCTTACAACAAAATAACCATTCAATGTCATTCCAAAGATATAGAGTGCATTCATGACCATTCCCACACAACAAGCAATCCCTTATAAGGGTGTCAGAACAAAATGAATCTGAGAGGATGCCAGAAAACTGCATTTTAGAGAAACTTTAGGGAGAAGCAAGTTCTTAGATTCTCTTCTGAGACATAATTCAAGAGTTCAAATCGGAGTTCTTGGTGCATGAATAATTTTCTTTCAATCAAGAATCATTCAATAAAGAAAACATGGAGCTCTGCTGAAGAAAGCCAAGACATAATGTTTTGAAAGCAAAGCAGATGGATATGCAAGGTTCATTTTAAATTTTACAAACTTATGAGAAAGGTTGGAAAATATACCTCACTGAATAGATCAAAACAGTGCATAAAGCAGAAAATGTAGGAAATAGCAAATCTGTGACATGGGAACTTCCCAATCTACTTTCATATCCGGAATGTATGATGCTAACCAGAAACTCGGAGACTATTGGTAAATGTCATGAAACTTTAAACACAAATTTTCTCTTCAAATTTATGGGTCATTATTGTGCAAAAAGTGTGACATGTTATGGTGATCTTCAAGAACGAAGTCTTGAAACAAGGTTAACAAAAAAAAAAAAACAGGAGGAAATAACAAGGTATCAGAAAATCATTTCACAGCAAACCAGAAGTGATCAAACCAACACGTGATGCCGAGCAAGAAAATCAGTTCACCAAGCACTCTTCTTCATTTTACCGTTAAAGAAGAAGTAATCTGTAGTCTGATGTTTGCTCCCACGTGTTTACTAAGACTATATATATGATCATTCTCTCATTCTACTTTGAATTCAGTAAGCAATACTTCACCACTAGAACTACGCTGATCTAACTGAGGAGCTCATTTATAAAGGGATTCTTATTCACTGATGTAAATATTTCTCTTTTCATTTAGCAACATGCCAATACTACACTATAAGTGCCTTAAGTGGCATCTGATTCTGCACACAAAATCCCATGAACAGAGGCATGGGATGTATCTGATGCTCTAGTAAAGCCTGGTGAAACCTTGACGCAGAAATGCTCTAATCAGAAATGGCATCACAGCAAACCAGGAGACAATTGGCAAGAAGTTGGTTTGGTCTGCGTGCTGGCAGATATGGAAAAGACCTCCTGTACATTGTTCACATTCACCACGTTGGCCTTGGAGGCTCGTCGCTTGATGCTCTCACGGTTGGAAGTGAAGCGTGACTGGTCTTGCTCCAAAGTCCAACCCCATGCCAGCATGGCTTTCAGAGACTCACGGGCAGGGTTCATGTATCGAACTTTGGTCTATGAGAAGGAGATGAGCACAGTTAATCACGATTCCCTCACCAAAAACAACATAGTCAAATTCCTTTGAAATCATATATAATTATGCAAAACTTTCACAAATATCTATTTGTACTGTTTACTGTATATTCTGTAAACAACAGGCTGCAATAAAATATAGTTGGATGGATGGATTGGGTATGAATTATCATTTGGTATTTACAGATAGATATGACAGACTGTCAACAGGAAGCTGTGTATGAACAGAATTATTTGGTTTGCGAATATAGGTTATACATCACAAGGGATGGCGCATCAACAAACTGAGAGTCTGCATAATTTTAAGTTTAGCTTCATAAAACTTCCAATATGACCTGAAGATGTAGTTATCACAAGGCAGCTCTTCAGCACAGATTTCATTAGGCACCCTTCATGACAATCTGTCCTATTAAAAAGGCCAAAGAAAGTACCCTCACCTTGTCATCCAGTAAGTGATATGGTTTCAACAGTGGATGAACCTTGCGGTCATCATCATAGGTGTTGCCGAATTGCCAACCTTGCTCAATCTGGTTAGAGACAGTATTATCAAACTTAGATGTGGCCAATGCCATTTTGCTTATCACTAGTTGAAGTTGTTACTTCCAACAACACACCATATGGCAATCTCTTCTCAAAGAGACTGCTGTTAATGGGCAAAGTGGTCTGCTTCCAGTGAAATAACTACCAATGTCTTAAAGGAAGACTGCACCGTCCAACAGACCATATTAAATCATACGATACCCTATTATTCCAATAAAACCATCTTTCAAGTGTCTGTCATAGTGATATAACGCCTCTGCTAACCCCAGACAACCCACAGGGTTACATTATCCAAAGTCGGAATTGTTACAACCACTGTGAGCGTGGCGACCATAAGCTTACGTCAAATATGTTCTTGCCACATGGCCAAGCTCTCTAGCCAGTGCTCTGCGGACGGGTGATGGCATGTTAGTATGAATGTTTTAATTCCTCTGTGAACAGTAGATATGCCTGACAAATTATGCTGAGGCAATAAAAAATGCAGAATGTTTATTCTGGCTTACACTATCAAACTTTACGTTTAAATTTGTTATACCAGAATCTTAATTAAAAGCTGAATAATACATTGTCAGGTAGAGGTGTCTGTAACTGCTGGAACGTAAGTGACGTCAGTGTTTTTGCCGCAGGCTTCTGCTGATCGGGGAAGGGGAATAACTCTGGTCACAAGGGCCAAACCCGGTAACTCCAGCTCTCCTAATTGCATCATGCATCACATACACGCACGGTAACAGAACCATGCTCTTTCTTCGCAAAATTGACTCTGTGGGCACCATAGATAATTTTTAGAGAGAAAAAGTATGGAAAAACGGAAAATTATTTTAAATCTGCGCGTCTTACTTTAAGCAAATCATCACCCCACTCAACAAATGAGTAATGCACACCACAGGCTTGTTTAATCTCCAAGTCATCTATTTCAGGGTGGCAGTACAAAACTTGTGCATCAGTTGGAGTGATTCTGGGAGATTTATATTCCGTCTCTGATATCACTTCCTGAGAAAAACTCCACACAGACAAGAAATTTGTTAATCACAGTACCTTGCACTGTTGACCTTATGATACTATAATATCATGACAGTCCGCAAGGCATGATTCTGGGTTGTGGCTTAATCCATGACAAATATATTTTCATCAGATAAACCAAAAACTGAATAACATATCTACAAATGCTTCCTCCACAGAGACCCACCTTCTTCACTGCCCAACAGTCATGGAAGTGCTCAGCGTATTTGGTCACTGTCGATTCCAAAGACTGACTGAGGTTTACCCTTTTGGAAAGAAAATATTCTCCTTACACATTTTGAAGAATGTTTGTGTGAGCACAGAACTGTCACTACTGATCTAAATGTCAAGTTTGCAATTCTTCCATTATTCAAATTATACTTTGAAATTTGTCTGATCTCTTAAACTATAATGCTGGTCAAAAGGCCTCTTATTTTGTTTCCCTTTACAACAGATGAAACTGAAGCATACTCTATCTGCTGCCATAGCCGTTGCCCTCCCCTCCACTAATATCCTCTCTCTTTGAGCAGCTTATTACATCTGTTGTACATCATGACATACATGCGTGATAAACTGTATGAATGCACTCTTTGGATGAGAGCATTTTACTTCAAACTTACAGCATACATCACAATTTATGTCACCTAACAGTGGCCACAACTCTGTTACACTGACCTCAGAGTTCACATATGCACACAACATAATTGATTTGTTTTTGAAATAAACATGAAATCTCAGTATCATTAGTTTGTACCGCAGTTTCTTCACAAGCCATCAGATGCCGGCATATAAGAAAGTAAATATTTTACAGATAGTCTCCACATTCTCCCCTCTCTGCACCTTGCAATATTTTGTTTTCTAAAATGACTAACCTGGAGGTATCCACAGGCCTGGGGTTGTATGTTCCATCCAGGTCTAGGGAAGTCTGCCTCAGCCAGCTGTCATCATGATGGCTCAGGGTATAGTCAGGGGATAAGGCACAGCCAATAGCAGACAAACATGGCAGAGCTTTTGAGAAAAGCTCAGGGTCATAGGCCTGTTAAAGATAAGCAGATACATATATATCTTTTGCAATTTTACGTGGAGAAAACCTCAGAGCTTGCAGTGACACAAAGATAGAATAATGTTTTTGAACCAATATGAAAATTTTCTGACCGGCCTATATCCTTTTATAGTACATCAATTCTCTTGCAGGCACCTATAAATGGTCCACAAATGAGCTACATTCACATAGTGTGGAACTGACTATCATTTGTGAATGCAAATTGTTGCATCATTTGACAAAATGACGTCTAAATACTATTTCACTTATAAGGATGTATATATCATTACAAAAACACATATATTTAAATAGAATATGACACTAGACACTATCTCTTAGCAGAGCAGATATTAGGAAAATAAACTTACCACTTCAACCAAATAGCTTAAGATGCAATAAGTTCAGAACATATAAATATATTAAAACATTGTCATAAATGGGCAGAAATGTCATCAAGAAAACAAACCCACCCTTTTGGCTAGTGAGTCAAAGATGCCCTGGAATAACATCATTGTAAGCCTCTTCTCCTCCTCACTGGCTACTGAGCCCCGACCAGCTCCTGTTCCATAGTAACTACCACTCCTCTCATAGTGATAGGTCAAGACCTGGATAAAGAGATTTGTGCCCGGGTGAAAAACTGTAGCCCTCTGAGCTGTCCATTGATCATTAAATATTCTCAGCAGAAGACAATCTGAGTTACAGTTTCTTTCAGCTGCAATTTTTTTTATACATTTCTGACAACTCAACTTAATAGAAAAGCTCATACATACTTATTTAGTCTTAAGAGTAATCATACAAAGAAAAAAAATTACATCATGTACATCATGAGTTCATCAGAACTTTTCTTTCTTTTTTTGCTTTTAGCAAATGTGTTTCATAGGAGTTGCATCCTGTTGTACTTATTCAAGAGCGTGGAAATAATTGAAACAAAGAATCCATATATTAAAATTTCATGTAATACATATCAAGTTAATAAAATAAACATTCAGAATTATGAAAGAACAGTTTGGGTGTTTGATAGGATAAAGCTAATTAGATGATATAAATCATTGCATACGATGTATATATTGATTTCATCACAACTCTTATTCTCTCTACAGCTTATGTGTGTCACACAATTTACCCTGAGAGGAACCACAGCATGTTCTGACAAAGCAGGTACATCCACTGTTAGTTTCCTGAGCAGATTTGTCATCAGTGGTAGGCGCAGCTCTCTGCAAGACAAAGAAAATTAGTTGTTCACGTTCATAACTCTGCATTATGACAGTTTATCTTCAGATGTAACTTTGTAACACTAGGGAGAATAACTCTTGCAGTAAATAGCAGCTTAAATAATTACAGTGAAAATGCTATGCATCCAACTCTTCAACTTTGATCCAGTTGAAATGTTGCTATCCTGATCAACATAAAAGATAAAGATCTGTGAGTTAGTAAGATCAACAAGATTCAGTAGCTAAACCCAAAAATTTTTGACATTGTCAATCTCATGCAGCTTTCTTTTGTGTTATCACACTGGTAATTTGAACAGCCCTTTTGTATACTGTCATAACTTACACTAAGCCACACACTTACTGAGTGAAAGACACAAGGAAATCAGAGACCATCTCCTGTTGACCTTTTGTCAGCGTTCGGCACTTGGATAACCTGTAGCAGGTCTGCAGCATGGTTTCCAGTAGAACTGAAGCATGCTCTGACTCTCGGAAGTAGTGACTGTGTTTCATGAGCAGAGGCAGGACTGACTGACATAGGTAGCGATTCAGCGCCAAGGCCATGTCACTTTCTGAGGCTGCAGCCTATAGAAAACACAACAGAGAACAGTGAAAATCATCATGGACAAGTTGAAGACCATAAGAACAGCTCTTTTCTTAGCCAATGAGCATTAAATTTTGAAGTTTTTTGTTCCATCCAGAAAGATCTATATTTATGGATACCTTGATACTCAAAATTGATTGTTTCTTGACAATGTCAAACAAAACAGAATCAATAGAGTCAAATGCTCAGTTTCATAACAAAACTATAACTTAGGCCATTTTACCTATGTCCAAACACCAATATGAAAGAGATTTTAGAGCATCCATAACAGTCCTTTTTTAATGAAATATTGGTGCATAGACACACAAGGATCTATTCAAAGGGCAGACTGGTGAAAACTGAGGAGAAGGAGTAACTGTTAACCCTACCATGTCTAATGTGGTGGCTGCCCTAAGATCTGGCAGGAAGGCATCATCTAGAAGTCTGTAGAATGTGGCCTGGTCATCAACTCCATAGACCCTGTCCAAGAACATTACTACAGACGCCTTGTGACTTGGCAGCAAGCCTGGGGGCATTCCATCCCCACCTGGTCCTCCACCTCCTGAATATTAGCAACAAGTATTATACCCATGCATTCTCTAGAACTGAACATGGACAATCCATAATATCTATAACATATTGACATTAGTTCCTTAAGTATGTTCAACTAAAAGATGAATGTAAAGAAACTTTCTTTCTTTCTTTCTTTATTTCTTTCATTCTCTCTTTCCTTTTCTTTCTTTTCCTTTGTCTTTATACTTTTTTTCATTTTTTCCTTCTCTTATATTACTGGATTCTAATTAGATGTTGTATTTATGTACCAAAGTATTGTCCTAGAGCCTAATAAAGTCTTTGAATCTTGAACCTTTATATTTCTTCCTTAAAGTGCTTCTCATTTAATAACTACTGGGACCTGTGTTATGGTAAGGTCTGGAACTACATGATTTATATAACTGCTAATATTAATGTGTAAAGTTACTCTAACTAGCCTTAACCCTTATGATGCAATAACAGTACATGTATAATTATATACTACAGTGTGCTCGTTGAGTGCGGCAGTAGTACATATATGCATTGCTCAACCAACCTCTACCTGGGGCGATTGTATTTATGTAGCTGTGTATTCTGGCAATGGGTCATAACACTTCTCACCATGCGGGTGGAAAAACTAATACCCTTATTAAAATAATGGGATGCTCCTATGCTTTTGCTCATGATGTAAACATCACATTCATTTACATACCAGAAAAAATCGGAAGGATACTCAAAGGAATGACTGATTTTCAAGAAAAGACATCCTTTACTAGGATGACTGGAACACTATTTATGAATAATTTTTCTCATAATGAAGTAAGATGTTACAATTCTTATGTGTAAAACAAAGGAAGACCGATGATAGGTTGAGAAACCGGCTGTTTTTGTGCCAGCCTATAAAAGGAAGCGTTATCGCCTATGCTTACAATTCACAGTTCATCACATTGTCTGAACAGATAGCAAGCAAAGTACTACGTACAGGTCTCTCCTGTCTCCTCTTATCCCACTCCCCATACACCAAAACCGATATGAAAAGATTAGTGTAACAGTTGATTGTTTGTCTGCGTGTGACAAAAGTTGCTTCTTCTCCCCCAACCCTCCTCCACAATGACTTTTCTAGTACATCAACCTTACTGTGTGTGCATGTGCTTCAATCCACTGGGGTTGCATTGTATTTTAGCATTTGCAAACACAAAAAAAACAAGTGCATATAGTAATAAAAAATACACTTGCATATGCCTTGTCCAATTTTTATTAAAAAAATATAATGCTTTTAATAGTTACGCAGCCGTTTTTAAAAAAATAAAAACGTGGATTTTTGCATGCCAGTCCAATACAAAGGCATTGTTTAGGTCGGTCAACTGATGACAAGGCAATGTACATCGCTGGCTATAAACAGGTGTAAAACTAGGTCACACAGCCAGTGAGCTGCATAGTGCGTGGTCAGCTAGCACTACCAGTGTTAAGAAAGTTCATACCCTCTTCATCCTCTTCTTGAGGTCGACTGACAGGCAGGATAAAGGACAGGCCCAAGACTCCCTCAAGATCATCCATGGACACCAAACTCCTGAGGATTGCCCTGGCTCTCAATGAATCACTACGGCCAGCTTTGATAGCTTCAGCATCTGGTGCACACTTTCCAAGCAGATCCACCAGACTGGAGTAAAACTCCAAGATGGCACCTCCAATGTCAATGTAGTCTTCATCATCAGGTGGTGGAAGGGTGTGGAATTTGTATTTGCTGTTCAACAAGGTTATATTCTAAGTATTACTTTCATATCATTCATTTAATTGTACTTAACAGGAAAAAAATAAATGCAGTAGGACCTCACAATCTCAAATTCCTAGGGACTAGTTCATAAGTTCAAGTTCATTAGGTGTTTGAGCTCAAGAGTAGAGTCATATTCAGAAAATAATGGAAGGAAAAAACATTTATTATTTTTAAGTAGGATGCCAGTCTCAAATACAAGGTATGAGTCAGTCACGAATCTGTCAAGAGATCAGTCAATCATGAATCTGTCATGACAAAACCTTAAGAATGGCATGGCAACATTTGCAGTTAATCCACAGCATGAATGATACCACATAAAATGATTTAATAAATTACAGCTAGTCACACTGGTCTTAATTACTGCTAGCAATTTTCAATACTTTCATCCTACTATTACCAACTGACAATGAATAGGACATTGAAGAGTTGAAATGGATGTTCTAAAAAAGGCTGTAACATCTTTGGGATTATATCCTAATACATCACACCTGTTGACCAAATAGTTCCCTCCTGTGTCATCATCATCATTCATTGCCATGAGGAAGCTGCTAGAGCTGGTGTCCCTGGCTGCAGCAATCTGTTCCGACATACGAATGCCATCCCTCATGGCCTTCAGGAGACCCCCTCCTTCACCTCTGAGAGCAGGGCCAAGACACTCAGGCCGACGGATCAAGAGTCTTACGACAAGATTGGCATTTTCTTCAACAGTCTCTCCTATACAGGTGAAATTATCAATATATTCATATCACTAGAAGTGCCCTAATTGCTTAGGCTGACCTATAGTAAATGTTTCAGTTTCTAACTTC
Source organism: Ellobium chinense (assembly GCA_033807755.1). Taxonomy (NCBI): domain Eukaryota; kingdom Metazoa; phylum Mollusca; class Gastropoda; order Ellobiida; family Ellobiidae; genus Ellobium; species Ellobium chinense. The sequence continues at coordinate 638,326 of JAWQUT010000021.1, read as the reverse complement.
AAAATTCTTGTGATTTTAGTGGTTTTGATTAATTTGTATTCACATGTTTGCAATGGCCTGCATTAAAGGGCTAATTTGAAATAAATATGCACAGCTCTTGATAACAGTGTAAACTGAACAAACAAATTATTTAATTAAGTTTCTAATTTTAATGCACTGGTGAATGCAGAACCTTGTGTAATCATGATAGTTCTGACAGCAAATATAAAGAACCTTACCATTGTTCCACACACAGAATCTGAAGAAGTCCAAAAATCTTTCACCTTCCACTGGGTCCCACCCAATGTCAGGGTAACCTTTCTCCAGTAACTCAGCATTCACCTGAGAAAGAGAAGTTTGATCACTGAAGGACTAACAGCCTAGAATGCCTACACTGCTGACAACATAGCTAATAAATAGGACATTACTGCAAGGCTGCTCATGTAGAATTTGTTTTTACCTCTCTCACACTGTGAAGAAACATCCTGTTTTAAATAAATGTCAAGCAAAGGAAGACTGCAATGTGCATAGGCTGGGGGAAATAAACAAAAAGAAGAGGAATTTATGGGTATACTGAAGTAAGACTTGAAGAGTTATGCACAACAGCATCAACTGTAAAATCAAGTAAAAAAAAAAGAAAGCACAGTATCTAATGTGAACATAAAACCACAAACCTAATGTTTTAGAATCCAAGTCTGACTGAAGTGTCAGTTAATCATTCACATGTAATAGCATCACATATACTGGGCCATACAAATTGTTCATACCTGGACACCACACCTGGCTAGGTAGACAGCAATTTTCTCCAAGTGTGACTCTCTCAATGCCAGGGCAAGTTCGTTGTTGTCCATGAGGGAGGAATATGCAACATCAAGTGGGCAAGAACCTCTCAAGGATGGTCTTGCTGTTTATAGGAAAAAAGAAGCATATAAAAATTTAGTCTATCTTGTAAATTATAGCACTGCATGGAGAACGGAAAGTGGCTTGGGTGAACAGCAAAAAAGGCACTGTCTATTATTGAAGGGCACCAAAAAGGCTAATCTTTGGTAGGCAGTTCTGGTATAATAATCATCCATTCAAAGTTGGAAATTTCAAACCATCCAATTTTTAAACAAGCCAAAGCTGTAATTTGGATCTTGCTAGTATCAGCAACTTACCAAGCAACATGCTACTGTTGTCCAACAGGTAACTGAGATGCTCAAACATCGCAGCTTGGTTCTGACGACTAGTGCGACAGAAATAGCACAAGAATCGACAGCACATCACAACCATCTCTGCAGCAGCATCCTGCATGATATAAAAATTATTTCATATTTGATAGTCTTTACCTCCTTCGAAATTACATTAATTATATACAGCCTTAAAGCTTGTACTGATTTTATACCATCCTTCTACTGAAGCTTGTGATTATAGCAACATAGGTTAATTTGCATTCACATGGTGAACTTGTCACAGGAAAAGGGAACGTAAAAAGCCTTCTCTACAGAAAATTTTCACTGCTTTGTCAACTCACCTTGTTCTGCTCACTTATGCTATCCATTGTGTTGGATTGCGTAGGCTGTCTTGGTCCACCCTCACTGGCAGCAGCTTGTTGTTGCTGCTGCTGCTGCTGCTGTTGTTGCTGTGCTTTGTTGAGAGTGTTGACCATCAACTGCATGACTGTTTCATGCACACACAGAGCTCTCATCAAGTCTGGGTGTTGGAAGAATACCTTGTTGTCCATCAGGTCTCTGATAAAAATAGAATTCATAGTATATTATGGCATTTTTCAATGAACAAACAGCTCTTGTACCTTTGGTGAATTCTTTCTCCATATTACACTGTCTCATTGTATTATATCATTATCAAACTATATGTTTTGTCTGCACACGTGGAAGAGTAAACTTTCTAAACAAATCCACACAATGTTAATTCCAACCAGGACAAATTATAACTTATTTGTGTGAATTATCCACTTTCACCACTAACATAAGGAAAATTTCCTTTGTAATCAGCAACGCTGAAAACAATCTTAACCAAAATTCACTTCACTCACACAACCATTTCTATCCTTGTCTTTCTACCATTATAAACATCAAGTGTGAACTGCATACATTTACATTCAATTAATTTTTCACTAAAGTGTCTTGCTCACTTCAGGCTGTGTTTCATAAGCTCCTCTTCATCTGGTCCTGCCTGAACCTGCAGCAAGGATCTAATGATTCCAAGAGACTTGAGAAGCCAGTTGATGTCCTCATGACTCTTACAGCTTATGACATAGGCTTTCTCCAAGGCAGACATCAACTACAGGAGGTAAACAAAACAGAAATGTAACATATGATATTAAGCAGTATGTATGTATGTGAAGCAGAAACAATAAAAATGCATTACAGCACTAGACTCAAGATCTGAAGGTTATGGATTTGTTTCTCATTATGGTCATGTTGTAAATAACATGGGAAAGCATTTCATTCACAATTTTCTAAGTCCACCCATATAATAAAATGGTTAACTGGCTATAGGCAGGGAAACTTACTGTTAGAATGCTTGTGAGCAGTGCCTGTGAATGACTGCGACACTTTATGCTACCCAGGGAGTTGAGAAAGTCTTAGAATGATCAGATCCACTGGGACAATAATTGTGTGAAGTCACATGAGTGGGCATGAGACTAGATATGAGACTTATAAACCACATCGTTATTGTTCTTACCATCATGAACTTATTTGATTGAATAGTTGACTCAAGGCTGTTTGCATCTTACACAACTACTAAGACTAAGCTGAGTATAAGAAAATAACGCTTGAATGGAAAAGTAAACCCTTATGAACTGATTAGTGTATGTTTATAGAAAACAATTAATTAATAATGGCAGTTAAGCAAGCATCTCTTTCAAAACAAAACATTTGATACATGCAAAAATTTCATGCATAAAAGTGAGTGCTCTGACCTCTCCAGTCCCATCATACTGTCTATGCAGCAGGCTGAACATCTCTCGCACCAGATCTTGATTGGAAATGAAGGACTCCTCTGCCCAGCGCACCATGGTAGTGGTGATCAACTTCTGTATGCAGTCTAGAGAAAGATACACACTTTCTTTGCAGTCTGAGGTTTTGTGAATCTTGCCTGTCAACCTGATCGACACTCAATATTATGGACAATATCCTCATTTCAATAAATTGCTTATATTTTCTGGATGGTCCTACTGCTCAATCCCAAGTGAGCCATCAGTCATAGATAAAAATTCATCTTTTCTTTAGCATTCATAAAATATTACTGTGTGTGGTCTTCATTACTAACTGGCAATTACTATCCTCATTTTCTCTGCTGGTCATCACACGCTGTTTACCAATATAATGGTCTGCAATAACTTTTAATTTCCACAGTTAAAAAAAAAAAAAAAAAAACAGCTGTCAGCTTTTATCTTCTGGTCAACAAATATTACAAGCTCTTTTCATGTGTTCAAAACATTAAAAGAATTTCTTTCATTCCTCTTATGTTCTTCACATATAATAATAAAATAAAAATACTTTACATTTATAAAGTGCTCATTCCAACGGCAGGCTCTGAGCACTTACTACATTCTGTTCATTAATATATCAGTATATATTGTAGATAAGTGAGACCAAAATGTGGTGTCAACACACTGCCACATCATACAAGTGGAACAAGCAATACCTGGAAGCTTTTCGGATGTACCATGAGATGTGGACTCTTCTGTTTTGATTCGCCATACCAGGGCCATCAGTCTCTGTGAGAGTGTAGGGGATGGTGGGGCCTCCACCTCAACTGGGCCGTCATCATCATGCAATCCAGGCATTTTGCAGTGCTGGACAGAAAATACAGTTAAGTTACCCCTAGAATAGGTTACTTGGAGCAAAAAGCACAAAAAATTTCTGAGTGGAGAAAAAAATCACTAAACATTCTGAGGGTCTTAAACAAAAGAAACATTTGCAATTAAAATATCTGTCTCAACTATGCAGATAAATGGATGCAGTATCTTTTATACTAAATTTTTCAGTCATTTCATTCACACTATTGATACCTGCGAAAGACTGATACTGATTAGTCAACTTTGCAGTAATGCAGAGTAGCATTGCACAGATGTTCACAATGAGCAATAATTTTATCAGTGAAGCTGCCTAAAAAGCTGTATGATTTCGAAACTATTATAGATGATCATTTCCAAATGGTAATCCCAAAGGCAAATGCTGAAAATTTATGTTTCATTTCCACAAGACACTGCTTCCTCTGATTACATACCTTGAGCAGCTGATCATGGAAATGTCTCAAGGCTAGCTTGATGTCGTCACGACATGGGCAGTTGTCATTGTTTTCCTCATCCTCTTGCTTGAAAGTCAGCAAAGCCCTCATCTGTGCACATGATGAAAGAAAGACTTCTGTGATGACTTGATTTTTCCCGTTCCATTGGTCTGCAGCTATATCATGATTACATCAATTCCTACTGATTGCATAGTGTGACTTTCTCCAACAAACACAAAAACCAAACAAAACTAGATATTGGCAGCTCATTTCCACTAAATGATATGTCTATAGGCTAAGACTTTACCTGCTCTGTTGGGGGACACCTGAACTCTTTGGTTTTCTTGGCAGCCATTGCTGGTGGCATGTCTGTTTGCTTGATCTCAATGTAACGCCGCAGTTGGTCCTATGATAAGAAAAACAATTTACATATAATAAACTATTACGAAACATGATAAGAAAAACAATTTACATATAATAAACTATTACAAAATATGATAAGAAAAACAATTTACATATAATAAGGTATTACGCAGTAAGCACTGTGGCCAAATGATTATGGCATCAGAATCAGAAACTACATTTGTATGTTAAATTCCCACATAGTAATCACAACATAATAATGAATTTGTCTAAAATTTATTGTGCTGATATCACTGGATTACCAGTAACCTGTAAGTGCTGCTACTTCACTGGTAGCAAAAAAAAAACCAACACATACAGTTGGAAGACACTCTTAGATAGAAATTAAATTCTTAGCCATGACTCAGCCCTGAAAACATGAAATTGTTACTTACATTTTGGCAGTTTAGCACAAAATCATCAGAGAAGGCAATGATAGATTCCACCCGGTGTCTAAGCTGAAGGTCACATAAATGCTGTAGGATGTGGCAGACCTGGTTTTTTGACAAAATAGAAATACTTCAGATCACATCTGAACTGCTAATGTGAATGCTGCTGCTGCTGCTGCTGCTGTTGATGATGATGATGATGACGATGACTGTGAAGACAGTGGCAGTATCCGTGTGATACAGTCAACTTTGCTTATATCACAATGTGGATAATGGCAAGTCCACTTAATTACAATATTTTGCACATTATATAATATTTCTATAAAAATCACTGGATATTTGCAACTCCTTTTAACTGTAAATTTTTCCACAGTCTGGAAAAGTTGTGATTTTGCAGAGTTCAGTGAAATAATTCTGACATGTAAAAATATAACTGTGACTTTTTTAAAACAAGCCAAGATGGAAATAGTCTCCAAAATAAAGAATGTTTGTAACTTTATGGAAATAGTCTCCAAAATAAAGAATGTTTGTAACTTTTTCATTACATTTTTTATTTCTGCATTATCTGGGAATTTTCAACTTTTCTTTTTTATTATGTTTCGGGGTGAGTATGCTGGTTGATGAAACTACTGAATATGCACTACACATTGGTGTCATCGGAGATGAAGGAGATGGTTTGAACGTAGTTGAGGAAACATTTCATGACCTAACGAAGGGATACTGTATGCTAATTTAGAGCTTACCTCCAGCTTCACTGGTTCCTCCAGTTCCGTTTTGAGAAGGCCTTTTGCGCCCGGGCCTGAGATAATAATAAATGGGTTCAAAACTTCATTAAGACAATTTAAATAAGAGTATATCTTTGATAACTGAAGTGTAAAGTGACAGAGAAAATTATTTTTCATTTTCAATTTTTTCAACAAAATGTCCTTTATTGTCTCACTGATTTCGTTTTATACATGTCACACATACTGCCACTCACTTCTTGTGCCAGTGTCATCAAAGACTGCAGGCTCTATCAGACATAACAGGTGATTCAAGTCATCATCGTCCAGGAGACCCATCACCAGTAAATTGTCAGCAACTTTCAGAAGAGGCCTGGTAGAGGAAAGATAATCATTAACAAAAGATACAGAAATATTCTATTCTAATTTTAGTACCACAATGAANNACAAAACAAAAAAAAAACCCCAAAAAATGAATTTTTTTTTTTGCCATATGACAAATAATAGATGATGCAATTTCAACTCCCTCCTGCTATTCCTCCCTGTCCCAAAGCACGTTCTTAAAGCTCTCTCCACTGCGACAAAGTAAAGGAATATGACCCCTCCTAAGCACTTAGATATTTAAAACAACCCAACATGCTGTGTTAAATTTCATATCAAGAATCACATGTTCAAGAACTTCTCACCATTTAAAACAATGAAAATTCACAAATTTCATTAAAACAGCGTTATCCATAAGGCCCACCTTCAATTCTTTGAAGAGATTTGGCTAGTATCAAAGACTGTTTCTTAATTATTAATTAATCAACTTCAACAAAGATCATTCTTATTTTAAGAAAGATGAAAATGTACATAGTACAGTGTAGTATTATTCCATCAAATCTCACTTCAGAAAGTAAAAGATGCATCAGAAATAAAAGCTAATGTAACAGACCATATCAGCCAGTCATGTCCCTCTGGTAATGGAAAAGCAGCAAGTGGATGTAATGATTGCTGGAGATGTGGCTTTATGATGTCCAGATGATTGTGCATGCGTAATATCTGACAGTAATCTACTGGTCAAAATGAAGTTGTCTAAACATTCCCAACAAACTTACACAAACAGATTGGTGTTGCTACCACCTATTGGATCCCTGACATGAGCTGCCCCCTTCTCTACAGCTGAGGACAGCGCCTGCATTGTGAAGGATTTCAACTTCTCCATTGAATACAGAGGAGCTGTGGAGTCTGGTCCATTTTTCTGGATTCTAAGAATATAGGGGAGAAGCAAGAGACTCACTTTAACTTCATAAATGTTTGTGATCTTTAAATATAACAGGTCTAGCAGTCAAAGGCAAGATTTGTGGAAGTAAAAACCAAGAAAACAAAAAGTACATTGACTTGCCATCATACAGAGCAAAATCCTGCTGCAAATGTAAAGACAGTGTATGCAATATAATTATAAGCACATGAAAAATGTCTACAGCTATTCCCTACCCCATGATATGTTTTCCTTGGAAAGGGAAAAGCAAATGGCAAAATATATTGCCTGCTTACATCACTAAGTCTTACGCTCTCAAATATGTACAGAGATACTGCCCTTCAAAAATGGTCTAAGTCTTTCTTCACATTTCTGACTTAATGTGTCAGAAATGTCTTTATGGCAAAACAAAACAAAACAAGTCAGAATGTATCTTCGCAATATTGATGGGAAAACACTGGCCTGTTATAAATTGTTTAACATGTCAACTTGGGCCTTGATCTCATAAACAAGATTCACATATTCAAAGATGGTCTGAATTTGATTTAGGCCATTATCATAGCACAGAGATATGGTATAGGCTTACCTGTCCTGAATCTGTTTTTCTGTAATGGCAAGCTGGGGTCTAATGGACACACTGCCCTCCATACTGGGAATCTGTGCCTTGATGCCAGTTGTGTCAGAGGAGGGACTCAATTTGCGGTACAGGCTCAAAGTTTTTGTGGATGGCGTCAGAGGAATGATGTATTCATTTTGCGTCATCAGTCTGTTGAGAATGTAAGATATAGTATGAACACTAAGAAATACTGTCTACTTTCTATGTATATTTTACTTAATGCCTTCAAAATATTTACAAATGGATATGAAGACTGCAGCCGATTCCAAACTTTTCGCCTTAAATTTCTCAAAGTGCACTAAACAAAATAAAATTGTTCCACAAGGTAATAGTTTTACAGAGAATTCCCAAATGAAATGAAAGTTTACATTTCCACTATAAATTAACGTCTCCATAATATCACAAGTATCAGTGAGTAAGCCTGAAGTGAAAACTTTTCTTCATTCGAATCTACTATATTCCTACCACTAGGTATATGAAGTCAGTATTTGGTCACATAGCAAAAGACACTGCCAAGCAGGTTCTTCCAAAGCTGTAAAAGATTTATGGTGCTAAGTGAGGATGTTTCATTTTAATATTTCTTGATTTTCAATTTTTTTTAGATGATAATCTTCCTGTTTTCATAAATAAATAATAAATAATGGATCTGTGTCAAAAAATGAAAGCAAATTTGTTTCTTTTACGCGTATCATTCAAATACCTTGATAGGTTTTTGCTTTAAGTCTGTCTCTTAAAACTTTTAACCCCATATATAGCCAGAAGTAAGAAACATCACTTCAGATTTTATTAGTCAATTACATTCCTCATTTTTTTAGCAGTTTGAGCTCCAGGTCTTACAGAAGTTCTCCTATTGCTTCCTGGTTTATTTCTGTATTCCATACCTGGCTCTTGTGTGGGATTCCAAATGCATAGTAATAAGAAGGTTGTGGAAGCCATGTCTCAGTGGGCCTGACAAAACTGAAAAGCAAAGGCAAACAGAGGTTTCCTGTTAATTTTTAGGCCTGCACAATGAAAGAATACCCTCTGTACGTAAGGGAAATCAAACAATGTGGAAACAACAAATCAAAGCCTAGCACTGTATTGAATCAAACCCCAAACTTTCCATGCATAACATGAATGTTATTCTTCTTGTTGTAGTCAATAATTATATAAATTACTGAATTTTAAAAGCTACCACCTAATGGGTACAGTTTGTGACTGTCTTCCTCATTTTGATACACCTTGAAATTTTCATGCTTTTTCTTTTTTTCATTAATTCATTATTTGGCAGCAAACTGAAATGTGTATTACTTATCAAATTTTATGGTTGAGGTCAGGCAAACTTACATTCACTCTTGATACAGTACATAAGTTGCTTCTCATCAACATGCTTGATAAGGGCATTGGCCACTCTGTGGTTGCCATGTGAACACACTGCTTGGTAGAGCTCAAGGGTCTTGGCATGGAAGCTAAAAACAAGAATGAGAACAGAGTAAGGGTACTAAACAATCTGTTGCTGATACACTATGCCTTTTGAGAATGAACAATAATACAAAATTTCATAGTGGAAATGTTTACATATCAAGTGTAGGCCATTATAGCAGTCAACAGCTGCTGATATATAACAAGATTTGTAGTAGTCATTCTTTAAAGCAGTATAAAATAAAGAAGTCTACTAACTGTAAAAAGGCAGTAACAAAATGAAAAAGATGGCACAGTATACCTCAATAACTCATCTTTCTCTATCAGTTCCAGCACGTCAAAGCACCTGTCTTCATCTGGCACATAGACTGCAAGCATAGGCACTGAAAGAGCAAAGGAGTACTGTGATTATGTCTTCTCTACCACTTGCACTTAAGCCCCCATTATGCACAGAGTCACTCTCCACACTGTTTCCCACAGGTATATGCTTGCAGAAAGTGATCAATAGGTAACTATTTGCTCCAGAAAGACATATAAAAGAAGATCAAAAAGCTGACTGCAAGATGAAGGACTTTATCAAGTGCTCATGAGAAAATTCTCTCCCAATAACTGCTTTGTTACCCTCCATAACAGTTTTTCATACATATACAGGCTTGTCTAGCTTATGGAAAACAAAATTGTTTCTGAATTAAAAAGGCTCCTGACCTGGATCTTCACAGATCATGCTCCATCCTCGGATATCTGAGAGTTTGAGGGTGCTGGCTTTCAAAGAGACATTTGGCACACGTGCCCAGTAGGCTGGGTGCAGGGATTGGACATCAAGACGAGGAGGGCAAAGAGGCACAAGAGACTTGGGCCCTCTGAACACAGCAGCAGAAAGTGGCAGGGATGTCTGAGACAGTGATAAAAAATTATTTTACAAATGACAAGTATCAAGCATAAAAGACTGACTGGTCTCATGACACAACTCTTCAGTTCACAAGCATGGCTCTATTTTCAACATTCTTTCTCCTATACTATTCTGTCTCCTATCCCAAAGTTTTTTGTTTACATTAATTATTGTCAGCCTCTATGATACTGATCTCTGACATCTGCTGACAAAAGAATACAATGCTTCAGTCCCGGCTTGCCAACTAATTTTTTTTTGGTTTATCTTCACTATTTTCTGCCCAAATCTTTGCACCAGAGGGGGAACAAAGCGTATTAAGGTAACAACCTTGGCAACAAACAAAATGTGCTGCCCTTCTTGTTCTAGCTTACAGTAAAACAGAATGTTTTCTTTAAAACAAATTCCCATTTCTAATCAACACATTTCACATCTAGCAGACTGCTAACCACATTCACTGAAAACTTACTTTTGTGCTGCCAAGCTCGAACTGGAAGATCTCTTTACTGGTGGGTTCACAGAATACTGCTGGATACAGCTTGGTGCCAGGTTCCACCTGAGATACAGACACATGATTTGTGTGAGAGACAGGGTAAAGTAATATTTTCTTATTTTCACCAAATTTGATGTGCTGTTTTCTCATGTTTTAGTAAAAGGATCACCATGATCAAGAAATCACATTAAATGGTCAGTCTCAAGAACCAAGAAAGGGAATATTCAGGAATTGCTTCTTATATGACTACAACAGTCAAAAGAAATGATTGGTGGATTGGAAATGGCGTTACACAGACTCACCTGAAACTTATTTGCCACCTCCTTGCCGTTGACAGTAAAGCTAAGAATACCAGTGGAGGCATCAATGAAACAGCCTATCACCAGCCCAGGCGAGGCACGTTTGGAGGCCATTTCTTGGCTGGAGTCGGCATAGCGCTGCTGAAGATCACCCGCTGACATGATGTAACAGTTTTTGCGACTCACACTGATAATAAGGACGAAGAATTTTTAAATGTTTATTTTGTTACCATTTCTGAAGTGGCTGTTACTCAAAGCACTCCGCATGAAGTATAGTAGCAGTTAATATTCTTCATGTAGGAAGTCTCCAGGGGAGGGTAATTGCTCTAGGGAACTGTAACTACCACAAAAAAGCAGTCAATCATGGTAGCAGGCTTGTGATTCTGAATTGTTCTAAGACATCCCTAAAAGGCTTTGTGAAATATTCCATAACTTCTAATCAATTAATCAAGCTGCAAAATAAAAGACAGACTTTTATTGTCCTTAAAAAGTTTCTGATTTACTGTAATGTTATTGCTGTAGTAGCTTTGGAAACATCTTGTAAATGATTCTGAATGATAGATTTTCACAGATACGTACATTCAGCAAGAAAAAAATATTACAAAAACATTGTGTTTACAACGCTGTTTCAGGTACTAACAGTTGCATCATTTAAATAATGATATTCTTTTGCTAGACCATAGGCAGTGAAAGAAGTCAGAACACAGGAAGCACATATTGTGGAAGTGAGTCTTCCTGAAACGAGAGCATACAACAAACAGTCATAACACACAAATCATTTACCTCTGTTTGAGTTTGTAGTCCCTGTCCAAAGTGGAAACAACAACATGACGAACACTTTTGATGTCAAACATACTTTCACGGTAATGGAAGCTTGGGGTCACCCAGCCTACATAAATCTGCAAGCAAAGGAAAGGGTCAAACATCATTATCAAGAAGCTGCTTTCTTTTTTATGGCTTATTTATCTTCCAACAGAGTAAAGAAAGTCATGAAATGTAAAATATCATGAAATAGTTAATCTGAACTAATTTATCTGCTTATCTTTCTAGTGTATTGCAGCTTAGTTGATGACCTTTCATTGTTCACACTTCATCATTTCTAATCCACTAAAACTTACATTTGCAGGATCCTGGCCAGGAAAGACTCTGACAGCATAATGATATTCATCCATCTGCTCTGCCAAGGCATTCATCTCACTGAGCTCACCCTCAGACTGGCCAAAGTCAGAGTCCTCACTCCTGTAAACATGCCTGGAAGCCAAAGCATCCTGAAACTCATAAGGAATCAAGTCCTTGTCTGCATTCTCATCATACTCATCAGTGATCTTGACTGGTTGACCTTTCCCATGAGACTTCTTCCTATCCAGATGCCCAGTGCGGGCTGAAACCCCTTTCTTGTCTAAGCTTGAGTATTCTGTGCTGCGTGCCCTCCCCATGTTGTTTGGTGAAGGGTCACGCGACTTAGCCTTCTTGAAAAAGGTGGAGAAGGATGTTTTGCCTTCTTTCTTGGCCTTCACACCTTGCTGTTGTTGTTGGTTACTGTCTGTCATCATTTTTGCCTTGTCTAGGACTTTGTCAGCCAGAAGAGACAGCTTAGATCCTTGGCGAGGCTTCTCTTTGGGTGGACTCAGGAATGAGTCCAAGCTATCATTCAGCTGAGATTCGCTGGCTGCTGACTTCATTCCTCTTGAAGGTTCTCCAACACTGGAGTCATCTAGTGAATGACCCTTTCCAGATTTCATGCCTTTCAGGTAGGACTTCCTACGCTCAGCAGCACTCAGAGCATCATCCTCTGTGTAGTTGTGGTGGAGAGCTGTGACACAAAATACCATAATCATTACTACCTTTGTCTACATCATAATGCTGTTAGACATCTTTGAAAGTTGACAGTGATTCTGCTCAGGCTATAAACAAAACTTTTGAAAAATATACAATGAATTCATTAAAATAATCAGATGTTGTTAGATGCCTTGTAAGTGCTAACAAACAGCTTTAAGCGGCAAAATCTCTAAACAGAGAATTAGCAATTTCTTCCAAATACACATATCCATCCTTGGTCAACAACTAATGGGCCCACCATCATTTCTTGTGATAATTTCAAGGTATGATTTCAAAATAAAATGAATTATATAAGTGAATAAGAGTTTTACAGTGTATCATCATGATTACAGTATACTGATGTATGTGTCACTTAACTATGTAATGTCTTACTTTTTCTCAGGGTAAGGTCTGGCCCACCATTCATCATCTCATTGATGCTGTAGTCTTCTTCATCTGAAATGGAATTTCATGGTGCTACACACACTACTACTTTAGTTACTGTATTTTTTTATAGCAAAATAGTCACACAGATGAAATCACAAAATAATGTCTTTAATATCCATAATATTTCCTTGAAAATTCAGACAGATCTGCCTTAACATAGCTGTTAGCAAGATGCAGTTTTTCTCATTCTTGTAACACATGTACCTGAAAAATAAAATATCTTATTCCAGAACTTCTCACCCAACTCGGAACAGTAATTTGTCAAACCAGCTCCTTAGTTGGAGGCAAGACTATTAATTAATCAGAATGATTAAGGGAGTGTTTCACACAATCATTTTACATGGCCATTATCTGTCCGTGGCACACCCCAGGCACAAAATAATGTACCTTATCACTGTTTTTCTTTGTGCACAAGTCACCAAGTGATCCATCATTTTACCAGAAAACATGTTTCAAGCAGCCCAGCATCAGCAGCAGCCACACCCCAGACTTACTTGCTTCTGGAATGGCTTCTTCTATTCGGTTTTCTACATGGTTAGTAAAGGAAAAGCCTGAGTCATGCTCCACCATGCCATTCTTGTCCACCATGCGTCGCACTGTGTCTGTCAATGAGTTTGTAATTAAGAGAGGGGTTGAAAAGACAGGTGTGAAAATTCTAAGTGCTCCTACAACTGAAATTTGTGGTGGTACATGCAGACTATGCTAGATGTAAAATCATTAACTACAGAATGTACATTTCCTGTAGCATTGCTTCATGGTTAGGTATTCTGTGCAGGAAAGTCAAAGCTTCCTGATAGATGACTCTAAAATTAAACAAGGAAAATCTATGCAGCAGCGTTTGGTTAGTATAAAACACCTGATTCTCACTGCAGGATTAGTTCTGATTCTGATCATGCAAGGACTTCTCATCTTAATTACAACATATCAGCCAATATCAAATGCAAATACAGTTGACCCTACTTAACATTAACTCATCGTGGCCTGTAAAAATTAGTGATTAACAACAGGAAAAATGAGTAGTCTGTCATATTTTACGGGTAATATGGCATTCTGTTATATGCAGATTGTTGCAATTAAGAACAAGATGCTAGTAAGTGGACTGCAACTAAGCGAAGGCAGCTGTGTTTCAATAGAAGACAAACAATAACAAGACAAAAAAACTCCTGTGAACCTTTCCTGCAATCATTCTGATGATTAAAAAAAAAAGCTTTAAAATGCACTCATATTATTTAAACTGAAAAAAAAAAAATGAAATGATCACTAACTTTACACTTTCAAGAAAATCACTGAATACTCCATAATTTGGTAATTTCTAGTGATTATGGCAAATTTAGGAGTTTTCTTTACAAAGGTCCACAGCAGTTGTGCGAATGCATTTTAACAAAAGGCAGGTCAGTAAATTTATTGGGAGACAAATTTCCATTCATTAAGATTTATAACGTAAGTCATCTTCAGTTATAACTGAAGTCATCATGAAACTTGCAAAGGAAGAAAACATGCCATAGGGAAAACTGTGAATTTGGAAACAGTCTGAGATCCTGCTTTTGTCACAATGCACTTGTTAGTGTCAGTAAACAAGAAAAAGCACCAGAAAAGCGTGCAGTTCCAACACCCTTCTCCACAAGTGAGTTCTGACTACTGTTAGGACCACTCGTCATGCTGCTGCCATTAGTCATGATACTGCTGCTATTGATGCTGTTGTTGCTGTTGCTGCCAAAGTTGCGTTGGTTGCTGGAGGTGCCACTGCTGTTGTTTTTAGTTGTGTTGTTGCTGCTGCTACGTTTCTTGCCACTGACAGTACCTGTGGCACCCTCCTCCTCGATGTCCAGATCACCTCCACGTCGCCTCAGGTTCTCCAGATTCAGCCTTTTCTCCAGTACCTGCTGAGCCAGCTGTCTGTCTCGACTGTTAACAAGAACCATAGTGTTACCATTCTTGCTGGTTGACAGGACAAATAGCAGTTGTACTGCATGAAAAACTAGTATTTACTGAACAAGAGTCAAGTATCTTCATATTTTTGCTTCATCTTTTTGCCCTCCAGCCCAGTATAATGACGGTGTCCCCTAATCTACCCATTTAAGTATGCATCCATTACACTTGGTTCATAGCATTATCACCCAACAGCACTTCATTATCGAAATAACTATACTTGTCAAGACATGAGACATTTTGCCACTGTTTTACCTTGACACAAACTCATCTTTGCAAGTCACAGGCAAACTGAGTCGCAGATACTCCAAATGAACCTTCTCTAATGTGCCAAAAGTCTTTGATGACACTTTCAGGCATGGGCTCACATTGGGTCTGAGAAGGTAAATTGAATGTAACTGTTATATCATAATATATAAACATGCTGGAGAGCTGTCTGTTGATTCACATACCAATTTACAAGAAGATTTCAACCTCAGTAAAACACACACACACAAGAATTATACCTAACCAATAAAAAACACATTAAAGAAAAAATCCATTGAGCAACCAGCTCACATTTTTCTGCCAGGTTCTGAATGGGAAATAGAATGAAAGGGTCTTGCTTTGTAATCCTGTCAACAAGAGATGATTTCAATGATAGGCAGCAACAAAGATTTACTTCCCACCCAGTACAGGTCTGTTGTCTCACCACATGTGAATCAAGACATAGTTTCAACAGTCTCCCTACCAGGTTAGTTCTTTCACAGACATTCCTTAAGGAAGCAACATGAGGAAGCGACAAAATGTACTTCAATTACAAGAAAACAGAATAGCTGGATCATCACAACTCACCCTCCGGCAATTCTTGACACAAGAAGACTAGGGTCTGAGGGAAGCACAGGCTCAAAGATAGGTTCATGTTTGCCATACCATAGAGTAAGGGGTCGCATCATGTTCCTAGGAAAGAGGGAAACTGACATTCTTCATTTCCTTATGTTGGAAAATCTTTAATTGATGCCTATGACAAGTGTCCTTTGGCTAACAATGCAGTATTGAAGACATCTGTCTTGTACAAACAGCAATATTGACCTCTGAAGTAACCTGAGCCATTAATTTTGCTTGCGTTTATTTGTTTCAGAATTCATCTTTGGGAGGTTCTCTTTATGCAGTGGCAGTATAAAAACGAATTTTGCAAAAGATGCTAGACAGATTTCATTATCATTTGTTGTGTCCACAAAAGTAGAATCAGAGGCATTTATTTGTCAGATATGATTTACTTGATGATTATCCATACCTAGCTTCATTGTGCACTATTTCAAGTTTTATAAATTTCTATGTGGGTAAATAAATTGTGCTGGTTGTACCATCATCTCGTTCTATCCATCTTAATTCATCTCATCTTTTCTTTCTCAGAGTACTCAAAATGTCTTACACACAGAAGGGCTCATATCCCTCTTGCAACCCACAGTTGGTGAAATATTTGAGCCCATTGATGTCTTGTCCAAAGTTGAGTTTGGCTTGCTGGTGAGGCCCCATGGTGAGGGCAGGAACATATCCTGTGATAAGACAGAAAACAGTTTACTGCTTTTCTCATGGGTATATATTGTTTGAATGTAGTTTTATTAATGCTGGCATGATATGTTTTGATGCTGGGGTTTGAAATGGTCACAATGCCTATAAAACTTTCATATCAGTTGATGTTAAATCCAGATGTGAAAAGGTGACTACAATAGGGATTGACTTGAATAGGTTCCACTCAATCCCAATTCCTTGAGAGCAAAGAAAAAGCTGCAATTAAATGATGGTGCCATTCTCCGGCCTTATAATGGATCAAATTAAACACCATTACTTGAAAAGGCTGCAATTAAGCACAAGTAGTAATTCTAATAAAATGGAGTATGCTATCCTCCACTCACCTTCATCATTGGTGACCTTGACATTTCTGAATGCGATTTCTTGACCCATGGAATCCATCATCAGTTCTCCATTTAGTGAAAATGCTAAATGAAAGAGGATTTTGAAAATGACAGTTACATGTTAACTGAGAGTTGAATCACAGATAAGCAAAAAAACCTTTACAATTACAGTGTTACTGAGGAGTTTATTGCGACTTCACAATAAGTATTCCAAAACACTTTACATGACAGATTACAAATGAAATAAAAGTTGGATCAGAGACAGGCATAAAAAGCCCTTACAACTGTACTGTTAGTTAGAAGTTTAATTTGACTTCACAAATGATTAATCAAATATTCAAAAATGCTTTGTATCTTTAATGTTCTAGCCCCTTTTCAACAAATGAAGCATCACTATCCATGCAAGTCCCCAATATATCAAAGGTATAGACCAAATGCCCTTCATTATCCTGATTTTCTTAAGATATGTAGCCAAGATCTTTAGGTAGGCCACACATATATAGCCACAATCTGAATGAGCTAAGACCTTACAGATAGTGGAGTCATGAAGATCCAACATGCAGCCAATAACATCTCCAGCTGCCCAGTTTTTCCCATATGCTTCGGCTCCCATGAACCATTTGCGGGCCTGGAGGTCAAAATCAAAGTAGTCGATACAAATTTTCATACAAAATTGAATTGATATAAATCATGGCAAAGAATGGTAGAGAAACAGAGAAGCCCCCCCCCCCCCCNNAAAAAAAAACCACCCAAAAACAATATCAGTATCATGCCTCCTTTATCTGTGACCCCTGACAACAAAAATGTAAACTGTTTTCTGTCTAAAACCAAAAATACATCCGGCTATTATGACAGTCCTAACTACTAGAGCAGGTATAGCATCCATGTTGATGTTGATGTGCAAGGCTGTATAATTCTCCATAAGTTATTTAGAATATGATTATCAGCAGAGACAAAATATAAAATTTTGCATGTGATTCAAACCACCATGAGTGGCTCACAGCCTCCTTTCTGCAGAAATTCATGAGTTCCTCAACCCCCCCCCCCNCAACCCCCCCCCCCCTTAATTTTGTGAATAACATGAAAGAAAGTACTTTGCTCCAATTCAGTGTGAATGTTGCACTGTCATGATAGCAAGATTTCAAGGAAAGCTATAACTGCTGAAAATTGTCAAACCAAGAAATCAAAACTGGTGCATCTAAGCAGCCAAACTAAGGCGTCTTACCAAGTGTCCATCAAATGTATATGACATTCCATCAGTTCCCAGCTCTGACGAGGGATCTGCAGAGACTTTGGCCCATCCAACTTTCATGTATCCAGTGGTGATCACTTCAAACTCATAGTACCTGAGGATTTTGTGAGGAAAACACGTATGAAAGACTAAGAAAACAGATGCCTTGCTACAAAATCATCAAAATGGTGACCAGGAAGGAAATATGTCTGCCTGGATCAAAGAAGATCAATCAGAAAAGTGTTCATTCTTATAGAGGTGATATACAAATTGCAGGACCAGTGCAAGACAGTCAATAAACACCTGACTGTATAATCATCATGACAATAGGTTTGATTTATGAAACATAATTTTTAACACAATTAATGTTTTAAACAATGCCAAGATGTTGATACTTTTATTTTTATTTATTTTTCATTACTCTCTGTGAAAACATCCTTGTTTTGTAATTTAATTACCCTCTGTGAACATATTTCTTGTATGTGATAAAGGGACATACAGCTCCACTCAGATATGGAAGATGTAAAAAGAGTTTTATTCTTACCACTTGCCACTGGTGACAGCATAAGTCTTTTCAGCTCTGTATGTTCTTGTTGTGCAAACCTCAGTGTTTTCTGCAGCAACAACTGGAAGCAAAAACATTAAAATCTCAGGACTATAAAGAACCGCTCTGACTTCCCTTCTTCTCATGTAGTTGGACTTTCTTGTTCAGAATTACAACAATGCTGCATGATGGTGAAGACTATGCATAATCAGTCTTATTGCTGACAGTGAGCTCAACCTTGTCAAAAAATACACTGACTAGGAACTTTACACATGGAGCAAACTTACTGTGAAACGTACAAATTGCAATTTCTGATGCCTTAACACATTTATCCAGCATCTTTAGATTTAAGGACATATAGCTAAGATCAAAATTTACCAACAAGTCTAAAAGCAATCTAACAATTTGGTCACAACCATCTAGGTGAAATGTAAATCACAGCTGCTTTTATCTGTAACACCTTGTTGTGGTATGGAATAACCTGCTTACTATGATAGACAACTCATACTGACTACATTCTCATCAGTGCATATAATACAAGATGCTTGACAAAATCTTTATGTATTTCATGTCTGTATCAAAAAAATTTTCTTCCACAACCCTTATATTCATTACATTCTTTGCTATTATTAAATATCAAAATAACATATAAAACCCACTACAAAAGAACACATCATTGTAAACAAGGCAAGAAATTTGAAACACTACTTCAATCCAACAATTTTAATGAAAATTTAATGAACGAAGGGTAAAACACTCTAAATGTTTCGGTAATAAGCCTTCTTCAGTAGAAATAATTTAATGAATCTTAGTGAACGCAGCCATATAAAGTAGGTGCAAAATTTAAAAAGATGTATAGGTAGTGAACTAGAAATCAGGTTTAGATTCAAATCAGAGCGGAGATCATCGGGAAGGGGTTTAAAAATAAAAAACTTGCTGTGGTTCACCAGAGGAAGTAAAGAAAACTATTCATATCATAAGTGGAGGGAGAAGGTAGAAAATCAATGTTCAAAGGTATAAAATCAATTTTTATGAGGCAATGAAAGACAATGTCAGAGTGCCAGTGAGCCGTGCCCGTGGATAAATAGAATATAACGTAGTAGGCTCCTGAAGGAGGCTGAGAAAGTTCCAGAAAAATCTAGCCTGATGGGGTAACAATAATATAAAACTGCCAAGACTTACAAACTGTGATTTAATAATCAATATCAACATTATATTATGATTTAGTTAATAGTGTCATGTCAGGAGAACAATGACAAAAAAGGAAAGTGAAATTAAAAGACAAATAAAGGAGGTGCATAGGCAGGCTCATCGTATATCAAAGAAGTACAGACATTACCATCTTAATATGACACAGGTACATAGCTTCACTGCATGAAACATATTATTTTTCATAAAGCACTGATATTCTCACCCACAGTAAACTAACAATACCACACAAGGAGGGAGGGGGCAGAGGATTAATTTTTAAAAAAGTGGTTGTTGAAGTGGAGTTCTTTGATGGTGGGATGGGAGCTGTTAAGATTGTCTGAGAACTTAAGAATTTCTTCCTCTGTTCCGGGATGGAGTGCGCCAGGTCATTCATGTTCCTGACTGACTAGGATGGTTGATTTGGGAGGGGCAGAACATACTTGCACCTAAGATAGGCCATGAAAATATTGGCATATAATGGGGCCGTGAGTGTACCCATGGCAGTGCCTTGAATTTGCAAGTACTTCTGATGAATAAAAGTGAAATTATTGAGGGTAAGGACCAGGTCTAGAAGTTTACAGATTTTATTTATGGAGGTGGGGCTGTAATTAGAGTTGTGGTGGAGGGCCTGGTGGCATGCCACTATCCCCTCCACATGTGGAATACAGTTGTACATATCAATGAAATCTGTATTGATAAGTTTACTATTGTGGGAGATGGGCACACCCTGATTAGGACTATGAAATTTGGACAGAACATAATACTGTCTTTGACCCATTGTTCCCTGCAGTATTCTTGCACCAACAGTTTCAAAATGCTGTCTAACCCATAGGAAGCTCTTACTGTTGGACCATACTGTCGGACCATTTGCTGAAATGATGCCATGGTGGGGTGGGAGAAGTTCACAAAAGTACAAAAGGACACGTGATGACAGCAAGTACACAAACTGTAACCTGATTATAAGAGAATTACCTGGAGCCAAACCAAGAGCAGCTAATCTGCTCTGTAGTTTGCTTCCTTCTAGCAAGCATGCAAGAAAAAAAACAGAAAGGACATTGTGATATAATATGAAAAAAGAATGTTAGCTTACACAAGCTTTTTAACAAGTCTCAATACTTCGATGTATTTGGTAAAGGATGCGACGATCATAAGGACAATATAAATATTGAAGCTTGTTTATGCATTTTATTGTCTAAAAAAGAGCTTTGGAGACAGGAAGGAATTTAAATCCCTTAAGATAGGGCTTATATTTGTCATCATTCAGTACTGTCTGAAATAGCATTTTGTATCAAGCACAAAAAAAAAAAAAGTGGCACAATCAAAGTAAGAAGACTCTTATTACTGTCTGTATCTCTTGTTCACCATAAACCCTAAAATTTTGCGAATTAAAAAACTCATAACTTTTGAACTAATCATCAGATTTACATAATTTTTTTTTTGTTGTATTCAGCTCAATGAAATCTGCCAGTTTGTCCTATTTTAAAACTTCTGTCAACAAAATAAATTTTTTGATGGTATCCCCTATAAGAAGAGTATCTCAAAATATTGGGAAGCATATAAAAATTACTAAGAACCTCAATGCTCTTATACAAATATGACCATCATTATTCTCCACTGGCAAGGTTATGTAACATGCTGCCTTGTAAATTTTCTTCTTGATCATATTACCTGCTGCACTGCTCTCTCCTGTTTCACTGGTTGGAGCTTCAATGGTGTAACCATAGGCCAGTAGTGTACGCACAGCGTCATTGGAAGTGTCCCTGGAATAGGACCAACAGAAACATAAAACCTGTTGGGCAGTTTATAGAGTCCTGACAGAAACAAAACTGTTGCACCACAGCCATCATCATCATCAGCCCTGAGGTGTTAGGAATTAAAGGATTAAAACCTGAATTTCACCGGAGGGGGGGGNGGGGGGGGGGGGGGGGGATATACTGTCTTCCATTTAAGGTTTCATGCTGTTCTACACAATAGTTTGCAATTGGGAACCTAGCTATTATAAGAAATAACAACAGTACTTATTATCTAGTATGGCAAAATGTCAAAGCCTAACAGTTACTGAACACGGGCAACATTAATATCACCTGTTTGCCCTTTTGATGTGCTCATCCACTTTGTTGTAAGGAACCAGGTGGGGTGTTCTCTTGTTGGCAGAGTCCTGTGACAGATAATGAGTGCAGCAAGTGATTTTTGGAGGTAAATTCCTTACAAAATATGAAACCAGATGGCATAATGCCATAGTAAAGCATGCCTGTGTAAAAGCAATTATCACCCCTTTTTATAAGCACCGTTTTTCAAGTGAAATTATCTTGCATTATTTATCATAATCATACAATGACTATTTGGGCCAGCCATATTTGCTGTGGGCAGGACTGGCGGTACAGCAATATTTAATGCCACAATACGAAGCTATGCCAGAGCCATGAATCTCCAAATAAGTATACATCCATTTCACAAATGTTTCAATTACACCACTTGGAATACAGACATTACTTTTCTTTGTATGCACCATCCAACAAACCCCTGACTGCACAGATGATGAATATCCCTTTAAAACCGAAAACAGAGAAACAACAATGTTATGAGACAACAATGCTTGAAGGAAGAGCAGTATTAATTACATTTTATTACTGTTTACCTCATGAAGACCATATGTCCATCCATGCTTGATACGATCCTTGGCCCATACGTTATGAGTGTTTTCTGCTAGCAGATCCACCAACTCCTGCAGTTTCTCATTCAGTGTGACACCCGACAAGTCCAGGGGGTTGGGTTTGTAACCATTTGTCTGGAGGTAGCTGTGGAATGAAAATTTCTCGCTATTACTCAGTTCCTTAAAAAATGTTATTCCAACAGACTTCATGAAAAGCTTATCTATATGGCAGTCAACATTTTGACATTTAGATTTTCTGAAAAGCATTATTTTATGTATATCACTGAGAGAATCACTAATAATGAAATGAAAAACAAGCTAATTCACTTTCTAAAGTTCAATGTCATCTCGCTATCATTAAAAAGGAGTAAAAGATATTATGGCCTTAAAAATCTTTACGTAATGTCATGAAAAGATAATGATTCAGCTCTGACAACAGTATATAGAATGAATGCAACTGCTAATGTGATGGTCAGAGCTACAGCAAATGAAATATGAATGAAATGAAGTCGAAAAGAACAAGGACAAGCATACTTATTTCCTAATTTCAGTGTCTTCAGTCTGTTGTTTGGTGACTCCTGAGGAATCATTGCCATGTGATAACCCAGAGCAAGCAATGTCCTGAAAGAAAAAGATTCATAAATAGGAGTAAAGAATATTTTCACTTACTAGTATGTCATGTCATGTATGGTTTGTAGAAGCAAGACAGATAATACTGAGACAAAGAGAATCAATGAAAATTATCATGGTGCAGACTGTTTCAAATGTGCTGCATGATTGTGACTAAAATGCTACTAGTTAAAATAATTTCATGTAAGTGCCATACCAGTTTGTGAAAGGTATTTACAGTATGTACTTAGTGTTAAACTCAGAATCAACCACAGTCAAAAAACTCTTCAGGCAACTGCCTGGCTCGTATGATTACTTGCCAAGATGACCAAGTATCAAAATGATTGTTCATACAGTGGACCCTTCAAGATAGGACCTTTGTACATGTTCATGAAAATGATCTTAACTGGGAGGAAATCTTAACTAAGAGGTTCACACTAATGTTAGTGAAGGCTGATCAGCAAATTTATTCAGCTATTATTGCATTTATATATTCTGAAAAATAACCCCAATTTACCTATTTTCCTCCTTGCGTACATCCACAAATTAACTTGATTAAAGTCTGAATCTGGGTTTTGCTCACAATGATGGATACCTGAGAAGCAGACTGGTCTAACCCAAAAAATTTTTAAAAAATTAAGTGAGGAGACATCCTCCATCAATATTTTTTACAATGGAAGCTCAGTGACAAATGGATACCTGAGAAGAAGGCCGGTCTAACCAACAGTTATTGAAAATTCTGACGGGCTCAAAACATTTAAATGCGATTTTCTCGAAAGTGAATCTGTGTGGGTTAGATCGGTCTGCATCTCAGGTATCCTAATATTTCTGAAGTATGCTTTGCAGTCTCTCCAGCCCTGCTGCTCTTTACAATCTTGTCTTGCTCTTCTAACATGAGTGCCTTTATCTTGCGGTAACTCATCATCCCAGATCTGAGTTACCAGACAACTTGCGCAACTGCGTTCATTAATTTCACATTCCTTAATCTCACGAATGCAATTGCGCAAGTTGTCTAATGTGTGTAGCCAGAGTCTAAATACAAATTATGACCTGATGAGTGCACTATGAAAGCGTTTGAACGAATGAATGAATGACCACACGAGTGCGAAAGACACCATGGGAAAAGAAGACACAAATACTGTAGGTCAACGGTCTGCAGAGTATTTCATTGGCTTACTTTAGGCAACGTCATATCCTATGTCCAATCATATTCGAACAGCGGAAGTAATGTTCCTGCCAGCCTATTCATACTGAGATGGGCAGAGTAGCCTAGACCCACTCAGCCTATTCTGTCAATTGTACATCGAATCAAACAGGCTTGGGTGGCTCTTGCCGGTGTTACATCGTGAGGCAGACCAACCAGCGTCAAACCCCACCAATACAAGTGTCGAAACCATGCAAGCAGGTCGTAATTCAGAGTGGCAAGGTGACTAAAGAAAAGCTTCAGAATGGGTCGCATGTCAGATTTCAGTGGAAGTCCCTATTCAGAGGTCTTTCAAAGGAAAAACGGAACCGTCATGAGATTTTAGGTCTAAATGAGAGGGTTTTATCTTGGAGGGTCCACTATATTGTGAAAATATTTGATCTTCGTATCACAGTCACCTGTCAAATGTGACCCTGACCAATTTTGTCCAAGTTCTAAATATTACATAGTATAAGACGTCTACAAATGCAACCAAGGTTTGACAACCAAAGAAGAGAGGTTTTCTTTAAGTGTCAAGACCATCTCCTTCCCTTCCAAAGAAACAAAAATCTGCATAAGATCTGAAGCAACTAATTTTAAAGAGATGTACAGTGGTTTTAGGTTATATACCTGAGAGTCTCAAAGGCCACTGTGATAATGTACTTCTTCTCAGATATGGGCAACTTCTCAAATGAATTGATGGATGGGTTTATCTTCCTGTCAGGGTCACGGTTCTGAAATAGTTGTGACAAATGTAGAGTAGCATTCTCTCTGAAACATTATTAACAAACAAGCAACATTTTGTTGTAAAAGTGACATCTTTATATCTTAGACAAGAAGAGAGTCATAATTTGTTTATGAAACATAACTTATTAGCCAAAATTAGCTATGATATCAGTAATAAAATGGCAGCATTTTGGGTGCAGATGACAAAATCATTGTCATGGCCCAATGTCATGTCCATAGAAATGAAATGTTGCAGCAAAAGCGCAACAAACAGCAGCCACTCACTAGGTCTGAAAGCTGTAACAGCTGATGACAGAATAATGACATCTTTAGCTGAAGCAAACTATAATCAAGACTAAGACTTTGCAGATCGTGCACATTTCAATCACCATACCATTTCAAACTGCTAAATAATAAAATTTAATTATAATAATAAAATACTTCACTGACTTTAAACATTATCAACAGTCAATCAGCATATTTCACTATACCTCTCCATATGTCCAGCCCTGATCAATCTTGTTCATGGCCCACATTTCATGGAGGTTTTCTGCCAGTTTGTCCCTCACGTTTTCGATGTAGGCAGGAAGCTGAATCTGTCGTACAAATGTAATATGCTGTGTATGAAACCAGCTACAGCTAGTTTATAGCATTCAGTTTTCATACTTTGTCTTTCAAACAAACATCACAGAATTCAAGAATATGCAAGTTCACAACGTTAGTCGAAAATAAAATGCAATAAATTCGTACTACTGGCCATCATCTCTCTAGCCTGTACTCCTGTAAGAGATTTAAGATCAAGTGAGAAAAATATCTTGTTTCTTTCATAGATACTGTATCTATATTTATAATTCTCTAGCCAGTGCCCAAATAAAGAGAACATTCAAAATAAGTGAATATAGACTCTACATACTCTAAATATCATTACAAAGAGTGCAGTTTAATTACTTTAAGCTCCCAGATTAAGTTGTATGATGTGAAATGTTACCTCATCATAGATACACTGAACTACTTTATTTTTACTTACATGTGAGGTGGTCACTGGGTTAGGCACAAATGGTTGGTAGTCACACATTTCTGTGGGGCCACTGATGATGTTCTTGCCAAGCTCACCAAAGTAGTAGCATGGCTCAATCTTCAATTTCTCCTTGGGAGGAAGAGATTCAATCATAGGTGCATGTTCTTCAGGTGGTCCATACTTCAATCGTCCATGATCGGCTCCGAACACAAACCGGCAGCTGATGATGCAAGTTTTAAAAGTATTAATTGCACTGAAGAGACATGATGGTCAAATTATGAAACCAAATGACAGAATTATGAGCAAATGTACATTTTAAATGTTAGTAAATGTTAGTAAAACATTCGGCAAATATGCAAAACAGAAGGATGATAATGACATCTTTAAACACATATAAATTTCTAAATGCATTCAAAACAGTCACTGAGCCCTTTTCCTGCAGTTTGAGATTATTATAGAGTAGGATGATTCAAATTCTTAAATCCTCCTTATCCACTACTGTTTTTATTGTTTTTAATAAGGGTGAAATTATAAACTAAGACCAAAAGTGTTGATAAAAACCAAAGCCTACCTGACCCCAGCAGACATGCTGACAACAGGGAAGAACATGCCATCTGTGTTGAAGTCCTTAAGGAACCCTGCTACCCTGACACCATTCACAGAGAAGATGATCTGGGGAACACTGAGATCAAGGGCACATCCCACGATGTCTCCTTTCTGGAAGGGTTCATTTGTGATTCGCACCTGTTTGGGCTTGCCACCTAAGGGATGATAGAAATCCAAGTTAAAATTCATATTTTATGGTGCTTAACATGTCCAGGAAAATATCTAAGCTTAGCATACAGAATGCATTCCAAGACCACAAAATATGGAAAAATACTGTGGTAACAAAACCCCATCTTATATAAAACTGTATTCCAAGCCTGATGAGAAAATGCAGTTCGCACTGCTGAAACTACAAAAGGACTTGTAATCAATTCAAACATCACCATTTAAATCAGCATTGAATTATACTGTTAAATGTGATTCTGTATGTAATGAATAAGAAGAAAATGTACTTTGAAATTAAGACAGCTTGTCCTTTCATTTCATTAAACAATACAAGCTACAAATTTCCTAAACTCATCCTTACCAGTCCACATATTTACACCATCAAAGCCATAGGAGTACAATGTATCACCACAGCCATTTGCTCCCCAGCGTTCTCCACCTCCAGGGTAAGGCACAAAGCCAGAGGTGTTGGCCCAGCCTACCCTCAAGACTGGTGGCAAATGGGTGCTTGCTTGGTACTGAATCACCATCACCTCAAAGTACCACTTCTTGTACAAGGCTGAATTTTGCTTCAGGCCTGCATAGATGTTGGGACGCAGGCTGCGGAGGGAGAGTTGAGAATAAAGTTCAGAATGCTGAATGAGTGGTTGGGCGAGTGGGCAAATCTGTGAACACTGAATGGATGGAGTAAAGGCAGATAAGAAGATCAATGGCTGATGACATTTAAAGTGGTGAGAAATGAATAATGAAGACAGGAAAAACTGACATCTGCAATGTGTATATGCAATCAGGCCTCATAAACCCAGGAAACAGCTTATATCACCCTACCCCAACATACACAACTCACAGTACAGTTCCTCAGAACTGCAGATCAGATAACTTGTCAGTGTCACTACATAGCACTGAGCAAAAAGCAAAAGCTCAAGAATAGCTGGATCTATAACAATAATAATAATATTATAGATTAATTTCCAGAAGACCAACTAGTAATTTTGAGTTTGTGATGTGTTCGAATTGATGATAACTTTTACTATAGAAAACAAGGGACCTAGGACCCTGAAAAAAACACAACTCATTTAAAGATTTTTTAAGAACATAAGATTTGACCTCGTGAGGTATTCTTCAGCTTCCAGTATGCAGATGCAACAGAGTAATTGCAGACCTAATGACCCTGAGCATTTCTGAACAATGTATGACATGAACTGAGCATTGCCCTTACCTGACCACATGATCCACAAGCTTGGTTTGCAGCAAGAGATCTCTGCCTGGCAGCAGATTCTCACAGATCAGGTTTTGGTTGGTACGCACTGCCACATCATTACCCACACACAAACTGCACAACACGTCTAGCACCTGTGAACAGAATATGTGTTGGGTCAGTTTTCAGCTCTAGTGGCTCTTCTGACCTATCTATTCAACAAAAAGAGGCTTAAGGAAAAAAAACAAACAAAAAAAAAACTGTAATGGCTCTATCATACATGACATATCTTCATACACATTGCATGTAAAGATGTGGAATAAGTGTAAGTCAAAGCACTTAATAATAATTGTATTTGAATGTATCTATTATTATAATTCAAGCAAATCTTTTACTAGATGTCAATGAACACCCAGTATTAAACGGTCACGGGGCACCCTTGCATCCGTAGTGTACATCATTTAAATAGCTTCGTAGAGGGTTCCTACTATTAGGATACCTGCTGATATGAATGAATCATGATCAATGCAGCCTAATGGAAATTGCTGAGAAATTTCCAAAACTTAAACAGACATCAGCCTTAACTAGTCCCATCTAACCTTTGGATCTCGTCCATGCTTGTCAATGAGAGAAATGATGGTGATGATATGTTTCTCTTTGATCATGTTGAGAGCCTCAGGGCTGTCAATGAGCACACAGTGAAGTACATCCAACACACCTTGAGAGAGAACAGAGCACACATGAATCCATGAGTATCACATCATGCAGTCTCATGCTCATTCTAACAGCAATTCATGAATTCTGTGACTTCAGATTCAGAAAGTCTTTTTCTTTTTTGTCTGTGATACATCAAGCATTTTTATGCCAATGTTTATTCTAACAATGGACACTTAAGTTCTGAATGTTTTTAAGTGTAACATATTTGCCTCTGCCAAGCAATAGTGTTGAGATCAGTAGTGCAAGGACTTCATAGTTAGTGGCTTAGTGGAGCTTTTGCTAACATAATGTATCATACTATGCAAACATGATATTACATGCTAGGCCTTGACTGAGAATCAAATACTTACAATGTAACAGTTCACACAATGAGACATGAATCAGCAACTATACAAATTAATGACTTGAACTTGTAAATGAAGTCAAGATTAAAATCAACTGCTCAACCTACAGACTGAAAAATCAATTTTCCCATTTTGGCAAGCTAGAGGAGTCACTATTGATTGATCCAAATTGATCAATCACCAATAATCAGCACATATCCTTAGCAAACTGTTAACAATATAGGCTGCAAACCTACCTGTGGAAGACTGTTGACTTTCCAGTCTGTTGACCAGCCAGTCCAGGCGATATGACTGGGCAAACTGAGCACAGTTGGCACGGTTTCCACGGATCATGGCAGCTGCACAGGTTTGGAACAGTTATATTTATAGAAATAGCATCAAAAATCAAACATAACACAGCTGTGACCTCTGAGAACATAGTAATGAAAGTAACTTTTACCAATGGTGTACCACGTGAGCAATTATGAAACTCAATGACTTAGTATGAATAGGAAAGATGAGTTCAAAGATACAATCAAATTGCTAGAACAACAAAAGCATTTCACATATGCAATTATAGTGTCTCTGGCAACAGGCAAAATACATGACTTAAAATTCTGAACTACATTTGTAATAAATATCCTCAGTACTTCAGACATTCCCAAAACAGAACTGCCATTTTCAGTGTATTTAAGATGGACAGATCAGATAAGATGCTATGACTGACTGTGCAATAAAACCAATGACACTAATAGATAATAAAAACACCCTTTCACCGCCAGCTCATGTATGAGAAAGATTTCTCAGTACAAGCAGTTTGTATAATGACCCTCAGAATTATGGAGCATTTATATATGCTCTCAGTGACCAATACAGTTGACTACTCAATTTCAGTTGCAATCCATTCCAACTAAAATTTCACTTAATCATAACACTTAAAGAATATTTTCTGCGACAGCCAAAAGCATTAACAAGTTTTTGCAGCCACTGGAACCGCCATATCAACTAACAATGTTGGGAACAGTGTACACAGGCTCACTAACTTACCCAACAGTAAGTACAGATAGCTTGAGATGTCATCCCACTTTCCTGCTGCCTCCTCTCCAGCATAATGGGCAAACTGTCTGCGGCTTTTGTAGGAACTAAACTTGTCAATGGTTTCTAGAATCAAGGCTATCATGCCCTGTGGGAAGCAAACATGCTGGATTGTAATATTTCCTACTGGGGACACACAAGCTGAAAAGCTGAGATTTACTCAAACCACTTTACTCTGAAAGTAAATTTGAGATTTATTTTTAATTTCACTTTATGAACTATAAAATCTTGGAAACCTTCCTGGTAAATTCTTATCAGTGATTTATGGTATATAAATTTCTAAACCAAAATAGTTCAGTCCTTACCTCTTCTTGAAACAGATCTTGTCTGTTTCTCAAGGCCTTCAGTTTGTTCTGTTTCTCTTCATGCTCTGAAATTGGGAAAAGAAAACTGAAAACTGAAGGCTTAATTGTAATAGATAAAATTTGCTTCAAACAACTGGAACTGTATGTTTGGTGTGTATAAAGAAATCTTTGAGTGAGCAAAATGTAACAGATGTGCACACATTAATGTTATGTATACAACAATAATCACTTGTAAAACAGATGTATAGAATAATCACTTGCAGAGAATGCAAAAAGATGAGAAAGGGGTAAAAGTACCTGTGTCCTCCGCAGGCTGAGCAAAGTAGTCTATGAGATCTTCTAAGCACTTAATGACCTCTGACAAGCTGAGTCTGGACCAAGATGGGCTGGTGCGACCTTCTGTCTTCAGAGACTCAAGGGCTCTGGAAGAGAAGGCCAGATGTGCTGAAGGTAGGAAATGGCTTACGATGCATATCATCCATGGTGGGGTATGAATACCTCCACCATATTTGTTTAGTTAGTGGTATAGATTTCATATGCCAACATGGATGGTATGTAGCTTTAAAATATGTTTGATAACTTAAGAGTTCTTTCTGTAGAGGGGAGTATGTAACACTTACACTGGTAGAATATATAAGAGATGCTGCTGCCCAATGCTGCAAAGCTGTTGAATATACTGGATTACATCACTAAGGACAGTTTGTATACTGCCTGGAGAGATTTTCAAAGAGAAAGATTTCAAGTGTCTTAGGAGTTTTATATGGGGTATAACACAAGCTGACAATGTTTTTTATTTTGCATCTCTTCACTTTCTTATATAAAATATTATCAAAATCAAAACTGAATCAATGCTAGGCCTCTTTTCTTCTGCAACTTGCTCTACCATTATATTTTTTGCAAATTAATTGCACAGACAAATGCTTCATGAGTTAGATCAACACTTCAATGCTAAAGTTCTATGGACCTAATTTAAACCAATTAAATGTGAATCTAATGCAAGTTCAGCTACTTCCACTATGCTAAGGCTTCAAGCTCACTCAGTGCTCACTGCAGAATCAGTGACAATGAAAATAAAGGCATTTTGAAAACTGTGCTAAAAGAGCTGAATGTTTAGGGTGAAACAAGACAAACTGAGGAAAGCTACTGAATCCAAAAGCAAGCATTCAAATTAGCAAAGCTAATGCATATTGCTGGACTTTAAATCATATTGCTGAAATGAGCAACTGAGGTTTGAGATGTTATCTGAACTAAAACAGATTCCAAACAGTACTTGGGTTTGTGCTTCCAGCTCTGAACACTCAAGGCAGATCACTGTTCCAAAATCTTACCCTATACAACTTTCTTCAGATGTTGTATATGAAGTGTGAAGGATGAGAATCAACTGAGCTGATGTTAATATACACTAAGCAAAATGAAGATATAAACTCATGATTGTCCATCAGTCTTTCACTCATGACCATGACAGTCATCTCAAACTTCCAATATAATCTCCCAAAAGATTTTGAAACAGCACCCTGCATTCAGCCTCACATCTTTCTTATTACATGCAAGAGGAAAGGCACAACTTAAGCTTGGCACTGTTTAAAATTTTAGCTCACCACCTCACAACATTATAATAACACTTCTACTGTGCTTAGGCTTAGGGTTTTAGAATTCCTGCATGCAGTGGACTGTAATTAAATCAGGGCAACAACTACTCAATAATTAACTTTTTGATGTGCTCTCAACAGTCTAACAGAAACTGTTCACAAGGGTTGCTACTACCAAACATTATGAAGCTAATAGTGCCTTATGCTGCAGTAACATGTCAGTCTTACAAATCTTTTTATCAGGATTTGGTAACCAAGGCTTAGCATCTAAAGTGGCATGCATAGAAAACATTTACCTCATCTGCAGTTTTCATTCCCACAGTATTAGAGAATTAAGAAACAGACAGTACTTTTTCTAGCTGCAAAGTCTGTGCAAGGGACAATCAGTGCCAAAAGACCTAACACAGGCAAAAATATAAAGAGATGAGCCAACTGGGGTTGAAGCAGAGGAGCAGGAGGAACCACCATGAATTAGCCTATGGCTCACCAAAAAGAACCTGCTTCTTAGAGAAGAAGGATTATTTCACACAAAGTGTAAGAGCCAAAAGACAGTCATGTAAATGGAAAAATGGATAAGAGTGCAGTGACATTCGAAATATCACAGAGTGCATCTGATGTCAAGCACAGCTGTTGAACTCTAAAGAAAAGATAAACTCAAGCAATCAGAAAGTGTTTTTCCAAAAGTCTGGTCCAGATGGGCAGATGCAAGGACCTGAACTATATCCAAAAACTCAATTATGCCCTCAAAGCTACTGCACAAAAACTAAATAACGACAGCATTCAACCACGACATGATCTCAGACTATTTCCTCTAAATGCAAACAAAACAATGAGGACAACAAGAAAGGGTTTTATAACCCAAACTGTCCAATGGCACAGCATGAAAATTGAAGACAAAGTTTACATGAAAAAGAGAGTCACTGCAAAACAAAAAGGAGAAACTACTTATTCTTGTACCAGTCATAATTTCAATGCAGTTCGCAGAAAATTTTGTTTTTAAAAGATTCCAAGTGAATGCATGTTCTTTGAGTGAATTTAACCATACTATTAACCACCACTCCTATTCATATGCTTTTTTTTGTATGTCTCTTAATTCAATTGTCAATCTTGATAAAGTGCTCACATAAACCGTTGACTATTTTTTAAAATACATTCATAACTCGTATATATTTTGCAAAAGTTTAGTGTCAAATCTAGGAGGAACCATATTTAATTTCAAAGCTTGTTTAGCCACAAAGAATCAAACTGTCCAATTAGCTCAGCATGAAAATTGAAGACAAAGTTTACATTAAAAAGAGAGTCACTGCAAAACAAAACCAATAAACCATCTATTCTTGTACCGTGAAAAATATCAGTTGACAATATAATAAAAAGATTTAAAGTGATTGCAAGGTCCCCTTAATAAACGAACTCAACCATGCTTGTCTGACCACAAAGAGCCACAACAAGGTCAACTATCACCACACACAGGAAACTAACATAAAGAAAGCCACATTGGAAAACTTCAAAATAATGGAAACTAATTTTATACATGTCCATCTATGCATGGCAGATGCAGAATGTGCCAGTGAAACCTTGGACAAGAAACAGCAAAATCTCCAATATTTGCAAAATCTTCAAGCTAGGGAATGAAGAAAGCAAGGGAAGGTGCCTATTCCACAAAAGACACAAATTTATCCATTCCTCGAAAAGAAACAAATTTATCCATTCCTCAAATGCCTCAAAAGAGACAAAAGCACCACTGAAACAGGAACAGACACAAGTACAGATGTAGATGGAGAGGAGGAATCGGAGCAAAGGAGCAGCGTCAGAGGTTAACCTACACACACACTACACTTCTACACCTACTTCGTAAACCTGTTAAATAAACTCTGGCATTTGCGAATGACACGTGCGGAGCGAGACTCCTCTTCCTGGGCCCTGGAGAAAGTGAAGCCGTCGTCCATGTGGCCCTCAACTAGCATGATAGCCTGAAACAGGAAGAAGTCTATATATATTGCAAAGATAAATAAGGGAGGATGTTTAATATTGAAAGAAATAAACATCACAAATCAGTACATGCATCCACCCTGCTTACTATACATAAGCCCTCTATCGCAAAACTGACCTGCTTGCTGATGAGATTGCCCTGGTCATACACATGAAGGATAGGCAGTTATTTTCATAAACTGCATTGCTTGACGGAATTCACACAAATCATTTTGTGTGCCAGATACTGGACCTCTGTCAACAGCTTCAAAAAGCTATGAATCAAAACACTACGATTAAACTCATTTTAATTTGTCAGAGCTGTGCATTCGGAAGTAATTCCTTATATTATTCAGGTTGGTTATACACTGCAAAAATCAGTGACAATAAACCTGTAGGCTAAATACAGAACTTAGGCAGTCTAGAAAAGTGTGACTGCTGCCATCTGCTGGGCAATACAAAATTTATCACAGAAAACTGAGCTTTAGACTCAAGAAATATTTAACTTATTTCCCACCTTTTTCTCTTCCACTCTCCCCACTCCTCGTTTCTTCGTCTCAAAAGTTTGGTATGAAAGCCAGAGGCCAGTAGAGCTATGTTGGAGGTATACCATGGAGTCACCATATTTTATGTCTGCATGGCCCATTCCTTCATCCTCTCTGGCATCTGACTGTTTTTTCTCATCCTAGAGGATAAAATTTTACATGTCATCATACATATTCCAACCTCATTTAAAATTTTACTAACTTAATTTTTAATAGACCCACTAACTATGTACCTGTCAAAGTTATGTCAATATGGCGATCAATCATCCGTATTATTCAGGTTTGAAAATGTTCATCTAACGTAAAGATTTAGTAAACATCCCGCAACTAGTCATATTTTCCACTACATATAAAAATAGCACTTATCTCAATATTCCACATGTTTTACTCTGATTCTCCATTACCACCACTACTGCCATCATCTCTGTCCCATCATTTACTTCAATCACTGATCTATAATAACAGCCTCTGATCTCATGACCATGTCATCAAGAAGTAAAATCCTACAACCAATTTCATAACCATTACCATTGGAAAAATTGCTCAGTTCTGTCATCCCTAAAACTACCTGTACAACCATCACCAACCTTGGAAAGCATGAGATTGAATGCAGTGCTGGCTTCATCTGCTTTCTGTCTGTGAACAGTGACCACGGAGTTGTCTGGCATTGCTGCTAAGTATCTGCCTGAAGTCACATGACGGATGCGACACTGTTGCCCCCAGCCCATGAATGCACCGGCCCACCTGTGGCACAATGTAAATCATTTCAAAATTTGAAAAGGAAGAAAAATTTGCAATGAAGTTTACTATGAAGTCTTTACTATCAAAATGCATTCAAAGTTCACTATGACATTTACACAAGAACAACTGTTATTCAAAATTAGCACCACTAAATAACAATTGTTTCTAAGTGCAAGGTCTGCCCCATTTCTGACCAAACATTTGTTGACGGTAAGAGTATTTCTGATATATCAAATGAAAATTCCTATAAAGCTGTGCTAATATGACCATGCTGTTTCAATTTTCTAGCTGACATACACAATGCAAAAGAAATAGAACATGGGGGTAGCTTCAAATATGCAGAATGCTTCTGCTTCGTAACAGTATATGCAAAGAGAGAGACAAAATAAACACAGATTAGAGCCACAAATACCACAGTTTCTACAGTATTCATCCTGTCCCATAATTATGTGAATGCCAGATCCTGCATAACCACACAATGGCAGGGCTACCTTGTATTGATTGTTCTCCTCTTAAACAAATAACCCAAATTCCTGATTTCATGATAGCAATACCTGCAGATCTTTAAGCAAAATGACAATATGCTGAAAATAATGGCATTACTGAAGAGGATCTGAGATACTTACTTTGTTCTGATGTGTTCCATCTTCCACAATGAACGGGCATGACTACACACAGCACCAGTTTCATACATGACACAGCTGAAATGAAAGGACAGAATGTTGTCTTGGTTTTACTCTCAATGCATTTGAAAGAGTAAATTACACCAGCAGGAACTTTGCCTGTCTTTTCTAAAAATGGTTTACTATGCCTATCTCTTTCATGTTATATATCTTTTAAGCCCATTTCTTTTTCTAGGTGAAATAGTTTGCTTTTTCTCAAGGAAATGATTTGCCCTGTAATAAAATTCATGGCAACTACAGAAAGCTGCTGTGCTTTTATGCATACTCATAGCTGCCAAGTTTCAAAAATCCAAATAAGGAATACCCTTTTCGCGGCGGGTAGTATCCCCCAATTTTCCACTCC
>JAWQUT010000021.1:576848-602129 GCA_033807755.1 Ellobium chinense | reverse complement strand
GGGGGGGGGGGGGGGGTCCACCAAATAGCTGCCAAGTTTTAAAAACAAAAATCCAAAATTAAAAGGAACAAAGGCAGTAGACAGAACCAGAAATTTGGGTACAAACATCCAGTTCACATACCACAATTCACAATTACCAAACTTTACCGTCGATTCCCGAAAAAGCACATCGGACGTTGGAATATGGTGTTGCCGACAAGCCGCGGCACACGGTTTAGAACGGGTTTTCGAATTACGGACTCACTGAGCTGATATCGGGTTTACGGATTATGGACTAAAATACGGAACAGTTCTGTATAATACGGGACACTTGGCAGCTATGCATAATTAGCTTCTGAGCTCTGTGAAATTTATTGCAAAGAGTGAAAACTGCTGAAAAGTGTCATCACATGTCACAGCAGACAATATATTTGACATCTGAACTCTGCAGAGTGCTTCAGTGAACTTCCTAAAATGTGAAACATTTAAATAGCCCCACTTACACCCCAAATGGATTTCAAGTTACGATTACACGTGTCCTAACAATGCCTAAGTCACTAGCTAGCGTCAGCATAGACTAATAAATCCTTACTTAAATTCATTCTCACTGCCAGCCTCAGGGATAGCCAGGCACTCATCCATGTGGCCATGGAACAATCTCAGCACATCTCCACCAAATACATAGCCTGTGGGAATATACATGAGAATGATATGATATTATGACAATGGGCATGAGTTGTGATTAGGAGAAGCTTAAAAGCTGATAACAATAATGAAGTGCCTAAGTATCTCTGCTCCATTAAAAAAAGAACAGTGTACAGATGTCAAATGCATTTCTGATTTCTGGCATAAAACTCCTCCTAATGACAGCAACTTTTGACTTATATAAATAAATAAATAATAATAAAATAAATACGACTTTATTTACCCCACAGGGAAATTGTTTTACAATGTCATACAGTGTTAAACATCTCATTCACAATACAAACACATATAACAATACACATCATACATGTAATTCAACATATAAATTGCAACAGATAGTTGTCTGAGCTCAATAAACATATTGTTATTATTGTTATTGTTATTGTTGCATAATGGCTTGAATGCTCACAGGGACAGGACAATCAATAAATTTTCTTTTAACTCTAAAAAATTAGACAACGTTGCTGGTATTTTCAGCTAGGTATAGCACCTCTCAGTTTCACCTCAAACTCAGGGTCTTACCTAATGTTTTCTGTCTGACTGCACCAGAGCACATAGGCACCACAGTCCATAGTGTTTGCTGAAAGGATGCTATCACAACACTACCACTGCCAATGTGCTGAAGAAGGAAATGAAAGCTATGAATAATGCTATTGTCATCATCAATGTCATCACCTTATGCCTGTTACTGAAAAATTACAACAATTCAGCATACTGACACAGAAAAATATGAAATTTCTTATTCCAGTCAGTTTCCACCAAGGAGAACATTTATAAATCACCCTTTATCAGACATTGGAAAATGATCCAGATTTGATTCAATTCAGAGTGAAAAACAGCATGGCATTATAACAGATAAAAAGGTCATCATCATCATCATACCATCATTTGCAGCTATCCCTTCAAAAGACAATTATAATATCTCATCCATCCCAAGTATAGATGGTGCATGCACACATGTAAGAATTTTTGTGGCAACATGTCAAATTTTGCAAATACCCTGAAAAGTTCCTTGTCAAATCAGATGACTAATTTCTTTAAATGGAGGAATTAATCACAATTATTAATCATCATATTTTGAACATCATAAGAATAGACATAATCACATTTTCATATGTCGAATTCATTCTGTAAGTGCTGGTGAAATCTGTCACAAGAGATAAATGGCCTCTCCACAAGTTTCTGACGTGGCTGACCTGCCATACTAAAATAATGTTCAGATGCTTGGCAAGACTTTACTGTATCTTCAATAATATCATATTTATACCGAGCATGAAAGAAATACTTTATGATTACTGCCTCAGTCTGCATTTGCACTATAAGGTCTACAGACCCCACACACTTACCAGATATCTCTCTGAAGACACACTGACCAGGATAAGGTCATCTCCCACCCTGACTTTTTCACCCTCTGACCTCTGTTTGGATGCTGGATGAATTGTCCACCAGCAGGATTCACCTGTAGGATGATATTAAATATTATTGAAAATATTACTTACACATTATGCAATGACATGCACGGCTGCACCATCAATATATATTCACCAAACTGCCAAACTGAAACACTATGGACTCAGATAAACAACAGCTTGATCTCCTGCCCCAGTTCCCCCCAGTAACTCTTGACACTAGTAAAACATTCTGAACTTGTGGTTCCCATCAAGGTATGTTAAATGTCCACATATCTACTTACCAGTATGTGATATGTGACATTTATAACATGACATTAACTATATACTGTAGCTTCATGAGAAACATCTATGCCATAGTTGTATTCATGCTATATGCTGGCTTTGCACTGTGCTATACTCAGGGGCCTTGACTGTCACTGATTCAGTCACTACTGAGGAAACTAGAGATTGGCTGGACAAGGCCAGCATGGAAACCACCACTACAGATCTTTCAAAAAAAAAGCTTCTTGCTGGACACTTCTCAGATCCTATGTGTCCACTCCTCAGATCCTATGTGGACACTCCTCAGATGCTATGTGGACACTCCTCAGATCCTATGTGGACACTCCTTAGATCCTCCAACCATGAAAACTGAGGAAGTAGATGTTCTCTGTCCCTTAGGGGAAAAGTGGGAAGAAGCGCCTCTATTAGTTATACTATGGGAAACCTGAGGGAAAAAGGAGGGCACCCATGGGCATAGTCTCAAAGTCAGTTGCTGGCATTCAATGGAGGGAAACTAATCAAATACTGATGGAAACCATCAACCACTCTGTGATTTCTGTTAGCATGGAAACCTGCAGGAACAGATTTGCTTTTTCTGTGCTGTGATGCTACCCTGAAACAAGTTAACTGCAAGATTTGAACCATTACAATGTGTGAAAATGAAACCACAAGTGCACAAACCTTCAGCAGTCTCTTGAAGTCCTACATCAAATGCAAGCTTGTCATTTGATGAACTTGTGGACAGACAGGATAGGTACTGAAACAGATGTTCCATGAAACTATTGAATTTCTACATCCAGTACATTCCATAATGTCTTGTCTGGGCCAGGTAAAGCAAACTGATGAGGGCCACTGATCAACAAAACTATTCATACATTTAAGCTTTGCCTTTATCCTCAGTCTTGTACGACTGTGAGTAACAGAACAAACATCTGTTCTCATAATACATATCATGACAATGACTATCATTCTGTTCATGCATTGTGACATCTTCAATTACTAATACCTCAGCTGTACTTTAAAAGAGAACTATAAATAACTCAGTTAAAATTCAGACAGGAAGCACAACCTGAGTTCAGCTAGCGTAATAACTCTCCCCACAATCCATAAATGTGTGCTGAAAATTGCAGAAATGCTGAGATACAGACAAAATGTCAAGAACAAGTAGGTGGTTTAAAGATAATTTTACAGAGCAATCATAGTGCATGTGGAAACCGCAAGACCGCTGGTATGTTCTCCATCAAGAGAGATGTCGGAGAGATGTCTGGAGTGCTATGACTCTGGCGATTAAAAGGGTGCAATTGATTTTATGTAAAATGTCAGCAGTGTGATTAGAATGATAGAAACAAGTTATCTTGCTATGTCATGTAGTTCTGGTGAAAATTAACTGAGGTTATAACAATAGCACTGTCAGGAACTAAATGCTACGACATCACCTTAAACTTCTTCCAATCAATGGGCATTAGTTACCTGTGCTAGTCATAATGTAATAGTTTATTAATCTTGATTAGCACTAATACCTTGTTGTCCATATGGCCCAACACTGATTCACAGACCAAATATTTTGTTGGTCTCCAGATTTAGTTTAAAAAAATAGAAAGAGAATAATGATTTCATATGGTGAAAAGAAAAGAGGTCAATAATGGTTACTTATTAGCATGAAACTGCTTCAGTCTAGTTGCCATATGTTAAATAACTCTTAATTCACTTTAGTTTGTTGTTTAACATTGAAACATCAGCATTTTTGCCTGAAAATTGATCTCAAACAAAATAGCATTATTTAATTTGAAGTATGTTCACATTACCTTGATCATAATAACTGAGCAATTCTACTGGAACCTGTAAGAATTTTGTATGGCCAAATGCCTGTTCAAATATTAAAGGGAATTTTCTCTTGACATGAGAGTCCACACTGAAACTTTGAACATGATCTTCATATCACACCACTGGGACCTGGCTGAAAATGAGACAGCATACTAGCCCTGCAATGACCCCCAATCTCATTATCATACCATTATAAAAGACTAGTCTACTCACCATGTTGCCATGGTAATGTCTAAGAAGGATGGCATGTCCATATAGCAAGGTCCGATGGCCAGACTGGGCAGCCTGAAGTGGCGAATTTGAAAAGAAAACACATGACAGACATGACTATGTTGGCAGACAATTCCAAGAGATCTTCTATTTTCCAGTGCACAGTGCACAAAACCCTAATGATAACATCTCTGTTTGAGATCAGTAAATGCAGTTTACATTGAAATCCTGAACACTGTCCATGTGATATGAGGAAAACCCAAAAGACAAACAAAGAGAATTCACAGAAATACTTATAGTTTGTGAGTTTCTTTCCATTTCATAAAATGTGCTTAATTGGTAAATATGCTGCCCAAAGATTATTATTAATTTGTTGGAATCTCCACAATAAATAGCTTTTTATGCCAACTTGTCTACATTCACTATTATTCTGTACCTTTTGAGAGAGGGACAATCATGTCAAAGGCACAGATAAGACAGAGGAGGAAGAACCGCAAAAGCGGTGAGAAAGAAGAATGGGTCAGGATACATGGCCTTTGAGATTAAAAGTTAGTATCCAATTCAAAGTCATGATACTCAGTGTAACAGTAACCGTACCGTTGACTGTTGGTTGGAAGATCCAACCATTTCTTGCAAGGCCCGGACAGATAAAGCTTGCTCCAGAACAAATACCGAGACAGACAAGTCTGGTGGAATATCCTGTGAAGAAATCCCGGCATGAAAACGTGAAGATTCAAATATTGTGGAATGTCTTCAATATTCAGATACAGAAAACAGTTTTACCTTTTAGCGTGAAAGTCATGTTTTCTTGACAACAGAGAACATTTAAAAATTGTGTACATCACAGTCACCACTATGCTCCCATTGTCAGCTTTCTTTTTTTATTATTTATCTCATGAAATACAAAAATATAAGGAGTCTCCACAAATATAGACTGGTAAACTGCTGCGTTACAAGGCCTGGTTCTTGTCGTTTAATGACAGTGAGCTTACAAATGCTTGTCTGAAATGCTGGACATAATAAAACAAGTGCAAATGTGTACGAATATGGCATGCCCTGTATTCCAGCAATACCAGAGACAATAAAAACAACCCAAATACTGGAAGCTGATGCTAGGATGCCACAACAATAGTACATTCTAATTCTATGGTTACTATTTTGATTACGCCCACTGCACAGAAAGTTACAGTTTATATTTCTCTTCTGGTTCTCTACATCAAACATAGCATGCCTGCTCAAAACAGTGGCACAGAGACCTTGGCCGATGGCGTATAACTGCAATTACAAAGTTAAAAGTGTATTATGGTATTGTTCCATGTTTTCTGCCTATTACTTTGGTTTTGTGGAGGAGAGCTTGAGCAGAAATATCCTGAATACTATATTTACCGATAGGCCAGCATTCTCATTCTCGACAGTTGGCGCTAATTTTAATCCGCGCACAATTTTTTTTGGGGGGGTTGCTGTTGCTTTTTTCCAAAGCCTGCTTAGAGGAAAGCATGCAGGAACCATAGTGTCTCCTATTGATAAACAGTTTTCCAGAAGTATGAGAAAATTGCAGGCAGATGCAAACAATGAACAGGTAGGAGAACAAAGAGTATCATGAAGAAATCGGCAGGGGAACTATTAATCTGTCTGTTCCTATAAATTGAAAAAGCTGGAATGTGTTGTTGCTATTCTTCCTTCAAGTCTTGGGTTTCAGCCAGCACGCCGTATTCAACTGCTCTTAGTAAAATGTTCGGTGATCTGGTCTGTGGAGGGAATAATGCCCTAAATTTCTCTATTCAGCCGATTCTTCTTCTTTGTAAAGTGTCAGTCAAAAGCACTTTAAACTTCTGTGCATGTGTGTCCATCATTAAATGAATTAAATCATATACTCATTCTTAGCGGGACAGACAAGATTAGGAATGCATAAACGAGTAAAAAGGGAGGGAGTATGTCTTTCAACAAAGTAAACTCTAACCATGTCAGACTGATTACTGGGTATTCTACGTAGAGTAACGCTACCTACTATCCAAACTACTCACCTATATCTAAACACAGTATCTATTCAATGTTAGTTGATAAAGAAATTAAAATCTTAATGAGCTGACCAATGCGTTCAGATGAAGCAATATGACTGCTGATTCGAGCCGTTATCATAAGTACGAGATAGCTCTAGAAGGGGACGCAAGATCTAGGCCTATTAGCTACCTGCTGTTCAGTGTGCCCATAATTACGAGGGGACCTAACAATAAACATGATACAGTACCAGGCTCATGAATATCAGTGCAAGTAATGAAAAAAGGTGCAAATGAAAGAAATGCGAGACACAAGACCACCAACCTCAAACGCTACAGTGACTACGTAGCTGTCAGTGCTGCACATTATTAGTAAATACTGAAAACGTAAGAGCACTACAAATGGGGATCTCCATGAAATCGACAGGTTTCCTTTGACGTTAACGGTGACATAGTCACACTCCCTGGCATTTGCACAACTGCGTCTGGCGGTGGTCAGCTTCCCTGACTGACCAACTCTAGACACTGTTTCTCTATATGACTCCTATCTTTGAGGGAACAACTAAGTTAATGTTTACGTGCAAGGAAACCTGTCAAATGTGTCAGTCCCGTTCCGTGCCAATTTGAAAGCAATGGCTAAAACTTCAGAGGCAGTTTGCGTCAAATATGGATACTATGAACATTATGAACGACAAATGCATCAGTGGTATTAATTTCTTCTCCCAAGACTCTACATGGACCTGATCAATGTCGAAATAAAAGGTACGGACCCCCTTCCACTCCCTACTCCCACAGACACACAACACCCCCGTTCCCATACATAACCTCCGCCCCAGATTTACCTGGTAAATTTTGTACGAAGAAACTTGTCAACTCAATCACCGTGACAGACGTTGTTTTTTTTTGGAGAGGTAGGGAAGGAATGGGGAATAGGAAGAAAGCAAACTATCTATGCTACTGCCTCTGCTACTATATAAGCCTAACGCTAAGGAGGAATGAAAGGTACTTCCAAAACAGATACGTCAAGGAACCGACACCATAAACGGAGTTCCCGAAATAAAATTATGCAACAACAAACCACCAGTGAGGCATCAGCATCTATCGGCACTGGTAATGTTCATGGCGTAAAAGTAAAAACTGCAAGAGAATAGTGCGTTAAAAATCAACAAAAGCATAACTACATTGTAAAGATCCAACCCGAGCAACGCATAATACGGTTTGATTATAATGATAATAATGGCATGTTGGTGAAGGGAAAAAAAAAAGTAAACGGAATGAAGATGTAAATAGGAAAATGAACCATACATGCCTTGTAGCTATTGTCTGCCGTTACAATCTGTAAAATTAAAAGACATTGATACTTTAGTGCTCCTTGAAAAACCAAAATAGTTAGGCCTGCAGAATCAGCTGGATAGCACAGCGTCTAGAGGCATGCGGCAGAGTCAAGGAGGTTATAATTAGTGTGTTTTATAACCTCCTCGAGACAGAATGCATACAGCGCGAGCGAACATGAACACACAGCTGCCATGTACAGAGAAATTATGATAAAGTTACAAGGACTGAAAATATAACGAGTATGAAGCGCGTGCGCATGTGCTTGCGAATGACGGGCTAGGCCTGTTATATACAGTGGGGCCTATTGAACTACATGGTACATTATTACATACCTGTGCCGTGCACACAACTATCGTGTCTTCCCAGGCACATTGATATTATGACACCCCCCCCCCCCCNCCCCCCCCCCCCAAAAAAAAAACCCACAAAAAACCTAATAATAAAAAGAGTGAGATTTGTTAAGTCTTGTATCCATACACTGCCCGCTAACGCGACATCACATCATCATTATCCTGGCAGGCCAGATCACTCAATAATTCTCTCTCAGTTCGGTGGCGCTTTCATTAGCTGGCGCTTATCACAAGATATTTGACATTTTTCACTGCTTGTAGCCAGGTAATCATATTTCAGGCGGATGGACTGAGGAAAATGTGCAAGATATCCTTCCTATAACGTTTACATCATGACTAAGGTGGGTCCAACGCTATAGCCGCTGCTTCACAGCATATGGATGGGACTCGAGACCACCTGGTTTGCAATGCAAAGTCTAAAGTATAGCCTT
The DNA here is from genome assembly GCA_033807755.1 of Ellobium chinense. Taxonomy (NCBI): domain Eukaryota; kingdom Metazoa; phylum Mollusca; class Gastropoda; order Ellobiida; family Ellobiidae; genus Ellobium; species Ellobium chinense. The sequence goes on along the minus strand of JAWQUT010000021.1, from coordinate 593,625 downwards.
TACAGTGAACATAGGGCGCCTTTTTTCCACACTGATATAATTTATCTACCGCCTCAAATCGCTATGACTTTCAACAAGAGAGTACTAGTTGCTTTATAACATGGTTAAAAAAGAGCAAATGTACATGTAACCTGGCTGACATTACAATTTAAGACAAAGGAAAGAGTCAGACAGACGCATGGTAAAGCATTGTCAAAGCTCGATAGTTAAAAAGAAAACACAATAATGTGGTCAGCGATGTTATCAGGTTTTCGAGATATCCTGAACCTCCCCGAGACGAAATGAGACTTGAATGTCAACACTCTAAGAAGTGGAAAGTGAGAGAGGGAGAGAGTATTACAGATAAACGATGCAGAAGATAATTAAGCTCGGTGCCCAGCGCGCCACAAAGCTGACATTTCAATAGATCAAAGATCGAGTATGCCATCTCCATTTGACTTATCAATGCCCTTGGTATACACAGTGATGACTGATGATCATTATTTCACAGACGGCATTGAAACCTTTCCAGTAAAATGTCAGTTACCATCAGAGCTGATGGTGACGAGATAGGCTGCACACCAAGAATTGTACTGCAGAACTAGTAAGATACCAATCTAACAGTTGATTTTTTTTTATTCAATATGATAAATTATGAGACAGAGACATATTATTATATTCTATACTTAAAAGTAGTTGTTTAATGTTTAACCAAACATCTATACGCGACGTGCCTAGCAATTGTAAATAAAAAAAGAGGAAGTCTGGTTTGTCTCAGGCTGACAGATGCTGGTTAATCAGATTAAGCCGTAGGACAGAAGCGGTTTCCAGAATTTCTGATCTGCAACTCCCCATGGGAGCAGGATGGTATGAATATCACATCAGTAGGAAGCAAGGCTCAAGATAGAACCATGTCTTGTGCAGACATCTGAGCAGAAACGTCACGCAGAAAATGCTCTGATACCAAACTCCTCTTTATCTTCTTCCGACAACGTTACCCCAGTGGGCTTACAAAATCGTCATGAAAAAGGTTTTTCTTTTTCCTTTCAAGTAATAATGTATATGTACATCGAGCGTGTCCATGTACAATGTCGTTTCATATATCTTTAACTCACGCGTAAAATAATACAGTGCAATACAGAATGATTTAGTACTTCGAGCAATCTTGTCACTACAGTACTCGTAACTACTATGATCCTCCTGATGTTGGTACTTTGGATACATAACTCCATTGACTGGGAAAAGCCGGAGCGAGCTATAAAATAAATATACCGGTCGGAACCTAAGCGCAATGACAAAAATAGTAAAATTGCAGTAAAGGCGTTAAGAAATTAAAGTAAGTCAGCTTATGACCAAATGCAAACTGAACTCTGACCACACGAACTATTGTTAGAATGATAACGAGAGGGGGAAAAAAAGCAGTGCTGTGGTGATGACCCATGAACAGACAAGCCAAGAAAAGCAATTTCAGTAACATGAATAGTTTTACAGTTCATGTGATTAAGACAGGTTACATTTATAAATATGATATACACTTAAAGCATCTCATACAGCGCATATCTCAAAACAACGCTGCCTCCAGCTGTAATATTCCCCCCCTGATAACATACATAATAGATTTGCAGGAATTGCAGGTTTGGGTTAACACCCCCTTGACAGCTGCTGGCACTGGGATCTAAAGGACAGCAAATCAATTTACGTTTCGCCACTTCGAGCTCGGGCCACCACGTGCACGAGGAAATGAGCTGAATGAACAGGGAAATATTGACAGCGCGCAAGTAGATTACTTCGATGATGTAACGCCAAATATGGAATACGTCCATTTACTGGTGAACACGCCAGGCCAGACGGTCCTTGTGGGAAAGGGTGGAACAAAGAACGATGGAGAAAACGGTTCACGGTTGCGGCTGATCGCGGAGATGACATTTATTGTTGAACAGCGGTAGAAAACATTGCAAACTCAAAGGCCACTACACTCCGCAGCTGTCAAACATGCGGAGGAGGTATGAGGAGGGAAGAAGTGGAGTGACCCAAAGTCATAAAGGATCAAGCCATCTCTACATTCTGAACGAGAACGGGGAGGACACAGGACAGACTATCCCTCCTCTTTTGCCGTCCATGCAATCTAAAAGTAATGCCGATTTTTTAACCGCCAAAATCATCGTACGGAAAAAAAAAAAAGTGCAACATTTTGGAAAGCCTTTCTGAGCTATGCCTTTAGAAAGGTTGCCACAACGAAAAACATCAGCTGCGTCCTCATTCCCAGCCGTCTCCTTGCTTTCCTCATCTTCACGACAGGGTAACCTGGCTGATTCATTGATGGCAAACATAGAAATTAGATCTATAGCTCCATTCATTCATTGTTCCTCTCCACAAAAATGGATCAATTCCCGATTCGACTCACTGCAATCAATGCAATTCGCTGCTGTTGTTGTTGTTGTTTTTGTTTTATATATATAATGGGGTAAAGATGTAATACTCATACCGACAAATTTAGCCTCCATGTCAAACAAACAAAAAATTAAAAAGGAGCAAATTGTAATCCGCTCCCCACTTTCAATAATCTAAATCCTTTCAAGCAAATTAATGAACGTCATCTTCAGATCCTCTTGACTGTCTCCTTCCTCTCTGCATCGCAACTGCAATTTGACGTGTTCACTGACACCAAAAAGACCTATAACAACTGTTCTTTTCCACAATATGGATCAACAGCGAACTCTCTAGCAGTCATTACCGTTGCCACCTGTTTTCAGTTGTTCCAATTTATACTTATCGCTTATCATTACCGCGAAAGTATGGTGACACTAAATTTCATTGACTACGTCTGGCGAGATGTGACGGTGTGAACCACTTGCGTGATTATTTCTCTCGGGCAGTTCAAAAGGAGTCCCAAATGCCCTGACGTCGGCTCCGCTCACACGTAATGAACTGTGTTAGTGCGTTCAATATTCATACCGTTGTCTGGGTCACCATAATAAAACCCTGGAGGAACTCGATTTCACCGTAAATGAGCGAGCGTTTGCCAGTGTTTTTGCAAAGAAAATGCGGTAGGGAAAGGATTAGATACCCCGAATCGCGCATTTGAACAATCCTTGGGGTGGCGGTGAAGGAGGTAAAGATCAGATGACATGGAAGGTATTGACGTGGAGAGAGAACGGCACCATAAGGCCTGAACGGAGGCTGGATACATAAGAGGAGAGTAGCTGTGAACTGCGTTTCAGGCCAGCGTCTTCTCTAGGGCCTAGACAACGCCAAACTATACATCATACGCTGTAAACTTTGCAACACTATTATCAACATGTGGGCGAAATTGAGCGACAAAGATATTTTGTATAATGTCACCCTGTCACTTTAGGCCTGCTGTTGTGGTCATGTCTTCCTGACGCGGTGGACAGCGGACCCAAAAATTAATATTACATGTATTATGCCGGCTACGAGTTGGTCAAGACAAGAGTCAAGAAAAAGGCTTGGAGCCACGACAGGGTATAATGAGTTACAATTGCTATTCACAAGAATCCTACGCCAGCTCCCATTAGAAAGAGGATCGACTCTGATGTAACAACCTGTCTCACAATATTTCTCCCACAGCTCTACACATGACAAATTGACACACAAATCTCCTTTTGCTCTTTTTGAACTTGAAATCTCAAGAACCAGGAGCTGTAAGTGTCCTTGAATATAAATTGCGTCTGTAACAAACATCAGCTGCTTGTGCAGACTTTTTCCTTTCATTTACAGTTGGAGAGACAAGGTCACAAGGGGCCGGGATATTTATCTATTATCATACAACATTGTCTGCCATTACGAGCATATTTTAATACGAAACATGTTCGTTATGCAGATAATGTTTTTGTTTTTCTGATCGACAGTATCTGCTGTTTCCCTAGCAAAACCAATTTCGACTAAAATGGACGACTAAAGATAACCATAATATCTTGACAAATGTATATTTTGAAAGACACTTCTGCCTGCCAGCCAAGAAAATGTAAACTAGTCTACCAAAGAAGAAACTGCACATTTTCAAACACAGCTCATAGTTAGATTACTAGCCCACAGAGGATAGCTCTATCAAAAATGGCCTGTTTGTAGTACCACATTGTAACAGGTATGGGAGTTGACGCCCAGTATGACCCAGGCATGGTTTATTCGGGAATACACCCATGAAGAATCTGTTGAGTTTTTTTTTGTTCATCTGGCGAGACACGGCTCCCGAAAAGAAGGGATTTGTAAGAAATGCCCATCTCTAATTATAATATCACCTTCAAGTTCCTTTCTCAGCACATAATCCTGAATTTGGCTGCTCCCATCAATAATTTCTTCCTTCGGACGGACTATATCTTCGGACGTGCGCTGTTTTCTTATTTCTATTGCTCCGCAAGTATATAAATGGGCTATACATGGGATGGCTGAGGAGAGGGCAGAACGACAGAGCATGACAGAAGAGAGTGACTCAGACAAGACCGACGGAAAATGTTTCAATGATCACATTCGCCGTCTAATCTTTAAAAAAGTCGTTTTACGCAACATGAGAGGAGGAATAATTATATCATCGAGGGAGGCACACTTCGATTGTAAAACGAACATGAAGTGCCAAAGAAATGGACCTGGTGAGAACATATCCATCACGATTGTTCCCAGCGGCCAGCTTTACCATCTTTTCATCTGATCTTAAATTGTCCTTCCTTCCGCCAGTCTAGTCTGTCTAGCTACTCAATTATTTTTGTCCATTTATGACCCATATGAATTACGTCGGTCTTGGTGTGTCTCTTCTTCCCGAGTAAGAAAAATCAATAGCCTTTTGCCAGCGGCAGTTAGTTCATACTGTCGTGCTGATATTGAATAAGTGACATTTTGTCTGAACAGAGATAAAAGGTCTAGGAATGAGGGACAGTGGAAAGGGGTGGACGTATTGTGTCCAGAGATCAATAGCTCAAGCCTCTGAACTTCAAGCTGTTCGAGAGAGACGGGTAACATGTCGAGGAAGGCTACTGGGGTAATGCTCTGCAAAGTAACTGCAAGTGTGTTGAGACGCTTTCATACGGTAAAAGACGAACAGTGTTGACGTGAAATGACTTTAAGAAAAGTATACGACGTCTTGTGTCCACACAGACAATGTTTCCAATCCATTATTCCTAATCATCCTTTGGTCAGGGTACGGTATGGAGATTCAAGATGGGCTGTCCAGTAGGGGAAGGTAGACATGTCAACAATCGCCGAGACGTGCACTGACATTCGTTGCGACAAGCTTCTCTATCCCGCCAGACAGAATCAATGTTTGTGTCACCGAAAAGATATCTGACATATCAGTCTGACATCAGTAATATGTAGGCCTACATGTTTAGTCTGTCGGATATTCGGTCCGGAATTTTTTTTTTGTGTCGGACTTAATCATTTTTCATCGATGAGGACCGTCTGTCCAGCACCTGTTAACATTTCTGGAAAAGAGGTTGGAATGGAGGTGCTCTTGGTGATCAAGGAAAATAGTGCTGTCGATCTTTTACCTAAAAGTGCCACTTGGGGAAAGACAAGCGTGTAGCGACAATGGACGTAAGTGTGTGCGGAATTGCAAGGACCGATCCATCTCTTTATTGCTTGTAAAGGTTAGGCTGAAGTGTAAATTTTGTCTTAGGCACGGCCAAATGATTTTCACGCTCACGTTCACCATCATCTGGCGAAGATAACTCAACCCCTTTTATATCCTAACCACCCCCTCCGACAAATCCCAAACCACTCTTATCCCTCCACCGGCTCTCCGTCATCGTCAATCCATGTCGCGGTGCTAATGATCGCAGCAGCACTAATATTATAGGCCTAAACGTCATACCCATATTTATACTTTCATATTATGGTAATGCTTCTGACCTTCACACCTAATCGATAAAAATGCACAGTGAGCGACTCCTGCGAAACTTCTTTTCATCTGGCCTCCCCGGTCAGGTTTGTTTGTTTGTTTGTTTTTGTGTTTTTGTTTGTTTGTTTGTTTGATTATTTGTTTGTTTGTTTATTTGTTTTGCTTGGAGCCGATGAGATAAAACATCTCTCCAAGGAAAGAATAAACATCAATAAGGGAGAAGGTGGGAAGGAGTGGGGGTCTCGTCCCGATGGGACATCAATAGTGGAGACTTCTGAATTTCTGATAATAACTGATTGCAATTTTAATGTTTCAGGAAATGAACGAATTACTGTCACGATTAAAGTGGACAGTATTCAATCTTAAAAAGTGAAATCAGCTTTCATTATATGTCAATTGTAATCCGTAATGTACAGTTCGCAGACCGTAGCAGCCAATGCCAATCGATGAGAGGTTCACTTAGCACGGGCAAATATATGCAGGCAATAACGAGTGACAGTATAAACACTCATAAAAGTCCCATTAACTCTGTCAGATGAGCCTAACTGAAAGCAAAAAAAAAATTAGACAGTGACTTGACTGGCTTTACGTGTGTCACCTGTACGTTGTTATCATGAGAGAAGATAATAAGAGGTGATGAGTTCACATGAAACGTGGGAATTAGCACTTTTAGGAAAATTCCAAAGCCATAATTGGCTCCTTCACTTTAGAAGAAACTGAACTGCACATTGGTATCCTCAGTATGGTAATACATGTACATCAACATGATAAACACTGGAGTACGCGCCAAATGATGAATGCATTTATCAACATGATAACTATGATTGTTACAATGGCATGTAATCATGTAATATTGTTTTCAGTTTTGTAATTCACGTGGCGAAATGAAATCATTTTCATAACTAGCTGAGGAGCTTTCAAGAATGTTTCACAGCAAGAAACAATCTTTGGTAAATTGAAATGACATGGAAATGTCACGGAGATTAAAAGTCATCACACTGCGACCATTCTAATAATATATCTTTCTGAACATATCTTCTTAATTCTTCTTGAAAATGCAGACACCGCACTGAGCTAAAGTCAAGTCACAACTATTGGTTCTACTGACTTAAGAACCTATTGTTACTTAACAGAACATCAAAGGATACCTGATACTTTTGCATGCAGCCTCAGATTCTCTTAACTGACATCAAATTTAGTATTGTCAGACCACAGATCTTGTTTCTTTGCCTCAAAATGGGACTATAATTGTTCACAATACCAGTTCTGGTTTTGAAGATACTGTTATTTTCCACTTCTACTAATTTTGTATCAAACCCATCTACGTGAAATTTCGTATTATAGGAAGGACCACAGTTATATTTTCCGGACTCGCCGACTGTCAGATACTCTATTAGCAGGTATAAACGCACTCACACCAAAGAAACAAACAAACAAAACAAAAAAAAAACGGAACTGTGAAGCCCTAATGTCTTCGTGATATGTACACCATTCCTTCTTTTTTTTGTTTTGTTTCTTTCCTTGATCGTTCTGACAGGTTCTGATACTTTCGGAAGAGGAAGTTGAAAGCTTGAGACAAATCAATGTTAGACTGCAAGAAAACACGTCCCACCATTAATTAATAATCTCACTTTTCTTTATAACAACACAAACAGCGCAAGATCACCTGCGATTGCGATTTCGACGGCCAGCAAATCAATTATTTAAACTCTTTCGGCCAGTAAATTAATGGCTAATCTTGCCTCACTTCTGAACGGCAGACCGCTGAGGTTCTGCCACTGCAAGATAAGCAGTTTTCTCAGCCGGCCACGCAATGTATTGATTAACCATTCTGGGATGACTGATGGTCCCGTGGCGCACAAGTCTCCCCGCCACCTCCACTGGGAAATCTGGCCACATTTGTCAACAAGTTCCCGTTATGACATCATACAATTAGCTCCTTCATACAGATAATTGGCAAGTGCTTATGCTGTATACGTAACTGTTGGCTAAACACACATTTGCTCATTCGGGAGCTTTACAGAATGGCGTTGATAACTTTTCATAAATTATCTATCTCAATAGATTGTACAAGATATACCAGTGCCCCCCCCCCTTCTCAGTTTACTTAATTCAAATTTTAATAGCTTCAAGAATCTAAAGAAAACCGGGATTAAGTGTTGAGCATATTAACAGACAGCCATTTAACCACCTATAACTGTTGTCACTGGCCTAGGTGCTATACTTTTACCACAACAAAAATATTAACACATAAGAACAATGATGTGCCGGCCCAATGTGTTAGACACCCCCTTGGTGTACTATTGCTAACCATGCGTTTTTAATTTTCGAACTGTGACATAACCAAAGCGCCTAGATATCTGATATTGCAGAGTTATCAGACAATCTTAATCTCTTATTGTGTGCTTAATTTCGACAGCATAAATTTTGAACAATTGAGGTTATTAAACTTTGAAATCAAGTAATTCCTNGGGGGGGGGGGGGGGGGGTGAGGGAGAGGGGAAGGAAGGTACACGTTATTTTATTCCCTAAGGATCTGAGCATTTCTGCCTGTCCACTTCCTAACCTGATAATGCGGACTCAAACGAAGTACCGGTACATGAAATTCTAGCTTGAGACAGATGTGCAAATGTTAGACAGTGTGTCCTAGCATTTGTTAGGGGGATCGTCTTCGTCCATAAGTTGCCTTCGCCCCAATTCCGCGATTTTTTCTTTTATTCTACCTTCCGAATTCCCTTCTTTATGTATGCTTTCCAAACATTCAACATCAACCCCGTAGGCCTACATCTCAACCCACATCTCCTACTCCCGCCGCACACTCGTAGGCCGTCTTTGTCCCTTTCACTTTTCCATGAAGCCCATGAGGAAAAGACGCAATATAATGCCCGCCCTAAAACCCTCTCTCCATTTGGATGCTTTTCATGGAAACCGCACTTTAAGACAGATTCTTAGCTGCAACAGTGATTTATGCCATGCATTAGGAAAAAAACAATGAAAGCTGATGATAGAACAATATAAATATAAAAAGTCTATATAATTGGAACAACAACAACAATACGGCACACAATTAATAAATAGACAGTCAAGGTACAATTCCACCGTGCCTAGATAAATCCTAGTAATTCCGACTTCTGTTTTGAAACAAAAATGAGAGTTTTGAATCTCTCACAACAGGAAAAGCGACAGTAACAAATTGACGTCTTGATAATGATTGCTCTCCCTTTCAATTTCGAGTTATACTTTAACAAAATTATCATTTCCAAAGGGAAACAAAGATCTACAGCGATAAACCCTTAGGCCTACTCGTTCTTTTTTTCTCAAAAGAAGTCTCCGTCAAATTGCTAGGTTTTACCATGGCACGAGATATTTCTACTCTAACATTATATGTGCGTGCATTTATCATCATTTTCACAAAGGTATCCAATCCCACCTCCTTGCATCTCACTTCCACCGACCATCTGACTTTAAAAAATGCCATAGACTAGTGGTCATCACATTTTTAACAAGAAAAAAACAACACTGTTACTGCACACACAGTATATGGTCAATACACGTGTAAGAAACTACAGCTTACATAGCACACTTTCACAAATCCACCTTATTGATAAACAGTCTGGAAATACTGGATTGTTGTGATCTTAGGTCATTACGACTAGATCTACATCACATGTAAGGCACCAGTTAATGTAATATTTATGACTTACTCGACTTGCAACACTTTCCAGAAAGCACATGCGGTTCCCAAAACCCTCAGCAGCGAGGCAGACTCTCTCTGAAGAGCTGGCATCCTTCGATATTGGCGCGATGCAGCTGAGGCACACCATGTCATCCTGATTAAAAGAAAGTTAACATTAATATATTCGAATAGAGGTAGAGATCTAGTCCACGTGACCAACGTAAGGTCTAGACTAAGACTGTCACCTACAAAAAAAAAGGGTGAAATCGAAAGGTTTCAATGAGATGCCTTAAAATAAGTTTCGTGCAGTGCATGTTCTGTGCAGAACTATCTTGTTCATCCGCTTGATGCATTCGAGCATTCAGTTCCTATGTTTGTGGATCATAATATTCCGGGGACTTTCCAAATGTAGTGTAGACTAGTGGTCATGTCAGACAAAATTAGTCTAGACTATTGTTTCTTCTCAAAGCCGAAACTTTCACAAACCTTTAACTAGTCTAGTCTAGTCTAGTCTAGATCTAGGTCTAGTCTAGTCTAGACTGTCTAGACTATACATTTTGATCTAGATCTAGACTAGACTAGTCTAGATCTAGATGGTCTAGTCTAGACTAGTCTAGAACTTCTAGATCTAGACTAGACACCTTGTCAATTAGATTTAAACTGGAATCTAGATCTAGTTCTAGATCTAGATCTCTAGGATTTTAAGTCCCTATACTAAAGACAACTTCATGGGACACCGATGAATAGCTTAGTCGTTAGATCTATTTCTTCGATCTGCCTTTGAGTGTAATCAACATTGCGCAGACGACAGGCCTAGACGTCAGACGTTTGACGGTCACATTCAGTGTTGCCACTCTAATCATGTGCTTTTCCATTACAGAGAGAACGATTTTCCCTACATTTCCCTACGCACAATGTTAAAGCAGGTTAAGTGGACATTATCCTAAAATTTTATTATAAAGAAAAGCGAGAAGGAAATCAGGCGTTTACCCACTTTACCCTACATTTTGTGATTTTTCCCAGCAACTTACGAAGAGCAATTTCCTCTACGAAGGGGCAAAGGGCTTTTCATGAAGCCATTTTACCCTACCGTAGAGGAAAATCCCAAATGAGTGGCAACACTGGCCGCACAAAAATTTACTTTAATTTTTGGTTTATATGGTGTTGTCTAATGACGTGCAGTTTAAAATTATTGAATCTAATTCAACAACTGTAAAGGAGTTAGGAAAGTTGTCTGCAGAAAAGGATTGGCTAGTCTGATTCTAGTCTAGCCTACATCAGAATCTAATCTAGACTAGGTCTAAATCTAATACGTGGGGATCGTGGCGTTTTGCCGACCAGTGCTGGTCTATGCATACCATTATTATGTATACTAACCCTTTCCATGCCACAGTGATTAGTCAGGAATAGTTTTGCGAACATTTTTTGTCTGCCCTGCCCGGCCTTTCTCTTCTAAAGTTCTACCTTTTAACTAATTGCACTGTGTCTTGTTTCGACGATACTAATATTCAATCATATTAAGAAGTAGCCTGTCTTTGAAATTGCAGGCTAGCTTTTAAGCGAATGAAATAGAGACCGACGTAATGGGCTGACCGCTAAGCTTTTAGCTGTATTGCTATCAAATTTCCAGAGCGGACATTGCTTAAGTTGACCCGATGGAATGGGGTCGAGAAAAGGACGGGGAGGAGGGGGGACAGAGAGAGAGAGAGAAAGAGAGAGAGATACCGTGATCCCAGTTGTATATGGAATGATATGAAGCTAAGGCATTGGCGTAGCGATAAAAGGCCGAGGGGGACGATTATCCCAACAGGCACCACAAACAGCGCGTTTGGCTAGACAATTTAGGAGAAGGGCTACACAAATTTAAAGGAGAGGGAAGGACAGCACGAAAGAAAAATCTGTTACTGAACTTTTTAGAGACGGTTTACAATGACCTAGTCTATCCCATCACCTGATCAGCCCGAGACAGAGACAAAATGTATTATTTACAGCAGTCAGTTGTTGGTTTGCGAAGCTCCAGTCGACGAGCTGAAATCATAAATCTTTGAATTTCATCCCCCGCCCCATGTTCTCGAAGAAAAAAAAACAGCAGGTTAACCATGCCATTACTTCCTCCGTAAACTTCAGCATTGCTTTTTTATCTAAAAGCGAGAGAACCCCGATCGCATACCATATGACCCTTCTAGCAGAGAGAAAGAGAGAGTGTGGAAATAAAGGACTTGTAATGGAAAATTATGATAGCTGAAGGGTAAGACATTCTTCTGTGGAGGAAACGGGCTTTCTGAAGTTTTGTTTGCACCCAGCAGAAAACTGGCACACTACGCCACTTGTCCAAGGTTATCCTTTCACGCATCTCTATTGTTTTCCCTAAGGAGGGGACGGAATCGGGGAAACCGTTTTGGTTCTTGTTGTTTTGTCCACACCAGATATTAATCCATTGCTTCTGTATGGATAATAGGAAAATGGCGGAGATGTGAGAGAAGGTGTTATATTAAATAATGAAACTCGAGATCTGACCCGAGAGATCTTCATGTGAAAATGAACATGAAAATAATACTTTTATTTACCTCGTAGGAAACTTGGCTCACATTATTATACAATGTTATACATTCATCTCACTCACAATGCAAATACATGGAACAATACACACCATACATTTAAATACATACTATTACAAATGAGATACATAACAACCTTACTTGCATATAACTGCATATATATATGAGCTAGGCGACTGAAATATCTTTTTATTACTCTTATCTTCAACACTATCCACGATATTCAATGACAATCTTTGTCACATTCTCGCCATAACCCGCAGTGGCATCACCATGATTGCCACTCACCGCGAGCTAGCATAACATAACCATCTTAATGCACGACACAACACGACTAAAAAATATCACAATCGTTGCCGTCATTGTATCGCGCAACCATCACTGTCTCCTTTACATAATACTACACTTACTGCCATCAAAGTCATCATAGTCTCCACTTCCCTCACCTTTCTTTCCTTTCCCAACTTATGATTATAAGAACCAAAGTCAACGCCGCAATATCGCATTACAATTCATCAGCACCACTGTAAATTTCATAGTTTCCACTCTCAACATAAGGCTGCCTATGAAATGATTATTGCCGTCATCACGACGCACCAAACACCATTACAAGAGCGGACATCATCAGTATCACTGACTCCGCATCGTTCAACACATTACGACGTTCTTATCACCAGCAACAACATCAGCAGCAACAATGCTTTAAACACACACACACACACACACACACACACACACACACACACACACACACACACACACACACACACACACACACACACACACACACATTATTCTGTCGCTACATAAATCACATAAGCGTGGTATAACACTATCGCCACAACAATTCTTTTCGCAAACCCAGCTCACCACATTCCATGGGCAAATCAGTCACGCTGCAAAACTTAATTAAATCCACGGACAACCGAGAAGTTATCAGCTGTAAACCTACATACCCTCCTTTTTCATCGAAAAATGAAAATAACAGTGCGAAATCTTCCTGTGACGAAAATGATTTGTGAGTGACGTACTTTAAGACAGGTGGATAGACTGGATCTAGATTTAGAAGTATTATTTTCTACTATGTAAAATGACACGTATGTATCGACAAAATGATAGGCCTTGCTACCAGCAAGACATACCTACAAATTATCGAATACCGTACTGTGTTTTGCAGTACCGGATGTACGACTAAGCTAAATGATTAAGAACTTGCGCATTAACGATGCAATCTCTTAACATCGTAGGAATTATATTAAATCTGCAGGTTGAACGCCAAGGAAAACGGATGCATTCAGCATCGAAGTACTAATTTAATTCTTACGATGGTCATTAATGTTACAACCCACAAGGACTTCAGAATTTCAGAACTTTTTTTTTTGTTTGTATATTTTCCTACGTCTACACGCAATAAATTAAAGAGGTCTCGCATTTAAAACCTAAACAATCAATTTAATTCAGCAATAATGATCACTGTCTGTGTGTACTGAACAATTACTTTTTTGCCATCACAGCTGGTACCCAGGAGTACGTGAGTAAGTAACTGCCTAATGCGCCTATAGCTAGCTTGTCTCCGACATCAAGCGAACATGGTCAGCCGCGTCCGAAATGTAGCACCAGACCCGATCGTTAAGCAATGAATGCAGTGTAGATGATCACTTAACTGAGTGTATATATGTATCCCTCCCTCCAATCCCCTCCCCTTCTCTCTCANCTCCCCCGCTCACGCACACCAACTTTTCTCTTCCCCTTGTCATTGTATCAGTTCAATTTCTAACTAACCACCACTCTCCATCCCCATTTTATCCGTGAGACCATTTCGCTTCCCAAATAAGAGAAGGGGAGGAGTGGATTGGAGTCAGTGGGAGCCAGGCTAGAGTAATCTACGAGAGACGTGATTCTCATAAGACGATCACAACCAGGGAGAGACGACGATAAATTTTCTCATGAATGCACGAGCGGAGGCAAACTGGAAACAGTGTTGGCTATATAATGAAAGCCATCGGGTGAACTGACGATACGTAGTTACCAACGCCTCTATTCATATACCGAATCTCCCGCTCCCTCCCCCACACCCATCCCCACCAAAAATGCTTAATTTAAAAAAATAACAACTTCAATCATTCAAATGTATGTACGTGAAATCTGGTAAACATTCACAAATGGATATTGTGTGTTAAAGCTGCAAAATTCAACTATCAAGGCAAACGATTAAAAACCCATTTACAAAATATTGACCCAGCACGACACTGCTTGACATGTCTTTTCAATTTTGTTGCAGTGTACAGCACCTAGTCTAGGGCAATGACACTTATACAATTCTAGATTATATCTGTCTATGGAAGGAATTAAGCGAGGTTTTATTTTTTTCTTCCCGCTTTTTCAACCACCCGGTATTGACCTGATATGGCCCATCTCGCTTCAAACAGCAATGTGATTAAAAATGTCACGTGACAAGGGTAGGATAGGTGGAAAAGGAGAAAGGGGATAAAACTAAATCTACTCAACATTGTATGGAGTGAAATGGCTGGAAGATTCAAGTAGGGAGTTATCGCCATTCTTGTGAGTACTAGGTTTATAGCCTACTTCAGCGTCTGAGTGCAAACCCATTTCGCCTCTCGCCTACTTGTGGCACCATCAATCAATAGTCTGGTTCCTCTAGTAAGCTAGATTATGTATAATCATAGTAAAATTTATGAAGAATGCTTATTTTGTCCAGAGACAGATTAACCAAGAGGCTGATAGAACATTTGCCCCATCTCAAAGATCTATGGGTGCCATGTCATTTTTGTTTTGTGTTGTTTTGTTTTATTGTTTGGTTTGGTTTGGTTTGGTTTGGTTTGGTTTGGTTTGGTTTGGTTGGTTTGGTTTGGTTTGGTTTGGTTTGGTTTGGTTTGGTTTGGTTTGGTTTGGTTTGGTTGTGTTTTGTTTCGCCATAGAGTGTCCCAATTACATTTGTTTAATCAGAAACTGTCCATTCATTATGCGCTCGCTCATTCGTGCAGTGCCAGTTAGTGAACACCCTACTGGATGCTCACTGTCCTTGAGTGAAAAGATTCTCTATTATGCCAAGCCCGTCGCCCATCACTCCTATCCTCTTTTGCTTACTCCATCCGAGGCGTACTTTTATGAAATTATGCATTTCACATTTCACTTTTTTTTTTCGTGGAGTGTTCATCTCATGCAATTTTCATAGACCACGGCTTTCCATTATAGGAGCTCCAGAGAGGTCGTACTTTTCACCCTGTCTCTCCTCGTTCATTTTTTCCACTTTCTCCTATTTTCTCTCTCTCTCTCTCTCTCTCTCTCTCTCTCTCTCTCTCTCTCTCTCTTTCCTTCCTTCCTCTCTCATAACAAGTAAAATATTTATAAATAAGTTTTCAATCCACTCTAAGTGAAGGCAACTGCTTCATGCAACATGCACGACGAACTTTTCACAGATACGAGTATTGGTTTACAGTCGCAGTAATGAAACAAACCTGATATGAGTAGATCACACGTACTTTGCTCGGACAGAAATGTTAAAACAAAAAAAGAAAAAGTCTAGTCAATCCTATCTGAATGAATGCCACTTCTACAAGATTATAAAAGATTTAAAGCAGTAATAGGACACGAAAGCATATTTAGTGCGTCCGAATTCTCAGTTCTTAATCGATATAAACTCGATCTAACTAACAAATTATCAGGCTTATAAAGCTTTGTTAGCAGTGAACTATGTGGCCTTTGCTGGAGCGTGGGTTTTGTTGGTCTGGTAACCGCGTTATGGTTTCATTCTAAAAAGGTGAAAAACACAAAAGGACTAACGTCTATTCCATCCACATTGCATTCTATGGTTCCTAAGATCTGAAAAGGGAACCACACTAATCATTAGCAGCCTCTTTAATATAGTACAGTGTCACTTCTACTCATTAAAACTATCCCTTGAAAGCTGACTTTATTGCGGTTGTATGTTTTCCTAAGAGGGAACGACTACAGACTTTGTTCCTGGTTTTGTTGGGTTTTTTTTTGTTTGGTCTGAATTTCAGCCTTTTCTTCATAATCAGTATTAGATTACGATTTCTCAGGCCTAGAAAAGTAAGCTCAAATTTCAATTCAAGTCTTTCATTTACCCGATAGACTTTCTCTCCCTTTATGCTTCTCTCGCATTCTCTCGCCCTCTCCACCCACAAGGGACTTCAAGAAATCAAATCAGTATTCCAGTCGCTAGCTCTCACACTGGCCGCGTCCACTGCTCAGTAGTCTTCCCCTGGCCCCGTGGAAAAATTGCATTATCTCTTTAGGCCATGATTGATCAGCAGTTATTACCTCCCCTGACTCTCTGATTGCCACTGATAGAGATCCTTCTCTGCAAGGTGAATATTTTGTTTATGGTGGTACTTTCTCTCTCTCTCTCTCTCTCTCTCTCACACACACACACACACACACACACACACACATGCGCGCGCGCGCGCACACACACACACACACACACACAAACACACACTCACTTACTCACTCACTCACTCACTCACAAGTGTATGGCTGCATGTGTAAGTGTGTACATGCATGTGTACGTATGCTTTGTTTGTGCTTGATCCCCTCCCCCTTCCCCTTCTTCACCTTGGGCTCGGTATCTAGTGTATGTGACACTGTATACGGTAGTTCTACTTTTATTTAGAAGATAGCAAGTACAGTCTAAATACATATATCACATACATGTGATATACCTGCCCC
>JAWQUT010000021.1:558061-571254 GCA_033807755.1 Ellobium chinense | reverse complement strand
AGTTGAGAGGGTGACAATAGCCCCCGGGGGAGCAGGGAAGAAAGAAGGAAGATGATGAAAAGGAGACATGATAGCTGATAATACCGTGGAAAGAGGAAGGAAGGAGAGAAGAAGAAAGAGGGAGGAGAGAAGAAGGAGAAGGGTGTGGAGGAATCGAATATTAAGAAGCTTTTTGGTGGCTGATAATATAATCGAAGCGTGGAGGAGGAAAGAACAGCAAGAGAAAAGGGAGAGACGAATGAAGAAAAAAGACGTAGAAGACAGACGAGCGAGTGGTGTGATGGCTGATAATTTTCCAAATGAAACAGGAGAAAAGAATAAATCAAGATGATGATAATAAGTGGACGAGGGAGGAAACCAGCGAAAGGCTTCCCAGCTGATGATAATATCAAAACAAGAGAGGAAGACTGGGAGGGCAGGATGGACAGAGGGTCAGATGGAAGAGGGCAGGCCCGAGAAAGCCGCCCTGGTGGCTGTTTATAATTATGAAAGTGCAAGAGAAGGAAAGGAAAAACTCAAAAGAGACGTCGGGAAGGTGTAGAGGAGGGAAGAGCAGGTAGTTGAGTGGATGATAATATTATCAGAATGGTAGAGGAGGAAAGAAACACACACACACACACACACACACACACACACACACACACACACACACACACAAAAGCGAGAAGAGGAGAACGAGAAAAAAGACCTAGTGAAGAAGAAAAAAACAAGCAAGCACCGCAGAAGAAAAGATGAGCAAGGCAGCAGCTTAGTGACTGGTAACATTATCCCTGTTGTTATTAGTTGTCTCGTTTATTGCTGTAGTTGTTGTGGCTAGGATCGATGGTTGGCTATCATGCTGCGCTCTTTATAATCTGAGATGCGGGAACACCGCAGAGAGCCGACGATTCCGTGTTCCTGTTGTTGTTATTTTTCCCCCTCTGTCTGTCCCCGTTCCGTCCTCCTCCCTAATGCCCAACACAAGAGCTCGTAGACAAAGACTCAGTGTCTCTAGTTTCTTCTCTTCCTCGTCTAAAGAATATTCGAGAGCGTGAATGGCTGAATGAAAATCTGAGTATGTAACAAGGACAGCCGAGTCGCTTCTCTATAAATAAATCAGTCAGTCAGACATTCTGTCAAGCAAACAAACAAAATTTAATTATCTACACAACCAGTCTAATCAGTATTGCATCCATCCATCCATCCATCATCCATCCATCCATCCATTCTGCCAGTCAGCCATGCGTCCATCCATCCATCAATCCATCCATCCATCCATCCATCCATTATGCCAGCCAGCCATGCGTCCATCCATCCATCAATCCATCCATCCATCCATCCATCCATCCATCCATCCATTCTGCCAGCCAGTCAGCCATGCCATGCCATGCATTCTTTCACGCATCCATCGACCTATCGATTGATCAATCAATCCATCCTTTTATCCGGGCATCAATCAGTAATTCAGCCAAGCACATCAACTGCAATCTCGTTCCGTTCATCAGGAATGGAAAGCTTGAATGGTAATTTCAGTTTTATTGCAGGTTACACCCATTTATGCTATTACGGGTAAATTATATTATGTGTGTCGCAGTCGGGCAAAATCGAGCCCTTTTTCTAGTCGATAACGAAGAGGATAATTCTTAAAAGAGAGAAATGGGCTAGGCGACCAATTCCTGGATTGCATATCCCTTCCTCCTCCATCCTTCTCTCTCTCCCCCCCCCCCCNCCCAAACTAGCCACCAAGATACCAAGATGTCTATATTTCGTTATCATTTTATTTGCATCTATTTCGCCAAAATGTGGAACCACACTAAGGTTTAAAGCATCCACTTTGGAATTCTCTTGCACCTCCCTGTCTCACCCTCGACTTCCCACTAAACGGTCTGTAATTCGTAACTGTCTTACCTGATTTCATTTCACCACTATACGTTTTATGGAATCACACTAGAGTATTAAGCAATTAAAGCATAGGATTTGGATACATCTCATTTAAACGAATTCCAACGGCCAGTGTCTTGGGCAGTCTTGATTAACTAAGCCGTTCAATAGATATACGCGTACGTGGCATACCAAAGACACAAGCACAGTGGAGATAATTCTTTTATTGTTCTTTCTAGAGCAGTAAACTAATACAGTACATGTATCATATCTCGTGGCCGTCACTTCTCTATGACAAGCATGTTATAACTTTAATCATGTTTTGAATTTCCAGTGATCTTTCCTTTCATGCCTAGGCTGACTTGACGTCTTGTCAATTGACCTTTAAATTTGTTTGTTTGAGAACTCATACCATTATGTGATATCTCAGCACGAAATGTGACCCCTGATATGATCTGATGGTTGTATTTTTATGTGGAAGTTATACTTAAGGGATGGTAAGTGAGCTTGCCAGTGTCACGTGAACGCAAGCAAAATAACATACTGTGTTTGATTGTCGTTGTTGCACTTGTTGTTGGTACTGTTGTTATTATTGTTGTTGTTGGTGTTGGTGTTGTTGTCGTTGTTGTTGTCGTCGTCGTCGTCGTTGTTGCTGTTGTTACCCCTGCTGCTGCTACTGATGTAGTAGTAGTAGTAGTTGTTGTTGTTGTTGTTGTTATTGTTCCAAAATTAAACTACTCACTTGCGAAATCATCTATTTTGACTGAGGAAATGCAAACGGGAAAGAAAAGCCATCATAAAGCACATGTCATGCTATGCGTGGTAAAGAATGTTATCCCACGGCAACCATCCTGTGTGCTTTTCAAGGAGCTGAACATGTAACTGAATGATCTGGCCTATAGAGGTAATGTTATCATGTGATTTCCAGTGAGCGGTTCACACTAGATTGCGAGACTCGTAAATCAATTTTTTTTGGGTTGGTATAAGTCGATGACAACAACAAACATGCGCATACTCGTAACGCAACATAAAAATTCTCGTACATAATACACAACAGCACCTGAGCAATCCCGGTTGGCCTTCCAGCTTCCTCCCTCCCCAAGCTTAATACATGCACACACACATAATATAACACACACATAATATCACACACACACACACACACACACACACACACACACACACACACACACACCACACCACACCACACCACACCACACCACACCACACCACACAAGAACAATATACACACATATAACACCACACACACACACACACACACACACACACACACACACACACACACACACACACAACACACATACACAGCACACACACACACCACACCAAACCACATCATACAAGCACAACATACACACACACACACACACACACACACACACACACACACACACACACACACACATAAACACAACATCTTCCTCGCGCCCGGCCGCACCTCCGGGTCTGCATGTGCATGCAGGTAAGCGGGAGTACGTGTCACAGAGACACACTCGTAATGTAAATCAAAAGGTAGATCGTAACACAGGGGTATTTGTACGATGCGGCCTGCGAGCAACATACCCAGGCCTCACTTCTTAGTGTATGTAGTGCCTAGTGCCTAGAGCTTGCTGTGAAGCAAATTAGTGAGACTTTCCTCCTACGCAGGGTAAGTAAAGAGGAAGGAACAGGGGATGCGAAAAGAAGGGGGCTGCGTGAGTAATTCAAAACACACCGACTTGCAGGTATGCAGGGGCGTCTACGAAGAGGGGTGAGTGAGTGTTAACACTATAATATCACAGAAGATGGGTCAAAACTTATGATGCACAAATTCAAGGGAGACCAATTTGTAATGATAAAAGTACCTCTACAAGCGGGAACATTCATGCTGGTAAAAATAATATTCGCATTAAACGTAGCTGACTTGATTTATATGCATATATTATTTAAAGAAAAAAAAACAACAACATCTTTTCAGCACATTTGCTATTGCTGCACACTAAGATATTTTGAGAATAGCGATACAGTTAGTATATAAATCATAATAAAACTAGGTTTGATATGGAATTTGTACAATCGGAGATAACTTTTTTTCGTTTTGTTTAAACTAAATTCCACCTGCCACTGCATGGGTTTGCACTGAATGACGAGCTGCCACGGGTAACTTTAAGAGATGGCTCTAGATCGCATGGTCTAACCGGGCTCATAACAAATCACGTTATTCTTCATGTGACTAAAAACTCTATGGATGTCAAGTAAAAATGAAGAAGACAGATACAGAAGCGAAGAGTAATAGTTGATGGAGTGATGTACGTAATTCAGTAATCTGTTTGTTTATAAGAGATGACATTAGCTATAGACTGGCACCGATGGAAATAGTCTCCTTTAACTGTAACCAAAACAATACTGTCTTGATATGTTATGGGAGTCTAAGACTGCATATTCACGATATAGAACATGTACTTAATGACCGAAGTGTTGCAATCTATAGAGCTTGAAATACAGTACACGTCAGACAGGACTTTTTCTCTAGTCTACACCTTTGTAATTTTGTTTTTGACATTTTTTTTTTATTCGCTTCTGTTCCCTGGACAGACACGAGTCGGAGGCCCATACCATGTCTGTCTTTACAATAACAATCCAAAATTCGAGCTTTAATATGGACATATTATATTTACATAAGGTTTCATCACCTTCCAGTCATGGTAGTGCTGTGTATTGTCAGTTTCATCACATCTACACATATAACTCGAATTTACTGAGAAAGTCAGGATTTAGGACATTCTTGTTACAAAGATGGATCGCGATAGCAAAAGATGTAGACCTCATTGACAGTTATTGCTGACAGCCTGTCTCTCTCGTTAAAACCTGACTCCCACAGCTTCCGAAGCCGTAATAAATAGGTCCAACCGAGTGCGCGCAGTATGCCTGATACATATAGACACATGACACATGTACATGTAATCTGTGTGTTTGCGTGCAAGCAGCAGTTAGCGTTAAAGTGTCAATGGCACTGACACATGTAACACGCTACACTGACAATTCTGATCAATAATTGTGACAAATGTCATTGCTAGCCAGTACACTGTCGAGTATAATACAGTAGATCATTTGACGAACGTCATTTAGGCTCAACACTTCCATGCCTGATACCCTCACGTCAGACTGTTGTTTCGTTGGACGAAGCGAAGAAACAAAACAGCATTGTTTATTGTTATTACATGTTATTATGGTAATTTATCATTATGATTATGATGGCATTTTCTTGACAGAGCCATGGCTTAATGCAGTGCCCTTCTCAATACTTCCATTTCTCCATTCAAAGTGTCCGACTGTAATGCCGCGAAAGCACTCTGGATAACACAAAAAGTCTGACAAAAAAAAAAACAACGTAAGTGCTGAATCCAAAGAAGGTGAGTTATCAGGGTTTAACGACTGCATAAGGCATACGGCACGAAATATAAGCCCCACTACTCACACCCATTAGCTACTACCCTGTTACAATGACACTAATCTGCCGCTTTTTTCACATGTATAACACACACTAAACTCTGTGCTTAGTATGAGATAAAAGCGCCATCGAGCCTAAATAAAATACGAGGAGAACTTCGGATACGCCCCTGTAACGCCGGTGCCTAGCTCTAGCTGCTGTTTCTTTGACCTGGGTACAGGTAAGAGATGGCCTAGGTTATGCGTTGTTGTACCGTTGTAACTGGCGCAAACCTGCTGGAAAAGATCGCTTCACCCTCCCCGGTTTTCCTACCTGGCACCACATTTAACTTGATAATAATGTGCAAGGCAAGAAAAACTAAGGACTTCGATCCGACTTCCCCGTGTCTCCTCCCCCCTTATTCTTTTGTATGTTTCTGCGTAATTAAGTTCATGGCCAAAATTTTTTATTCGCTATTCTCGCTCTCGTCTTGTTGCAGCTGTGTATATCGTGTTACACCGGCCTGCGCTGTTGTTGTTGTTTGTTGTTGCTGTTATTATTGTTGCTGTTGTTGTGATTGCTGTTTGTTGTAACTGTTGCCGTTGCTGTTGTTGTTGTTGTTGTTACTCTTCGAATTCGTATTACTGTTGTATCTCTTACTACTGGTGGTGTTTTCTTTGTTGTTGATATTGTCATCATGATGATGTTACTCTTGTTGCTGTTCCTGTCTCTCTTGTGTCAGCTCATGATGTTATAATAGTACTTTAGCTGCACCTGATGCTGCAATGGTCATTTCTTGTTGTCTGGTTGGCTTCAGTCTAGCTTAGCTAAAGAAACCGAGGCTGAAATTTAACCAAGTTTTTTTCACATTACTGTGGCTGCTGCCCCTGTTATTTTTGTGGTGTTGACGGAGATGATATGGATGCTGACGAAGAAAAAAGGGTACTTAAATGCTGCTGACATCTCTATTCCGTTGAAGCCAAGATACTATTACATCCGTGTTCGTTATAAATAGGTTTCCTGTAACGATACTTAACCTACACGACAAGCTATAATTAAAACCTGAGTTATAGTGTACTTTTTTTTTTTCCTTTTGTTTAAGTCGCGTGATCGGAGTTCCTCATGGTTCATTACCTCGGAGAGTATTATATTCCGTTTCATTTACGTAAGAACCCATTTTCGCTTTCCCTGTTTGTTATCAGGCCTTGATCCAAATGATGCAGATGCTGATACTGTTGTCACTGTTCTTTTCCTGTTACTGTTGTGTTGTCGTGAGTGTGGTGGATTTATTGTTGCCAATGTCCTGGTCCCAGTTTCCCTGACAACGACGTATGAAGAGACAAGAAACCCGCTGTGAGATTTTAAGTCTGGTATTGATGCCTACTTGAGTCGATAGCACTTACTAACTTTACACTATAATTAACAGCCTCATGATGTTTTTTTTTCCTTTGACGTCATAGTTGCTATCTTCCTGCTTCCTTACTATCAAAGCGGACGGGTAGCCTAGGCAATCAGCTATCAGCTGTGTTATTTCCATGCTAGATATAGACCGGCTACGTGTTTTCGAGGTGGTAATATCCCAGTATTCTCTTGACACACTGAACTTCACACTTCTATTCTTGGGTGCCAGTACTGTAGAAGTTTTGGAGGTCGTGCTGGAGACAAGGGAATATGAAATTGTTTCATGCATTTGTTTCGTTTTCTGTGCTGCCCCTCTGCAGCCTGCTCCCCATTTTTTTTTATGGTTTAATGGTTATCGTTGTTGCCGTTGTTGTTGTTGTTGTTGTTGTTGTTGTTGTTGTTGTTGTTGTATGGACATATATTCAAATGGTTGTTGATGTCATGGTTGATGATGATGGCGATAATATCTTTGATTCTTTGATAAAGAGAGATTCATGCAAAACAAGAAAAAGTTCGGTTATTTACTCGTATAGGCCAGACAATATCTGTATGTGGAACTTTATGCTCCAGCCAATGGAGGATTGTTTGTCTTCTACCTCAGTAATTCGATGTATCTCAGAGTAATAATAAATTCACTTCTATCAATTGCTGTCCGTGGGTAGTGGGCCTTCGCGATCCCAGAAACCAGATAAATGTAAAAAAAAAACAATCATAGGCATAAGTTATTAGAGGACGTAATAATTGCCGAAAATATGCTCACAGGTACTACACAGCCATATTGTGCAAGAAAAATAACAAGTCCTCTTTTATTTCTGTGCACTCGTTAGAGAGGCTAAAGGTCAATACAGAGTTTTTATGTTAAAGTTTGGCACTCTTACAGACCGACATGACAGAGGAAAGCACTTATAACAAAACAACTCTTGATGTTTCAGCCATTCTGTATGTTTCACTGTTGTGCAATATCATGAAAGAAGTAACGCTTGGAATGCTTAAGTATGCGCATGTCTAACTCATCTCTGCTACATGGTCTGCAGGAGATCCGAATATGAAAAAAAAAGCTCTCTGATAACTAACGGTGGTGCGGGTAACAATGATGGTAGCTGTGGTGGTAGGTGTTTATAACAAAGAGGATAATAAATATTATGGATAACCGTTAGTGTCATCTTTCGATACTAAGATAATGATAAGAGTGTTAACAACAGGGTTATGCCACTATTGTAACGAGAATGAGATAATGACATCCTTCTACTTTATACGTATCCTGGTATCTAAGCTTTTTTTTTTTTTGTGTTGTTGCTGTTGTTGTTGCTTAACTCTTAGTTGCCTCTGTTTATTGGACAGCCATAGGTCAGCGGTCCATCCCATGTCTATCCTTACAATGACAACCGAAAAACTCGCGTTTTAATATCGATATTGTTATATAAACATGAGGTTTCACCGCTGGAATACTATTGAATTCCGAGACATGCATGTACATCCTAACGGAACAATACGCTTAGATCATCCCGCACATGCCGCCGCAAGAGACAGAGGGACGAAATAAATGTAGGACAACAAAGCGTTTCATTCATCATTAATTAACACTCTACATTGCATTGTACGGTTTGCGGAAAGTTGAACAAAAGAGGTGTAGTGGCTAAATGGGTTAGTGTGCAACAGCCACAATTTCAAACACATGTATCCATTTCTCTTGAAATCCCATCTCGCATTCATGGGCGTGGATCCTGCGTGAGCTGTTAGCTTTCGAAAAGGAAGGNGAGGGAGGGGGAATTCCTGATTTTGTAAAATGAACCCAGGGTTTTAAGTCTATTGCAGTGGAGGAGATCATATGTGCCGAAAAGTTGATGATAATAATTTACACTCCCTACTCACTGAAATTATTTTTGCCCAGACACTCAGTGATAACAGAATTCACATACATGTACTTAGATAGCATTTATTACCAGTTCAGAAGATGATATCTATAGCCATTCATGTGTCATAACTATGGGTTTGATTTTTGCTGACGTTCATGTGAGTGACAAGGGAGAGAAAAACAGTTTTCATGCTGAAAGGAGCAAATCATCATCATCATCATCAACATGATAGATCAATAATGCTGTCAGGGCTCTTACTGAAGCAAGCTGTATATCTGATCGTCCCGTATTAAAGAAAAAAACAAAAAACCAACATTGATGGATTGAGGATGTACGATATTGTTTTATTTATTAATATCAGTTCGGTGTTTGATTTCTTCCAGTCTTTATGTTATATTGTAAATCAAATCCACGCTAATGGGTTTTACCCTCGCCTCTGGCCTATTTGATCTTTCTTGACTACCATGTCACCGGCCGTAACTGAAAGTTATGTCACACTATGCTTACTGCATAAGTTATTTTGGTATGCCCGTATACTTACTATACAAACTTCCTGCTCAGGCAAGGCAATCCTAACATTTCCATTCAATGAATGAGTACTGTTAGCTTGTAAGAGAGAGCTTTTATTTTTTTGTTCGAATCTCTTACAGACCGTGATAGCAGAAGTGAGCATGCGCATGTCATTTCCTGGAGTTATGTTAGACTTTACAAACTGCATATAACATTCACATCTGATTCTAGTTTGTAACATGCAGTATGATTCCAACATCAGAAAGTGCCAAAATGCGCATGCCTATCTCTATAAGAACAGTCCGTAAGAGATCCGAATTTGAAAATAAAAACCGCCTACTAATAACAGAGCGTCTGAATCGCCACGTCCACATCCACCTCCAGCCCGCAGCCTTAATGCAAATTCCATTACCAATTTCCACCTCGAGCGACTCCAGACTGGCTCAGACCGAGCCAGTCTCTGAGGGCCTGAAAATTTAATAACAAGTGAGACAGAGTCCATGTACGAGCACAATAAGTCTAGCACATTATGGCGAGCGATGGTGCATAATGCAGTAGTCTTGTAAGCAACCTGTCTCATACACAATAATTATTGAGATACTCTCCGTGTTGGGGTAAACTATTGTCGCTTTTCATAAAAATGGGAATAAGGGAATGTGAGGATAGCACGTAGCTCATTTTTTATTGGCATAATGATGCATAATTACTCATAGAAATTTTACGTCCTGAAGTTGCCCTTTTTTTTGTGTTACATGAACCCCATTGTTGTTTTCAGAACGGTCTAAAAAGTCTTAAAGTGGCAGGGATAGATATTTGTTTCATGGCCTAAAATATCAACATTACATTTTCAAACATTTTAAAACGTATTAATTTTCCTTCCATCTGACTATTTATGAGGTAACACCGCTACAATGTTTGGGATTCCATACGCCGCCATTATTCGTACTGCGTGACGTCATAAAACGAGAAAAGCTGGCCGACGAATGTGCAGATGCATGCGCAAACCGTGTGGACCGATCATCTGCTAGCCTGTCTCGCTTTTTGACGTCATGCAACACAAATGATGACGGCGCACGCAGGGTTTAAAATCCTGACATTCAAGCGGTGTCTTCTCAGAAATTGTCAAGCAAAAGGAAAAATATACTCAGTTTGAATTTTATGAAAACTTTATCAGGCTGTGAAGCAACCAACTGCTTCTAGCCCTTTAACAATATGGTTCTAAAATTTGCATTTGAATACGACATTATACATCAAGAACGGTGACACATATCCTAATACAGAGAGGGAGAGAGAAAGAGAGAGAGAGAGAGAGAGAGAGAGAGAGAGAGAAAGAGAGAGAGAGAAAGAGAGAGAGAGAGAGAGAGAGGTGAGGGTCGGGACTAGAATCGTGGTGTGAACTATTGGGTTCAATGAAAGCAGATAAAGTCCTGCATCGTATAATAATGCCAGTGAAGTATAATCCCAGTATTTCACGGACTTAAACATTGATAAAAACAACATGACATCATTAACATCCATAAAGGCTACAAAGTACAATGGTCTCTTGACCGTCCTTGACAGTGCAGTCCACGTTGCTTACACTTAATCTTACACATCCGCTTCTCACTTAATCGCCGCATATTTCAGAATTTATACACGTATATTACATGTATTGAGTATAAACAAGAAAGTTGAAAATAACTAGCCCGGCATGACTGCAGCTTAATCTTACGGCATTAATTACGTGCAGTCGACTCTCTCGTTAGAACAATAACCCTAAGGCAAAAACAACAACAACAACTAAACATGCGTTAATCAGGGTCGGAGACATGTCATTAATTTAATGCCTGTTATACTCGCCGGTTATCACATTACCGAACTCGTTCTGCAGTTTAAACAAAAGTCTGGCCATCACGATCTCGTTCAGGTGGGTGCCAGTGATGAATGGACAAACGTGTATAAACATGATTTCCAGGTAAGCCACAACACAGCGCCAAGAGTACTAGTGTTGATTACGATGGCAAATAAATAAAAAATAAGACCAGCGTTATCATTATCATTGCCTTCATTCGGCTCCAGGAAAAAAAAAAATATGTGTATCTCTTCCACCGACAACAGCCTTCGCCTTAGAGGGTGAACGACCAGACGTCCAGAGCGAGGCCATCTTCCAATACTCTCATGGGCAGGTCATCGACACAGCAGCAGATATAAAGAAGGGACGGGGACTCTTGTCTGGCTCAGGATCGTATTAAGGCTATAGCAGAACTTTGGCGTTGGGAAGAGGAGGAAGGGGTGCTGCTGTTAACACTGTAGTGACCATGTTGCCATGCTGGTTTTAGGACATGCAAGCATTATTCAAATTAGTGCGAAAAACGTTTAAAAAAAACAACAAAAAAAGGCTATGCTATCTATAGTAAACTGTTTCTGGATGGCTCAGGGTCGTAGTTAGGGTTTCAGCAGAGTCTTGCCATTGGAAAGGGAAGGGGCTTGGGGTGTGCTGCTGCTAATTTGGTAGCCACCATGCTGTTTTGGAAAGCTTAGCTCCAGACGAAGCCGCGGGCCCAAAGAAGTGAGAAAAGTGGAAATAAGGGACACACTCTTGCTTGGATCAGAACTCAGAACCCTAAATAGTGATTCAATACATCTTTGCAACATGCAGATTTTTGAAAACCATCTGGACTGACTGACTACATTGTGTAACGCTAGAAATGCGGTTGGCATGATGGGTTACTGCAGAAAGAACAAAAAGAACATCCGGTGGGATAAAAGAACATAAATAAAGCAGCAGAGGGAAAATTGCTCGGACGATAAAAAAAGCATGTATGTTGAGTGCAGAAGAGTGAAAAAAAACAACAAAACAGAAAAAAAAAACGGTCTCAATATACGACCGCTTCTTCAGAGATGATCGTATTCCCTGATTATAATTAGGTAGAGTGGTAGGGAGAACAGAGGACTGTACTATGGACCGTCCCTAGTTATGTAAAGGCAGAGGTGACAAGGGTATATGTAGTCTATATTAAGGC
Source organism: Ellobium chinense (assembly GCA_033807755.1). NCBI lineage: Eukaryota > Metazoa > Mollusca > Gastropoda > Ellobiida > Ellobiidae > Ellobium > Ellobium chinense. The sequence goes on along the minus strand of JAWQUT010000021.1, from coordinate 559,195 downwards.
CTACAACATGCAAGGAAGCTCCAGACTTAAATCAATGCAACTATATTATTAAGGTAAACGTAAACAACTGTCCTATACTGTATGTAACAGAATTAGAGAACGTTGGTTTTTTTTTTGTGTGTGTGTTTTCAGGTTTGTATCTCTTACGGACCGTTATGACAGAGGTAGGTACCGGCCCTCGAATTTCCGGATGTTACGTTCTAAACTAGCATCAGCATCAGATATCATTTTCACCTCTCGATCCAAGCTTGAAACTTTTGTCCATTTATGCCCCAGAATCGGGGCGAATAGAATTAATTTATACTCCCTTAATACCACACCTGTTTAATCCACAGTGAACACACTAGGCTTATTGTCTATTCATGCCTCAGGAGGGCGAATAGAATTTATGCTCACATAATGCCACACCTATTCGTTCAATTTACAATGAACACAAGGCACATACCTCCCACCCCCTCCCCTCTCAACAAAGAAAATGTGGATGATACCCCTAGAGATAGCCTATAATGGTTCCAAATGTCAGCAGCGCAGCTTCTTTCCAAACCTGTCCGGAAAACCTTTCCTATAATTCTGCATCTTTCTTCCTTTCTCGTTCACCAGTTCATCCACACACGACATTTACACTACGCTTAATAACGAGGCGTGTTTCTATAACTACCTATCCATCTCTTTAATGCAGGAAATGAAATGAAAACCGGAAACACCTGGTGCCATATTTAATGAATAAAACATTAGGGTACATTCGGAGTGCCAGACGATCCAACAGAACATCCAAAGGGGAAAAAAAAACAAGAAAAAAAAATGTTAGAGGTTACATTTTTGTTCCTGACCTATTATTTTCATTCAGCAATATTTCTGGTACGGTTTTTGGAATTCCATTACATCCATTACACCTACTCGACAGCAAAATCTATGCCGCACTACGGCCGACATCAAAGGTGCCCCATGTCCAGAATGTGTGTATGTGTATGTGTGTGCGTATGTTTTATGGTGTGTGTGTGTGTGTGTGTGTGTGTGTGTGTGTGTGTGTGTGTGTGTGTGTGTGTGTGTGTGTGTGTGTGTGTGTGTGTGTGTGTGTGTGTCTGGGTGGGGGATGTTCGGATAGCATGTTTCTGGGCGCCTACCAATATTTTC
>JAWQUT010000021.1:490212-535687 GCA_033807755.1 Ellobium chinense | reverse complement strand
CAACTTCAAACTTATGACAAGAGACGAATATCTCCCTTACTCATATGAACTGGAGAAAACACTGCAACTAGTCAAGATACTTTTTGAGTACACAAGGTTCTACGCATATTAACTATTAGTCATGACAGTTAAGCCAAATTCACTCATGATCTAGCCAGCCTCTCTTCCCTGAACTCCCTGACCTCCCCCTTAACCCCCCACCCGCACCCCTCCCCCCCAAAATAAAAATGAGAATCTCCCACACCCACATCACCAGGACAAATCAAGAATAAACATGATAAATTTATTTAGTTCATACTAATATCAGTGTGAACCTCTCAGTTAATACCCCCTCCCAGTTAAGACCTTTTTCATTAACATTTACGAAGGTCTTATGTATCATCATAGACTTTGACAACATGTGAACACTTTTCTTGACTATAAATAATCACAATGTACGGCCAGTTTGCAGCAAACATCTAAGTAAAACTCTCAGATCTGATAACAGCAAAGAGTTCTAGGACTAGACAAAATAAAAACAGCAATATAGTACAACAAATCACAGCACTAATCTCTTATCTAAGTCCAGGTAAAAGATCGTTTCACAGAGAACACATCACGGTAAACTGAAATTTCTTTTCAAAGCACCATGAAATCACATATAGCGGCAAAATGTGCCAAACACTAGCACTAATACTGCCAAATCTTCACTGACCTGCTTATATCTCATCATTTTATATTTCAGTACCTGAAAACGTATATTATAATCACACAGTTTGTACAATAACTGAAAAAAAAAAATAATATATCACATCTTCCACTAGAAGAAATTGAGAAATACATTCAAACGAGAGAGACTGTTAGCTTATCACTTTTTTCAGTTCATGGAAAAGTAGAATTTGTAAACTTTCAAAATAATAATTTCTCTAAACCATTGAATATAGGTGTAAATATGTAATTCACTCTGTGAACACGTATCGGCAAGCAAGACTGTACTAATACACTTAACACAAACTTGTACTAATAGCACTAAAATTTACTTATTGCACAAAAGCATGATATAATACTGCAATGCCTCCTTGTGAGGTATGAAAAGCAGATTTACCCCCCCTCCCTAGGCAATTGTTAATACCAAAACTTTGAAGGTTTCATTATCACACGTTTGAAATTAAGTCTACTGATCTACACTGGTTCTCTATAAATCACTTAATGGAGCCATTGCCACATCATCAGCAGAATGCCATGAAAACTACAACTGAGCTAGTTCTTAAGTCAGTGGAAATGCTTTCACCAGTTTCAGCCTTACAGAAGAAAAAAAAAATACAACATATTATATTCAAACAAAAGCACATCATTTGTGTTCCTAATGGTTAACAGATTCTAGCTTTATTATGTTAAACTGAAGATAACTGCATCTTTGTACTTAAATTGTCATAACAATGCATTGTTGCACTATCCACACAACATCATTCAAACTTCACACAATGTAAATCTGAGTGGCAGCCGAGGACTGGACTTCGATCTGGCCCAACTTGAACTGGATACGTTTGAGCCAGGAAAGGAGGATGGAGGAGTTGAAAGACCTCTGGTCTTTGGTCGGATGAGGTGGCTCCCAGTTCTGGCAGTTCTGCAGCCTCACTTGGAGGTGACCAGGAAGCTGAGGACAGAAGTACAGACAAATTTATAGAAATACAGCAGAACTCTGTTGACATGAAATCAATGGGACTGGCTGAATCACTACAAGTTAAATGAGTTTTGTGTTATCCATTTACTATACAATATAAAGGGAAATTTATAAAAAAAAATGTCAGCTAGCATTGTGTCTTAATGACAGCTTCCACAGCCTTGATCAGTTATAGTGTTGCATGTTGTTAGAGATGGCTGAATGTTGTCATCATCTCTTAACTGATGCACTATGCATCTTGTGTCTGACCTAATCTCCACATGCCAAACCACCAATGGACAAGGTAAGGGAAAATTGCTCTCTCCTTTTTTCCTCTCTCACTGATGTGTCACTCATCATGTTATCAAAGATTGCTTGAAATTCAATATTGGGTTAACTGTAAAACTGGTCTATGCACAAAGATGGCCTTTGTATGGGAATTTTCTTCTCTACTGAGGTAACCAAGGTTTTGGGTTAAGTGCTGTCATATTAAATGAGTTCTGTTGTACAATGGAACTTCACTAAAATAACCACAATTTATGAAGTCCTCTCCTTGGCACAACCCATTGAAAAAAACGACTCTGTCCTTCCAACTGTTCTTTCATCCATTTAAAGCACCTGGATAACCCATCTTCCTTGTAACACTTTGTCTAGAAAAACTGTATTGATATCATGCTGTTGATGCTGTTGTTTTTAATCCCTTCAGAACATGAGCTTTAAGTCTTGTGATGGCCTTGTTTAGAGTTTTGTAGATGAATGTGTATCTTTTGTGGTGCTCATGTGTGGTGCCATATAGGCAATCATAACTGGTGACATCAGAGAGCAAGCATTTCCTCCTCTCTGCTTCCAAAGAAAGCTATATATGAATCACAGTGGGCAACAGCGATGAATAGTGAAAAATTGTATTCACTGGGCAACCATCTTTGGATCCAAACTTTCCAAGACACTGACTATATGCTCACTGGATCACTGCAAGTGACATATAGGAAACAAAACGCTTTTCTTAAAATACACTTTGTTACAAACTAGTGTGGTATCTTACTTATGAGGAAGTGACATAGCATCAAGGTTTTAAAAATAATTTCCTTTGATATCCAGTGTAGTTATGCCATTGAGTGAACTGTGACTGGATTACAAACCTAAGATAGATAGATATGTTCTGTAGATCATGCGGTCTCTCATATTTGATCTTGAAAAATTGGCTGCATTATCATGATGCTACTGTAATTCAACAAATTGGAATCTCAACTATTTATGGAAGACTGTAGACATAAACAATGACCTTATGTGACTAACATTACTTAAACACAACAATCTTATGCCTCTTCCCGCCTCCCACCCTTTCATCTTGATATCATGATAAAACATACCTGAGCATGATAAGCGAACAGGATCGATGTCCACATGGGGAAAAGCTGAAAACAAAAGACAGATAATAAGAGATTAATATTCAGTATATTCAAGCAGCATCACTGAATGAAGCATTTACCACCTATATTAACAAAGTAATATCTTATAATAATTTGGCATCACACTATTTTAACAAATAGCCGTCATTAGACATTCCATTATGAAACACCTTTCCCTTCTTTATNCATCTTGATATCATGATAAAACATACCTGAGCATGATAAGCGAACAGGATCGATGTCCACATGGGGAAAAGCTGAAAACAAGAGACAGATAATAAGAGATTAATATTCAGTATATTCAAGCAGCATCACTGAATGAAGCATTTACTACCTATATTAACAAAGTATTGAAAGATTAACATTTTAGTAATATAATATCACAAATCTTATAGTAATACGGCATCACACTATTTTAACAAATAGCCGTCATTAGACATTCCATTATGAAACACCTTTCCCTTCGTTATCATCATCCATACTATTGTCTCCTTCATTCAAAGAAATATACCTTCTAACACTATGTCTGTCGTTATCACATCTACAGGTTTCCTTATCTATTGTCATCTTGAGTATAAAAACATGTTAAAAACCACATTTACAGCATATAGGATCCACTCTCTGTCTACAATAACATCCAATAGTTTGGTAAAAAGTCATCATATTGGCATAAATGCTTTAATGTAGACATAACTCTTAGCTGACAACCCCAGATCTTAAACTTACTTTAGCCAGCACTGAAGAATTGCATTCCTGCAGTGCTTCCATCAATCCAAGGAAGTGGAGATTGACCATCTCAGCAAGCTGATTTATGTCAACAGAGGAAAAAAATATGAATAACAATGAAGTAATTTACATACACTGTTCTGCTCTGGAAAAATAATGAAAAAAAAAATAAGCACATCATGTTAAAAAATATCACATAATGGACAATTACATGTTTATCCCTTAATAATATTTAATAAACTGAATAAAACTAAAATGTAAATTTCACAAACAAATGTACGGTAACTGTTCTGACATTACTGATAATGACTGTTAAACATCCAGAGGAGTAACCATGCAATTAAAGTTAAGATGTTATGAAATTAAAACAAATAAACGAACCAATCAAGTAAAAGAAACATTGTTACCTCTTACGGAAGAAGAAAGATAGGCTGAGGGTCAGGCAACATTCAAGGTTAAAATATAATTCCTGTCCAGTTACCCAACAACAGAGACAGACAGAAAGTGTTCGTCTAATGGTGTGTGATGAAATTGTAACACATAACATATATATATATCAAATATCCGGAAAATGGTTAACATCTGAATATTTATTACATATACCAGATCACAACTTTGCTTTCCTTTTTGCCATGAAAAGGGAGGAAAGGAGTTTTCACACATGCTCCACAGGTTAAAAGTGATGCAAAAAGCAGTTAAACTCTGACAGTGTTTCTATATCTCATTTAAAAAAAAAAGTGGGTTCATATTCTTTTTTTTCTGCATTGTCATCATTATGGTTTGCCAGATAAACTAAAGGATCACATGGTTTCAGTGAACTTAATCTGTCCAGAGTTTCCTATCCCCTGGAATCTTATTTCTAAAAAGTGAACATAGGTGCTATCTCACAAAAACAGCTAGAGATTACAGGTCATACAGCGTCTGAACACCAGGATTCACTTGTCCTAACAAGATGAATACAATACATGATATTTCACAAGTCAGCACATAGTCTGCTTATTGATCGATCCAGTTGCTAGGTGGTATCTGACATATTAATTTCTGAACAATCAGAAAATGAATCACCATTGTGTGTGAGATGTAAAACACTGACAAACAACAGGTCTTGTCTGACATTCATATGTTAAACTAGGTACTTATAAATAAAAACATTTAGATGTCAACAATATTCTTTTTCCTAATTATAATATTCCCAACTCAAATCCACATTTTTGCCTCCACTCAAACCCCTCCACCGTTTTGTTCTTTTTACTAGTATTTATGATAAACTCCTGTCTTCGTTCCTACTCTTTTATTCCCAACCCTCCCTGCCCAGCTTTTCTCCACACTGTATGAATCACAAGATTACCCTGTCTCCAAAACTGGCTTTATTGTCAGGAGATCCCCTCTCCCTCCCAGTGGCTCAGCCATGGTCTCTCATCTCCTCAGTCATACTCTACTTCTAATTTCACCTTCATGCATTTTAACATAAATTACAATTAAATCTTGATTGGATTTTGATTCTTCCCCACGCTCTCTCATCCCCTGAAATTTCTATTTTCATCTTAGTGACTCCAGTCATGTCCATCTCTCCATTTAAGTCCAGATTCTATAGTTTCTAATCCCAACCTCAGTCTACCATCAAGACACAGAGTTGCTATCTTGTATAAATGATGGCAAATGTCTTGCAAACAGTTTGATTTGGTTGAGTCAACCATTTCAACTTATACACCAACTTTTCAAGGATAGTAGTCAAGTAGCATCTCTTAAAAACTGCATGGGAAAAATGAACCATCACTTCCTCGGAGGCAATGTTTGCTTAGCGCTTGATTAACCTACAGACAATGGAACTTCTTGGTAGGTACTGACACAAATCTGGATCGGTCAATTATAATAAGGACATTGAAAAACTACCAAACATTAAGGTGAGGTACGTGATAGCTGTGTGGTTAATAAGTGAAGAACAGTAAATGAAGAACTAGGTCTAGGCTATTTTACAGTGCACAATATAGTACTCAGTAATGACATAATACATAGTATCTAAGAAACACAAATGAAGACACAAAAGATATAGCAAAATGTGATGATACAGTTACAGTGTATGTGAATGCTGTTAAATGTAGGGTGACAGGAAACATTGTTACACAGAGACCTTGGAGGAGACAGAATGCATGAGTCCGAACACGTATGTAATTTATTCTGAGATGACAAACACTGAGGAAGAATATGATAGATATAATGGCAACTGCAGTCCTTTCTTGTCTGTAATGAAACACAAATTTGTCAAAACTGCAAATCTGTGTAAAGTCTTGGGGTTGGGGGCAAAGAGAAAACAAAACACAAAATTGTTCCTGCAAAGGCATTTGCAATGGAATTCACAAATGGTCAGACACTTTATAAACTACACATAACACAGACAGGCAGACACTGTGAAAGACGTTTTCTGACATGCCGATCCATATACTGAAAGCTGACACCAGCCCAGTGACTCTATCAACCTGTGGCCAGAGAAGGTCACTGTAAAGTTTTTAGACATATTCAAGAGCCTTGTATTTAACTGATGTGATGTTATGATACAAAATATACGGGACAACATCTCTTCTGCAAAGGGACTGGGATGACAAAAGTGGCCTTTAATAATTGTGCAAGTTTGAAAGCCAACTACTTGGTGAACAGTGCTGACAAGAACAAATGTGCTCACAACTACATCCCTCAACCACTTCCCTGCCATTACGGCCAAAGTCAGTTTCAATCACTCAGCAGTACTGTTCCTGGTATGTTTTGGTCTCTACAAAATGGCAACTGTTTTAGACTATCTAACAAAACCCTCCATATATAACAAAATAGGAGCAGAAATTGGCTAATCTAAAAATAACGTACTCAGACAATTTTTTGGGGGGGCTGAGTTTAACTTAGTGGATTTCCACCCACAATCTGCATTTTAAATCTTAGTTCTGTACTTCAAACATCAAATCCTGTACCGCAAAAAAAGATACTAATTTTTTTCTGTTGGAAGGAGAAATGGTTAGTACTAATGTTATCCTCATCTTAATAGGGTACAGTATTTCTTCTCAGGTGATGTCACAACTATAACACCAACACAAACATGCCCGTCACATGATGTAAAGACTGCCTGAAGTAGACATATCCAACCTAAAACAATATTGTTGTTGACATCAACAAAAGAATCAGTTTCTCCATAAGTACTAGAATTCTTGGTCACAGAATGTCTCACACAGCCCTATTGAAAACTGCTAGCAGGTTAGCATGACAAAAGTAATATGGTGTATTTGATACAAATGATACCTAGATAATGAATCCTCCCCACCCCCACCCAGTGAAATATTTCCCTCAGTGAAATATTTGGGTATCAGACATTATGATACCTAAATTAATGATAAAAAGAAAAATAACCTGTAGATAAACATGATTTTCAAACAAGCCCTGTCAGTAAAAAATATCCTTGCCGGCATTACACAAGAATCCAGCAAGTGTCCAAAACAGCGCTTAAAGTGACATTTGCTATAAAGATATATAAAGACAGCAGAGAACAATGGAAGTTAGGGAACATTCAACTTCTTGTACATTCTACATCTAAGCAGGAGCTGCGATCAATAAAGATGAAGAATTAAAATAGAGTTACAACAGAAGAATACATCTGAGCTCAACATGACAGAGGCTTCCCAATTTCATGAATGGAACCAGCCAAATGAGCAAATAAACCGCCAAAGTTTTCTTATAGCGGCATTTGCTAGTAAAGGTTTTGCAATATGGCCAGGAATATTTCTTATGTTGTACTTTGTTTTCACAAAGTCTATGACTTAATTAAACCACGAATGGAAAAATCCATCCTTGATATTTCAACCCTAATGAGAAACTGCAATAAAGTAACGGCAGAGCCAATTTCAGTTTCCTGTTTGTATTTGACTGAACTTCAGCCAGCTTCTGTCATGATTTAAAGAAAATATAATTACAAAAACAATAAGTTTACAGTCTCAAACCTCTAGATGTGGTTTGTCCTTTTAGATGGAGACAGCAAAGAGAAGGCGCAAAGGAAAGATGAAAGCATGTAATTGGTAGAGTCTTAAACATTTTGTGAGATTACAAATACATGAATCTCCTTTGCAGATCAGATAAAGTATAACAGCTGTCTTGAGTAAATCTGAATGCATACAATGACATCTGATAATTTCTATGCTTAGGTTAGATGACTGCATTAAATGGTGAACAAAGCTTCAACTCAAAATCGTGGGCATTTTATTTCATGGACAACAAGACAGTCTGCCTGGAAAAGACACAACAGCCACTTACTTATGATGGATCATAACAGCACTCCCAACTCAAACATCAGAATGGGATATAACAGATAACGGACCAGACACTCACAAGCACTTCACACTGACATGGTATGTTTACAGTCACAAGTACACAACAAACCACGCAAATCATGAATTCATAATGGCAGTCAGAAATGTTGGATTTGTTGCCTTTGTAAAGGAAGTACAGTGAAACCTCGCTATACCGCCACCCGTTATACCGCTATTCCCGCATACCGCCAGCTTTTCGCCGTGAAACGGATCTGACACCTATACAAAGTCACTTAAAATCTCGTTATACCGCCATCCGCCAACAGTTTAACGGTTACATTCATAACTTGAGTATAGTAAATATCGCTCGTTATACCACCAACGTAAATTTAACCCCCATCCCCACTCCCCACCTCTACCTAAATCCAGCCAACAGACAGAACATCACTTGGCGCCACAGTCTGTGCATGTTACTCAAACACCAATCCTACTACACACTCTTCGCTTTTTGGAAGCGAAGTCCTGATAGGTCTATTGATGGGGGCATGCAGTGGGAAAGGCGGGTCACAGTTCAATCTCCTCTCGCTCAATAGGCGTAGAGAGTTTGTGAACGAATGTAAGCGCGTGCGAGGTGATGCTTCAACTGGTTCGCACCGGTCTTGGGGTACGATGCAAACAGCACACATTGATCTATGACGTAGGCTTAGCGCTTGTGTGATTCTCCGACCCGGATGTGTAATGTGTAGTAGTCAACTTCTTTTCTTATCATTCTCCAACTTGACACATACGCTTCCAATCCTTAGTTCTTGCTTGTTTTTAATTTTAACTCTATTGTTTTAAAATCAACTCAAGTCCTTAAACACAAAAAACAACAATAAAAAAAAATACAAATGAAAGCAATGTGTAAACTTCAAAATGACAACGAAGGTTTATGTCTAGTGGAGAGATAAGCTGCATTATTTTAGACATGTTAGCCAGTCCAATGTTGGTAAATTACTTATTTCCCTTGTTCTACATGATATTTTCGTTGTACCGCCATTCTCGTTATACCGCCATTTTTCTGTTTGCCCCTTATTCGGCGGTATAATGAGGTTTCAGTGTACATCAAAAGTTCCTACTTTCCACTGTTTGATGAAGCCCCTAAAAAACTGCCTGTTGATAACCAATATTTTGAGCATCTTTGCCTACAGCATTTACAGAATATATTTTCAAATGGTAAATGAAGTCAGCAAGTGAAGCGAGAAAACTGTTTCTGAAAAAAATTGTGATCTCATGTTTAAAGTGAATTACCCATAGTTTTATGTAACTTGCTAACTACCAGGTAGTGTACCGTGATCATCCCCATGGGACAGAGTAAAAGAAAAATTAGGACTGACATTGTCAAACGGTAAGGACCAAATGGAAATGGGATGATGCAAATCTGATTTTAGGTTTCAACTCAGATACAAGATTGTTCACACCTCACTAGATGGCACTGTCTTGCAGTACTCTGCTGTGGCTAAGATTGCAAGGCACCCACTGCAGTAGGGCTGGCATAAATCAAAGCTGCAGTGTGTGCTTGTCACCATTTCATTATCTTCAAGTTTTCACAACATCCAATTTCCATTAGTCCATACAAAGTAATGAAGAAACTGTAACCAGAGATTATGTGTAGGACTGACATTCTTACCACTTTAGAGTGAGATAGCAACTGCAAGATGCCTGGTGTGACTCGAGCCCAAAAATCCATGATCATGGCTGATGCTACTGTGTGCTGCTCACTGCCGGGGGAGTGGAGGGCTGCTGCTGACTCACTGTACATTGTCCACAACTGGACAATATTGGATAAACCAAAAAACAAAAAGTCTGCTACGCAAACAACCACTTTTCTTCATGTAAAGACAGATTCATTAGCATCTCACCATGAGACAATTAATTGATGAAAAGAAGAAAGAAAGTATCTTATGGGTCAAACATGTTAGATTGCTGCCACCAAGATTCATTGATGGAGCAATGTCTAAGTATAGGACAGCAAAAAAATAAAGTGAAAATATCTTAAGCAAGCAATAAATGAAAACTGAAAAGACACACTGCCTTATGATGGTACTGTTCTGGGGTTCCAAAATTTTCGATTAGAGAAAATTAAATGTAGTGATAAACTTTATGGCATGATTACTTCATATGACTTCAATACATCAGTTTTCAAACTTACTTGGCAAAGAATGAAAGCATGGAACAAGGAGGACATATGCAGCACTGATGCCTGTGGAGAGAGGAAATGAGAAAAGTGAGCTGCCAAGAGTCCTGCCTATTCTTTGTTTGGAAATATGGCTCACAAAACGGATCATGGATTACATATGAACAGCTCATAAAGAATGGTCTGCTGCTGTTACACAGAGATGTCTTTCTTTTACAAGTAAAGTTGTCCTCAAAGAGTAGCATAACGACATGAGAACAGAAATAATTAATAACATTGAACACTTGCTGCACCACTGTCTCTATTTGTTTTGCAGATTTTCAACATGCTCAAACAAGAACTGGTGAAAATTTGGCCAAACAGAGGTGAGAAAGGATTGTGTTGTGATACAGCTATGTCAGTGTCAAAATGTACCCTGACATGCCAGGCTGATTTGCACACAGAAAGTGCCAATGCTCTGGCTTAAATGCACAGAACATAACAGCTAACTAAAACCATGTGGAAGATGAGCGCATTCCTTATGATCCAACATGACCTGTAAGACTATTTTATTTCTGATTTAGCCAGGCATATAAATACCCATCCTAATGGAAAGGGTTAAAAAAAACAGGTTTAAGAATCATCTAGCACTTCTGTGCAAAACTGCGTTAACTATTTGCTTCGACTTCCTGTCTTCAGGAAATTCCAGTCTCACAGACTTCAAAATTATTTGATGTCTTAACCTTTCTGATATTAAGACAAATGATCAAATGTGGAGTTGAACATCACCCATTTGTCAAGTTTGGCATTTAGATCCCTCCTAATTTTAATCCCTCTAATGTATAACAATGCCTTACACTTGACTGTTCAGCAAATCCTGTCATGATGACCATTATATGATCTGCAATGTGGCAACTAGCCTCCAAGGGAATGGGGAGACAGGAGATAGGGGCAGCACCTTCTGTTACTGCAGTGTGTGTGAGGGACCCAATCAACAACCAGGACATCAGCCGAATGTGACCGATGCAGTCAATGAACTCTTTAGGCCTGAGGGATAAAAGAGTTAGTGTTTAAACTGTCACTGTTTAAAATCACAGTTAATGAATTCTCTGAACTTGACGCACAGAAAGTGTAGCATTTCACATTTATATTGTGATGTCATGTGTCAGTTTTTCAGGCTAATCCCTGAGTAACTTTTCATATAGTGCTGAGAGTTAGGAAGAAGAATAGTTAATGAGGAATAGATAAAAGGAATTGAGATATTACCCTTGTTGCATAGCTGATAAGATGAAAGGAATTGAGATATTACCCTTGTTGCATGGCTGATGGAGGGTGATACAGCCAGGGTAGATAGCGAGTGATGGCTCTGTTATCTCTCCCATTGCCACGTGTTATCTCTAAGGACAGGTACTGAGCTATGCCTGACTTGAGCTGGCTGCCGAGTGTATCTTCATTCAGGCTGGCACCAGCTACTTTCATATTGGCCTGATATGAAACAAAGAATTTACTGTGAGAATAATGAAAGCTTGCATATTGCAGAAAAAAATCCAGCATAATCTGATGTTACTGAGAAGACTTGTGCATACATTTTATGCCTAGACTTTAGGTAAATCTTGGCTTGATGAAAAATTATGGAGTATAAATATAAATATATATCATATGACACAATGCACGTTTATAGGGTCTACTCCAAAAACAGTTATTTGAAAAGAAGCTGTCAATTTGCAATTCACAACTGTCATCATCATAGGCATAAGCTGATTTCATCAGAATATTGACACTGCTTTGCAACTGACTCTGTTTAAATCTGTTATGAAATAGGGCAGGTTTTCCCATAGTTCTCACCTTAACTTTAGTAATTGTGTGTAGGTCAGCAATAAATTCTAGGCAGTCATTCAGATGTTGGCGCATGGCCTCAGCAGCACAGGTGGTTACCAGGGAGGGAGACTGAGTGCTGTACAAGGCACTTGCCTCTCTGGTTGTTGAGTTGTATAAGGACAGAGTGCCTCCAGCATCGAGCACCACAAACTGTGAAGAATCGGAATAAGACAGCTGTAGTCTTGCCTGGTCACAGTTCACAGTGGCATGAACACAAACTTTGATGAGTTTCCTTACACCTCTTAGTTTCTGAATTCTTTGTGTGAGGCTTATTTTTCCATTAACATAATGTATGTGGAATTTAGCCAAATGATTATCTCATGTTCACTGAACCTGTTAAATTTTTAGAACGTATTCATAATCATTCATAATCAAACATACCATGAATACCCAAAAACAGAAGACCAGAATATTTAGGAGGTCTAGACAAAGAAGCTTTCACACACAGAAAGGTGTAAGGTGTTCCCTGATGTGTGTCCTGGAAGTATCAGCCATATTATCAAGGCCACTTTTAGCAACTTCAGCTTTCTACACCCCAAGAATTTCAGGGTTATAAATTCCCATTTGCATAAAACTTGAACAATGACAGATGGATTATCAGTCTCTATACCTGACATAGTTCAAGTAAGACACAGCTTACTGGATCACTGATGACAGTGTGCCTAACTAGTTTATAGAATTCCCCAGGATTCTTTCTTTCTAGAAATTTATCCAGATAATGCACAGATCTGAGAAGACTTTATAGATGCTACTAAAAACAATGGACCCACTGAACCATACAAATGTGTAAGATAAATATTGGCATGAAGCTGTACCTGAACAAGCAGGAGCAAATTCTCGTCCGGGATGCTGGACTTGAACTTCAAGGCTTGTACAAGTTCATAGATAACTGTGCGAGTGAGGAACATTTTGTCTCTTTCCTGTTTAAAAAGTTTAGAAGCAGAGTCTTAGTGTACAAATCAATCTTTGCAGACATTAAAACAAAAGACAAGTTAGCATTAAATAAGGATGCAGTGCAGCAGATGTCGATGTCTTCACTACAAAGTGCTGTGGAATCTAATGCAGAACCAAGGACAAGACAAAAGCAATAGCTAAACCAGGTGTGAAGGTGAACAAAGAAGTGTTCATTGCTGATGATAATTAATGTGCAGTGGCACTCAGAAAAAAAAATGGACAAACGACAGAAATAGGAGATAAAAATTCACGCCACCAAAATTTCGATGCGGTGCATAACTTGGGATGGTCGAATGCGCCAACCTTTCAAGATGCGCAAAAAAAGGCATTCCTGCAAAATAGGAACATGCAACTGCATAATTTCAACATCAAATGATATTCTTCAGCATGCATAAGACCAGATAAACATGATACACCACAAAAATCCACAGTATATTATCAACCACAGAATGTGACTCCAAAAGTCAGCAAAGAGATTTATGTGAAAGAAACAATGCTTATAAATTTTTACAATGAAATGGATTGACAAACCATGATTTGCAGTACTAAGGTAAGTAAATGCTACTAAAATTAGATAACCAAATAACATGACTCACGCTATGATTAAAATCTGAGCAAAAATACAAATGTCTGCTGAGTAAACCAAAATTTATGTGCAGAAATACTGAAAATATTTAGCTAGTGAATATACTTACCCTGGAGAGGGCCCTGTTACACAGAGAGCATATGTCCAACAGTTGCTGTAGCTTAAAGCTACAGTTCTGAATAGCAAAGCTCAGAATTTTAGAGAAAGGCTCCAAAATGCCCTGAAATTAATAATAATCAGGCATGAATATTAAAATATGTTAACTGCTTAATATCTAAAGAGATAAAATGTTTCCTCTCTCACCTATGGAACTCATCTGTTTATGATGGACAAAAAGTGAAAATGTGAAAAATAACCAAACTGAGCTGATTTTATACAAAGCAGCAACACTTGTATTTCAGCACTATCAGATATATGACACTACTCAATCTATGTGGAGAGAACCAGTTGAAAATATTGCAGTCAGGAAAAATTAATGTAGAAGTAAAAGTGACCTAGTGCCATACTGGCCTCTGCTGTGCACACTGAACTCTAGTTAAAACAATGTTTTGAGTCTTGTTAAAACAAATTTTTGACTCCAGACAAAAACACATTTGAAGAGCGTTTCCAAAACTTGGTATGTGATCTCTGAATATTTTTTAAATAAAGGAAATAACATTACAGTGATTGCTCTTCACACATATATTTTTATTTACTGTTAAATGACGTAAGTTTTGAAGGAGTGAAGATTTTGAGCTTGATTAAGTATTGAATGAATTAATACAGAAATGCATCTTTGAATACAACACCGAATCATTTTTCAACAAAAATGCATTTAATGAGGTTTGGAAAAATGCTCTTTATTTGATGAATAAGAAATCAGGATCTTACAAGCCTTACTTCATATCTGATTTGTATTTGGCAATAAGTCAGATGTGCAAGTTTGTGCCTCATAAAATGCCAACACTCATTCTCTCCTAGAGAACAAGTTTATTTCTGAAATTTGCACCCACTTTATAGCCAGACAGTCAGCACGATGGTGTGCAGTGAATATTTAGCAAGGTTACAGCTACTCTGAAAAGATACCCTTTTCGGCCCTGCAGTACAATTCATTGTTTCCCTTGAAATGATGCTCAATAAAATCTTTACAATTCAACACTCTGCAATGGAAACTGTGAAATAATGAATGAATCGTCTTGTGATGATGTGCCGATACCAATTTATATAATCTTTAAACATTCAAATCTGAGCTCATATATCTATAATTTTGATGTGTAAGCTTGGTCTTAACAGATATGATGTCTCATGTCATGGTTTTTCAACCTACCCTGACATTGCTGATTATGTAAACCTTGAGCAGGGTGATCATGATCTTAAAGATAGGTCCCACGTCACATGGATTTGGCAAGACAGAGGGCAAGCGTCGAAGGAAGGTGTCAAAAAGGGTTAGAATGGTGGTCCACATTGGCAGGGAAGTCTCCAGAGAGATGCAGTTCAGATAGGTGGCCATGTTGTTCAAAAGCAGCATGATGGTGTCCTGAGGCAGGTTCTTGCGCTCATTCAGACCCTAAATGAGATTGAGAATACACAACAACATATCAGAGCAGCCTTTCTATGAGTGAAAGGAATTTGACTGCATTGGCTGAGTGAAAGCAATCTGCTGGTTCCCTATGCATTCCATTCAAACAGCTAGGCTGTCTGCTGTTTGTCTGTCATCATGTAAAACTATAACAAAGAAGAACTTCTGACAGTTCTGCTCTGCATATGTATCAATCTCCAGATTAGGTTTTTGTCACATTTGGCCCATCCATGTCCAGTAAATAGCAGATGGAATCTGCCTATGATTTCTTCTCTTCCCATGATCATTTTCACATCTGGCCCAACTGGTTGCCGAAACTTTGGCCAATGCAACTTGGCTGAATGGACACCTGGCTGACAGACATTTGGCTGAATGGACACTTGGCCAAATGGACACTTAACCAATGGACATTTGGCCAAAATTCTGATTGTCATTGCTGTTTCTGACTACTGCAGCAAAACTAACCTCTCAGACAAGACCTCATTATGAAATATTACAATATGACAGAAAGCTTTGGAGCATTTATCAAGTGAAAGCTCACCTCTAGCAGATATTGTAGTGGAGCATGGGATGGGAGATCACTAAAATCAAGCAAGGCAGCAGCCATGGTCTTCCAGAAGTAAGGATCTGTCAAAACATGGGGAAAGATAGTAAATATTTTCATGATCTGACACTCTGTTTCAAGGGTCAAAAGTGGTAAGGAAAACTAAAATAAATATAAAACCTGTCACAGCTTTGTCCTGAACTTATTTTTCCAAGTTTTCAATAAGTCCCAATATGAGACAATCTTTAGCATAACAGATGTGCAAGTCATCACTGGAAATCATCCTGTTGCTGCACAGTCACGATATGCAGAAGGCTACTTCAGCTCACACACACAGAATGGCATAGTTCTTGTGCAAATAGAGAGATGGCAAACTCACAGACTTAGCATGGTATTTTCTTAGGTAGCACTGAAAAATCAAAAGCCTTACCTTCCATGTTACTCTGAAACAGCATAGGAAAGATGCCATTGGGGGCTAGCTGATGCAAGACACAACGGAGAAACTGGCGGGCAATGCTCACACAATTGCCTGGGATTATGACATTGCTAAAGAAGAGAGAAAAAATAGCCTAGGTCAGCTCATACACAGATGACTTTCAACCATTTGACTTTCAAAATTGCTTAACCTATATCTGCACTTAAAACAACTAAAGACAAAATATGAAAAACAAAAAAATTCTTAAAGCCACAGACTGAACAGACTTCTTAGGCTTAAATAATCAGGGTTGGGTGGAACTCCGTTCATATGAACTAAGTTCCGGAACTTAGTTCCAGNTTCCGTGAACGTGCCCAACCCTGTAAATAATGCTGGGATATGATTCATGACATACCTCTCTGCCTGCCAGGAGTAATGGCTACCTGAAGCAATTCTGAAAGTAAAAATTGAAATTGTGGGAAATAAGGTCCATGGAGTACCAAACTTATACACATACACACACCAATCAAAATGAGTTGAAAATCTTATACACTATTGTGAAACCACAGTTTTATGGTAGGCATAAAATATAATCTTGTGAGTTCACTGTGGACTATGTCAACATATTTTGAGTTCTTGAATATGTTTTTTTACACTGCCAATGATGATGAGGCTAAGAACTCACTGCCTTTTGATATATTTAACTCTAAAATGATGGAAAAATAATCAATCCTTATCAACACTTACTGATTACAGGAAGCAAAGGAAAATACAAAAAAAATAAAAACTCAGCCTCTCTAAATTCTTACAGATGCAGCGCATGTGGTGCAAAGGGGATGAGCGGATGGGGTTGTTGTGAATTATTACAAAGAGTGAGAAACTTGAAGTAAAATCTTGGAAACAAAAAGACATCCAGTAAAATGCTGTACCTTGAGACACACTGCAGCATATCAAGCAACATTGGTGTGGCTAGTCCAGGCTCTCTGTGAATGAATGTTGCTAGCGCTGTGATACTGAATCCAATTGTGTCATCATCATACTGCTCTAGGACTGCATTACACTCACTGCAACGTTCCACCAAGACGTTCTCACCATGGCGGGCTGCTGTGGATTTCTTAGCAGTTTGTTGTTTGGCAAGAAGTTCAGCCTTGCGAGACTTTCGGCTGAAATACAAGCATTGGATGCCCACAGTGTCAGAGTTAGTTTCGCATACTTCGTTGTTTTTTATTTAACACATCAATGATAATGAGACATCATTAACAGAGGGAAGAATAAAAATGAAGAGGGTAAAACCACACTCAATTCAACTTTAATTCCAATTTCTTCATGATACATTTTATAGTAAACATCCCATCCTCAATTAACTTTGACTACTCTGGTTAAAAGAAGCATGAAGTCAATTCTTTAAAGAGTAACAAAGTATTTTATAGTTCATTATGACCTTTTGTGATAGTATTACTAATAACAGCTATAATCCTAAATATACAACTGCTTTTCACCCAGAGTTCTCCAAATTGTAAATCACTCATGTTTCACTCATCACATAATTGTATGAATGCAGTGCTTTGCTTGATACATGCTATGCTTAGCAAGTGCTACATGCTATGCTTAGCAAGTGCTATAGATCACAGACTAAACATATCAAATCCAAAGACACAAAATTCTTACCCTGCAGATCGTGAAGCCTGGGATGTTTCTGGCTGTGTCTGTTTTTGTTCCTGAAGTTCTGGAAATTTCTTCTGAAAGTCAATGGTGGTCAGGCCTGTTTTCCTTGGTCTGCGTTGTCGGAAATTTGGCTTGAGAACAGGGCTTAGTTTCTTCTCAGCTGCGGCACCACTCTCTGTCCCCAAGTGAAAATTACACAATGGTATTGACATGATAAAGGCAGTTTTAAATAGCTATAAATTGTCAAATTTTATCAGTAATATAATAATACTGGCAGGAGAAACATATTGGAGTCAATGGCTAGAAAATGTTACAGCTGCAACTTCAAGTTATCTATGAATGTGTATCACACTGTATCTTGATTTGTCATTAAACAAAATACCTCATTTCATTTATGAAATTTGTAGGCACAGGCTGAGGATTATCCATAATTTGTAAGAGTATGTATTTATATGCATAATGTACTGTTCTATATGTTTGTATTATAACTGAGATTTATGACACTGTAAATTAATTTTCTTGAAGGAGTCAATAGAAGTCCATTTTCTTTTTTCTCATTTTATTTTGGTCACATATTACAAGTTCTGGAAAGCTCACAATATTGCCAGTCATTATTTGGAAAACATTTTCCCAAGAACTGCTCTTGTCAGTTCTGGTACTTCAGATTTGTGTTCAGCACAGACTTGCTTCACTGCGTAAATAGAAATCCAGGTTTTCACCCATCACACTTGCGCACATACTTCATTCTGTAAGCTTCCACTGGGTTAATTCTTATCACAGAGTAAGGAAGAGAAGTTCTGCTAAATCTCAAATTAATTCAAATTAACATTTTCATTTTGAATAAAGCTCTCCAGATTACAAATGGTAAGGCAACGAAAATTGTCAAATAAGCTCTGGATTAATCCTGTAAAGAAGTATTCCCGGTTCCAGACTTCTAATAGGGTGAAAATAGGGCGTTATCATATACCTTTGGAGGACAGTATAATATTTGTTCTATAGACAGATTATGTTGAATGGACCTTCGATTTGTGACCCAAAATGCAAATTATGTTTGCAGTCTTTCCTGATTCTGTAAAATCAGCTGAAGTTTGGGCTAGAGACTTTGGTTTGTAGCTTACTGTGTGGAACACTTGTCTTTCTGGAAATCAGTTATGCTTGTTTACACCTTCTAATGTATTTGTTTGTGGCTCGAAAACAAAATATAAGACCTATATTTTAAACAGTACTTTTTATGAACTGACTGAGTGCTGCAATCTATTAAGAAAGACACAGTCATTGTAAGTGACTGTAGAGAGAGTAATTTATAGCCTCAAATTGCACTGAGCTTTCATAGCCTAACAAAGATGCATCTGAATAAGGAGAATTACCCCTTCCCTTTACCTTTGGGCTCTGACAGAGCAGCTTCTCCTGCAGAGTCCCCTTCACTAGTTGGAGTCTTTTCACTGTCATCTGTCGTTTCCCCATCTGAGACACCATCTCGACTGTGATCGGAGGTTGTGCCATGATCTCGGACACTGTCAAAAAGAGAGGAAATACTTCATATCAAAAACCATCAAGACATTTCTCAAATTTCAGTGCCTCTATTAGAAAAGACCAATGTGTGCATTCATCAGAGAAACAATAAACAAACACAACAAAGTGAACATTTTTAGAATAAAAATTGTGAATACATGGTTAAGTGGCAAAATTGACTCTTAACAATGAAATAAAACAGTCAAATACTGTTACTCAAGATGATATTTTGCACAGTTGCAAAGCTCTACATGGTCAAGTTTTTACTGCACTGAAACAAAATGGCTAAACATAGTTCTCTTATAGCTGCAACAATTCGTGGATGAAATTTCTAAAGATGCGTTAACAATTTTAGAATTTCCTGAAATAAAAGTTTACAGAAAAGCAATAGCTCAGTAGGACTTTGAAAAAAAAAAGATATACAAGACAAGTTGTTACCTTGATCCCTCTGTGGTCGCACTGCTGCTGGTAGCTCCCCCATGACTTGGGCCCCCTGCATTGACACTACCTCCAGTACTTGAGCCCCCATGGGTCCCTCCCTGTGAGGATGACACTGAAAATGCCTTCAACTGCTGGGCCATCTGCTTCTCCACTGACAAAGGCTTTTTGGATTTCTGGGACAGCAAAGGGGCATCACTTCTCTCAGTCTGTGAAAATCATAGAGCTTAGTTTTGCAAATTTTGCCTATGCATACGCGGGAGAATTTTCATCAAACACACACACAAATACCTAGTGTTGGACAAGAGATGAACATGTATTTAAATGATTGCTGCTATTAGCTCCCTATCACCACTGAAGTTACCATATACACAGTCTTAATCTGAGTTGCAAAGCTAATTTTACCAAGTAACATATAATATCCCACTGTTCTCTCTAGCATTAAATCATGTTTAAGCATTTCTGTAAAGAAGGAAGTCTGAATAAGGCAGGAACAATACACATCAATCCCTGTTACCAAATGTTCTTTGGGTATCCATGTTTAACTTGACTGGCACTGTGTAACAAAATCTTTTCTCAAGTTCACTCTTGCAGTTCTATCAATACATTTACAGTTTAAGGATTACAAACAAATATTACAATCCATATCATTTTGTGGTTAGGGAACATTGTCCTTACAAGCTTCTGCAGAAATAATAGCACTTATGGAAAATCTGGGCCATCTATGAAACAATCATAATCAATTCGGGCCACAGTAGACTTCACTTAATAAGAAAGAATTTTACTTGAAATCTCAATTAACCCAAACAAGACAAAACCGTGTCCACATGACTTTTTTATTCATAGTAAAATACTGTCACTAACCTGATAAAAAGTTTCAGTTTTGATAACACCATGACAACTGACCACCAAAAGAGGCAAAAGTGATAGAGAGAATAAAGAAATGAGCTGCTGCAATTTTCCCTCCCTCTGTCCATTGGTGGTTGGGTGTGTGGGGATTTCATTACATACTGTGTCAAAGATCATGACAATATATGTCAATCCCCAATAATATGGAGCTCAAAAGCACAACACACCATACTTGATGCCTGCACCTGTCATGAAAGACTTTCATTTCCCCTTACATTAAACTGCCAAGATTTGGCCAGTCCTTTCAATTTCATGTTCTTAAGATCTAACCCATATAACTTTCCCCAAATTTTGGAGAAAAATTTCCAGCCTCAAAAACATACCAAATCCTTAGAATCATCATCTGCTGACTCAGGCTCTGAATACTCTATGAGTCTCCTGGGTTGTCTGGGCTTCATTTTCCTGGAGCCTTCTTTTCTCAGGCTGCTAGAAGATGTGGGTGGTGTCCCCTCCACATCTGACATAATTCCCTCACTACTCTCTGCTCCATCTGCTTGTGCCTGCTGATCTCAGAGAAAAAAAAAAAACAACAGCTAAAGTAAGGTAAACTCTGCATGAGAAGGAATGATAAATATCTTGCAGCCAGTCAAAATGACATTTATGTCATTTTTCAGCTAAATCAAGTTCTTTTTGTAACATGAAAGTGCTTTGTGTGCACTATCATGAGGTTAAGAATTTGTTTGATCTAGCATTATTCTGGCCTGAGAAACAGCTGTTTGAGGTGGCAAGGGATCATCCTATACAGTGAAAAAAAATGTTCTGAGAAAATTGTGACTGATGGACAATTTTGTATATGGCTCATGAAACATTTATATCCACAACTCAAGACCATTTGCCCATCAGTCAAAAGTCAGTGTTGTTATGCACAGAAATGATGTAACACTCATTTTCTGTAGCAATAAAAAATTTGATACTGAATGACCCTTTTCACCTTCAAAGTCTGACATCTCAGTTCAGAAAGATAAGCCCCATTTTGACTTGCTGCAAGACAAATCAGCTTTTAGATGGGTAAGTGCTTCAGTATGAACATTTAACACCAAAATGCTTCAACAAAACAATCACTTTGCCACTTTACTGAAAATAGTTTGTATGATTTTTAATGTTTCTATTTCATAAAGTAAAACAGACCACCTAATATTCATTGTCTTTGCACAGCATGAAGAGCTTCCTTTGGATTCACTATGCTGCCTATAACTTTAAGACCTGGGTCACTGCAAAACTTGAGATGAGTTCTGTTGACACTGAAAAATGATGCAGATCTTATGATATGTATTATATGGGTAGAATATCGGAGAGATAAAAAAGAGCAAATATTTTGCATAATGGAAAACTACCTTTATCAAGAAAATTTTCAGACATATGCGTATTCACGCTGGGTAAAACATGCACGGGATTCATGACAAGAGTAGGCAGCTCACCTTAAAATAGTGCACAACACTGCCAGAAGGATGTGGCCTGACCTCTACTGTACTCGCCTCCCCACTGTCTTGTTTCTGACTGGAGGGTGACTGAGGAGGAGTGTCTGTTTCTTGGATATTCTCTAAGTCACTCACAGAGACTTTGGTGAAGTCTGTGAATTTGAAAGCCAAAACTTAATCTCTATACAAGTATATCTATACCATGCAGCAACTAAAAATGACAGCCATTAGCCGTTTGTAAAGAACACACTTGTGTTGTCTAAGGATATAGCAATGTAAATCATCTGGTCCAATAGTTGAACACACAAATCTTAGACTTGAGTATCTCACAAATCCCATGGCCACACTGACTCCTCATACATGGTACTTGTTTTCAAATTTGCTAGGATTCAAAGTTCAGCTTTTCATTTTTTGTTATAAAATAAATCCAGCCCACAAAAATTCACGCTGTGCCCCTGGAATCATCCACAGTCAGCAATCTTGATTATAGCATAGCGACATGTCTGACTAATGGTGCTATTTCCCACTACCTTTACTCCTCTGAACTGTTGGGGTGGGAGGAGGGAATCCATCTTCGGTCTTCCTGCATCGGTGATGCTGGGCGTCAATTGTGTTGATGACCAGCTGGATGAGAGTCTGAATGATTGCTGATCTAGGCGATGTGCTGATCTGGTACTGTAAGAAGATATCATCATGCAGATAAAGATTTCACCAACTGCAGAGTTGTTGTGTGATCATTTTTAATATGAAAGCTTACAAGATATCATAGTAAAAGACTTTAATTAAGATTTGAGGTCACTTGTGAAGATAGACCAGTTACACATATTCACGCCAATCATCGGTGCTCCATCAAATGCATCATTCAGTATATTTGATGGGAGAATGTCATAATGAATGTTCTTTGTTTTATTAAAAGGAATCATTTTAAAGATCTAGAACACCCTGAAATTCTTTGCAAGTTGATATGTCTGTTAATTACCTTATATAAAATGACCAGCAATGACTTGAGCCAAGAAACTCGTGTGTGGGGTTCAAGGTACCACAAGGTGTATGTGGGAGGCTGGTAGTCTGAGGCATAGCGCTGAGGAGAGGGACAGTACTGAAGCACTAAGAGGGTGATGGGCAAGATGATGTAGCCAAGCTTGAAGTTGCGATCCAGCACCTGTGGGATCATGAAGAGTTTTAAACCACTACTGGTTGAGAAAACTTTTTACTGTTTGCAAAAACAGGAATAGATTATACAAAACTGCAACAATGTCTGCAGTCAAAAATATTTTGGAATGAGTCTCTTCAGCTTGTCAAAGGAGGCTTTTTCTAGTCACATCAAATAAAAAAATATAGCAGCTGACTCCATATTAAGAGAAGGAGATATATACTGCCTTTAACCCTCAAGAGCTGCATAGTATTTGTTGTAAAATGGAAATCTCATAACCTGGGAAGAAACTGTGATACATGTACTTACATACATAACTCCACTCAGGAAAGCATTGAAGACAGCAGAGGACCTGTATAAGATGAAAGACACAGTCTTTGAACACCTTCACTCCAGATAAGTTTGTTTGTAAAGGAAAATGGAGTAGGCTAGCAGCACTTAAGTTTGTTAGGGATATCTGTGTATGAGGAAATAGCAATGAGATGTGAGATGCATATGGCTTGTCTAAACCTGTCCATGTCACCTTTTTTAATTAAAACAAAAATTCTTGTGATTATTTTATGATGTTTATTTACTGCTATCCCAAGGATGCCTGCACCAAGACTTTATCTCTCTTATATAATTTGTATAATAATATAGCCTTTGAGCAGGCACCCCTCTATATATTTTATCTGTTGTTTCCTTCCTTTTCTTCTTGTTTGATGATGATGATATTAGTGACCAGCAACAAACACCAACAATATAAATGACTGTATCGAAACAAATTCTTGTGCTGACCTCAGTTTGAAAGGTGGGACACTGAAGGACTTCTCTGTTTGGTTGTAGCCAAGAAGGACATTCAGATGTCGCAGCACAATGTTCTGATATTTGTTGTCAACCCTTTCCTCTGCTTCATCATTGTCATTGCAGTGCACCATGAACTGTAGTATAAAAGTCAACTATATTGTCATCTCCACAACCTTCCATGCCTTACTGTTCAGAGTGAAGATCTATGAGCTTCACCCATCATAATATCACTATGCATGGTAATTTACAACTTACAGCTATATACAAGCCAACCTAACCTAGCCTCATGACCAGTGATCTCCTATGGCCACCTGGCTATCACATGTAGTTCTTGCATTTTACATTAATGAGACAGGTCAACTTATTTGCTTCACAATCTAGTAAGTCCGCATTATTTTGATAAAATTTAAACTAATGGATTTTTTTTCTTTTCCACGACAGTTTCTGAGAAAACATCACTGGAATGTTGAGATTTTCTGCTGTGCATGCTGCCATTACTCATGCTGCTAACAGCCATGTGAACAAACTGTACCACTGAACCTTCCCAGCTGACACTGACTCCACATGATAATCTCTCTTATGTTACAAACAAATTAGAACTGGAATTTTATCAACAATTGGAATTTGAAGGATCCCTCTTTATGGATGATCACGTTCCCTACAAAGCTTTCTCTCTCTTAGCCTTTGCAGATTTCAGAATCAAGACCTTACCACCATCAAAAGAGATACAAGTTGATACACTGTGTCCCTGTCCACGCCTTCTAGGTCCATAGCTCGCTGCAACAGTGCAGCAAAGTTGCTCTCTTCATCAGTAAATTCTCGTAGCTGCCCTCCTACAGATGTAGTGAGTTCAAACAAACTATGAACCTTACTTATAAAAGTAATCTGTGTCTGTTAACAAACAAACATGTCATAGCCCTCACATACTAGTCTGAAAGTCTGATGGCCATTAAATTCTTTTAAACACTTTCAATCTTTCAATGCTCTTCTCAACTGCCAATGGACTGTAAGAGTTTGTGAGTGACCACTACAAACAGCTGATCGAATAGTTTGTAAATCATTGTTAAAACACTAGTGCTCCAACATAATTTGGAATATTGTTCACATTTCTTTACTTTGATATAACAGTATCCCTTATTCTCATGAGATATACATGTGTTTCACCCTTCAGGATTTTACTGTCAGCCTGTCAGGTAAAACTTTACTCTCCAGAAATATTCCATCCATGTATAGCCTTAAAGAAGTCTGTACTGAAAGATTAAGCTGATGTCTAATTCATAAACATGTACAAGTTTACACAGAGTGATCCAAGCTTCACCAACTCTGTAAAAGCAGTTGTGAAAGCTTATCCATGCTAACATCTTACCTGGAAACATGGAAGCTCCAAAGTTTCCGAGATTCAGCTTTGATGGCATCCTGCGAGGAAGGTTGAACTGGGGTGCTGACCACTGTCGCACGCATGTTTTCTCTTTCTCCACTTCAGAATACAAAATAACAAAAAAAAAAGTGAAATGAAAAGTGGCCTAAAATTTACGTGCAAGGACAGAGGGTGTTACACAGACAAATTTCAGACACTAAATCCACAGCAGTCACTGAAATAGGTCATTCTTCTTTGGATCTTTCCTAGGCAGGCAATCACAGTGGTGAGATCAAGAGATTTTCATAAGTTAGTATGAAAGCATGTGAGCAAACAAACCAGAGATGGCTATCACTGAGGAGGAAAGTTCTTTACATAGTTACATATTACAAAATAAAATAGTCTTAAGAATATTTTCTTGATCATAACACATTATAATAATAATGTCTGAAAATTCTTATATTTATCTGTGATCCACAATTATTCTTTAAAATTATTTCCAGTGATTGACATATTTTTAGATCAATAAAAATTCTCCTAAGAGTGTTGACAACCTGCAAAGACCAAAACCTCAAATTAACAATAACCATTCTAAGAACTCTTCTAAATTTTATCTGGAGTTGCATAAACTGAAATTTCATTATGTGTAGAATAACATGCATTTCGCTCTCTTACTTCTATACTGACCATTCAATGACCATTCAATATCAAACCATTACAGAAAATACTCTGTTTATGATCTAACTAAATTTGAAAACATCCATTTTCACAGTTATTGTACATCCATTTTCACAGTTATTGTACACAGCTGTGAGTAAAGCTTGCAATGTTAAACAAACATTTGGTAGTCATTCAAGAAGATGGAGCGGTGTAAAAACAAAGCCAGGCACAATCAATTGTCATCCATCAAAATAAATGTCATATACTGCAGTGCGTGGCTGCACATCAAATCTCTGAAGTGAGTGAGGATTAATGAGTGCAACAGCAGGGACTGGGGGGAGGGCAGGGGAAAAGTGGACATGAAAGAGAAATGTGAGCTGGCTGATGCATCAAGGAACGGTGAGACAAATAAGTGGTGGAAGGAGGTCCAGAAGAATTAGATGGGATGACACATCAGAGAACATACAATTCAGAACAGGAAACAGTGCAAAATCTTCCTTATGCTGTGTGAAATGACGATGGGGCTAAACATGAAACGAGCAACTGTAAATATTTACATGTATAGGCAGATGTTTAACTGGTATGATACATATAATATGATATGATATGATATGATATATGATATGATATGATATGATATGATATGATATGATATGATATGATATGATATGATATGATATATAATATAATATAATATAATATAATATAATATAATATAATATAATATAATATAATATAATATAATATAATGTCGTTAGGCAGTAACGAGTTGTGTGAAAGCTGAACTCAGTAAAAAGCATGTGTGTGAGCTGAGCTGAGCTAAGAAGGGATAAAAGCTGTGTTGTCTCACACGCAGACATAAAAGAAATTTGAAGAGATCAGCAAAAGTGCTATTAGGATAGCAAAAAATCACCTTGATTTTTCATTTCATTCTGAATTTCAACACTGGATACTCAACTTCAAATTTTCAAGAAAAATCTCAACCAATTCACAAATAAAATGTTAGTAAATGTCTACTTCAACTGAATATAAAGGAAGCACTTGTGCTCCTGGGCAAAATTAGGAATAAGAACACAATGAGAAACTGCAATCTTGATAACTCACAACTTTCTCTGGGAACTTAAAGATTATTAGACCAGTTTAGCCTTGGCACTGTTGATAATGATGGACAAGAAATTTTCTCCTTACCAGATCACTGTCCATTCTGTTATGACGGCAATCAACATTGGTAAAACAAATATGGGGATGAACAAATATAAAGACACCAGGTATATATGCAAGAGATGTACATATACAGTAAATGATATACAAATATGTTGGTGCCATAACCCATATCCAATTTTCTGTACAGCTGTTCCACATGATTCTAAGATATTGGTGTCTGAGGTTAGGCAGAAAACTGAAGAGATCACCTATAATGGGAAGTGCACCAAAAAAAATGGATATTGCTGGTGACCACTACTGGCTATGAAAATAATTACCTGCAATGCAGCCCTACACAAAAACAGCCCACTTCATGACAAATCCTTACATACAGAAATATGCCACAAGCATGTTATTATGGAGAATGCTACCATGATCACCTACACCTTTGTCTTGGCATTCCTATTAGAGGTGATCTCTTGATATCAGTGCGGTCACTGCAATCATATCATATGAGGCAGCCTATGAATAATGAGATGCAAAGTATTTCTTTGCCTGACTATATTATCAAATCCCACTAATGTCTTCATAAGATAAAAATCGGTGAAAATTTATCTGATATTCTTAGCCCAAACCACAGCACAGTCTCAACTGGTGTGAAAGCTTGAATTATTTTGCAGTATAACACTCTCACATCTTTAACCCATCCCCATCCCCATGCATGGCAGCCAAATTTAGCCTATACTACTTGTTGCTCATTTTCACACTGCAGGAAAAATACATCACAGGCAGTGCTGTGCTAGGGTGACATCACAAGAGATGGTGAAAAACGGAAGTCAGGCTTTCTTATGTGTCTCAGCATTCTCTCTACATAAAGAAGATTAAATGGCAGTGCCCAGTGGAAGTTGCAATTCAAGAGCTTTACTGACTGTTTTTATATAGACTTTGAAAGCCAGAAAAATTTTGCAGTTCATTTTTTTTTCAAATGTGGAAATTCCTTTATAAGGAGTTATCTTTCATGTAATGGGTAAATGAAATGGCTGTCTGATTGTGAACTTACGAGGAAATGGGTTAAATAACTAACAGCAATGCTGAGCAAGATTAGCCAACTAGTACTTTATAATTTGTAACAATAAGATATTTTAAAATTCGTGGAGAGTTTTATGAGCCTGATCAATATTTTCCATTCCCTTCTTGCTGAATGAGAAATGACACTAAACCATCTTTTAAGTAAAGAAAATGGCAATCTCTTTTCGCTTAATACTGATGTAAAAGGCCCCCAGAGGCCACTACACAGATGTGATGAAGACATTTGGGGGACAAGAGGGAGGTGATGTTAGTATATTCAAGGGTGGATGATGACAGATTGGCACGCCACAGAAAAAAGGCTGATCAGAACTGTTGTATGTCTTACAAAGCAGTCGTTTGTATAGTAAAGTCTTTGAGTGCTTGTCTGAGGTGGTAGGTGGCACCTTTGATTCGCCTGTGGCTGAAAACACAAAGTGGTGCAAAAAGATTTATTCATGTTTTCACAGCATCCTAAAATATACCAGATAAAAAGAAGAAAAAAATTGACCCAAAAAATATTCATGCCTCCCTCTCTGTGAAGAGCTGCAGAGACTAATAACTGCTCTAAATTTGTGATCATGGCATCTCAACTGGACCTGGATCAAGCAGAACAATAAATCAATAGGACTATAGGGGAATGGAAAGAACATGCATCACTATCACTAGATTACACATGTATCATTCTGAAAGATATTTCAATGGCTGTTTACAAAAAGCCCTCATGATTTTCTACTGAGATAAGTAGAGGCTGGGTATAATCAATCGGAACGGAGAAAGGGCAGAGACCACAACAGTATTAAGAACACCTGCAATCACATAATGCGGCAGCTGAAGCAAATATGCCATAGCCAAAGTGAATGAATAGAGTCCTTCAGTCATGGCAGCTACACAAGGATCTACTGGACCAAATCATGGCAACAGTAGCAATATAAATGTAAGCAAATGCACTTGTCAGCTGTGGCAGATGCAAAGCCCAAGATGACAGCAAGTTGATATAGAGGAAAAAGACCTAACAAAGACCAAACAGAATAAGGAGTGGTAACTGCATGAACTTAAGGCAAAAGAGGATTCAGACAAGGCAAAATATGATTCAAATACAAGAACATTCACCAGAGACCAACTTTACAATCACAGATGATGCTAAGAAGCTGAATCAGCAGTACCACAGATAGAAATCTAGCTGAAAACGCTGACTTCCAGTATGTGAGCAGTCTGCTTTATATGACTTGTATGGCAGAATGTGCCCAAAATTCGATAATATTGTCTAATAAATTCTTGTTGTTTGATGAAGAGATACAGAAGTAGTACATGTATTTATAAACAGCGCATGCATTTACTAATAATTAAAATTTTTATAATTTTTATGAACGGCTTCTCAATTATAACGTGGTTTCACTTTGCCCATAAAAATGTCATCAGTTTGTATAATGGAGATAGCATATTTATTGAAAGAAGAAGACATTTTTCAGTCAGTCTTACTAAGGATCCTCTATTCAAGTTCTCTAGTCTCTGGCTAACATCCCAGCGCTCAGGAGATGGGACAAGCAGGGTCTTAGCCAGAATGGAGTCTTAGCTAATGATCCAGAATAGAGAGGGGATATGAGTACAGAAATTAAGAAAGAATTATCATAATGCCAAGATTAATTAAACAGTATGCCACCGAAGGAAAAGATATGTGTTGCTAATATGGGTGGCTTATCAGTTCCTTATTACTGCATGGCACGTTCATATAGATGAGATTTAACAGGAAGATTTAATGGGATAATCACAGTTACATTAGTATTTTGTCAATAGAAATGAGCAATCTTGTCAGATAAAAAAGTAAGAAGCTCCATTATGGCTAGTCAGACTAAGGTCTTTAAGGTCTTCGATGATCAAAATTAATGCAGCTGGGATGTTCATAGAAAAATTTATAGAAACCAAAACTGATTTTCCACGACAGTGCAAGATCTCAACCTCAGTGAAATGTTCAGTGACAGGATCTAGTATGCAATATCCAAGTTAGAAAGCACAAAACAGTTTTCATTTTTTTTCTCTGTGACAGCGCATGCCACTGACAACTGAATTTTCTGTTCTCAACATCACCATTACCAATTACTACATATCTAGAATATTTGAACAGAAAAACAGTTTAGCAAGGCATATTTCACTAAATTCAGATTGCACAGCATATTATGTCGACAACAAAAAATTAATTACAAATGATGAAATGAACAATCATGTATAAAAATCATGAACATAAAGTCCATGGCAGTTTTCTCTGTGACCCCCTTCTTTCTTCCCCTCATTCTACACTTTATACATATTTCTTCACAGCTCATCCATGTAACATTTAATTTTATCAACAGACAGTTGCGATTTATAACTACTTGGGAGTGTTCTATATAATTTCTCTGAACTGACTGTATGAAAGTGATGCCCACTATGAACATAACATGAACCCTTGCCATGAACCTACCAATTTCTTAGGGGAATTGGAAATAAAATTTTCGGGTGCATGTGCCATTATTCACATTATTATTCTTGGCTTATTCTTCATTTGTACTTCATAAATTTGTTCACTGATTACAATTTTCTATCTATGCTTTATTTGTGCTTATCTCCATTACAAGAATGTAAACATGTGCAGTTCAGTAGTACTAAATTTTGGATCTAGTCCTGGTTGTATAAAACGTTTCCGCAGCCAGTAAAGCATGTAAGGATGCTAAATAACTTTTTTATGTTCCCTTTCAATGGCACATGACTGGGGAAGGAAACATGTTCAGGAGGAAGTTTATAACCAATGCTGAGATGAATTGTTTAACTTGTGGGTTATAAACTGTCCTTATCTGTGGGTAAAAACTTTGAACAAGCACTGCAGTTGATAAGTAAGACAAAGAAAAGAACAAACTTTTGTAAGAAAACAGTAGTAATGAGCACTGAGCAATCTAGAACATAGCTAGCTCCAATGCAGTGCTCTTCTTAAAATATAACCAAAGTACAGAGATGATGACATGCTCTTATAAAAGTACTGAGTTTTATCAACAACAAGTAAATGACTGATTCATGCTTCAAAGAAAATTCCTTTGTTATCCATAGCCAGAGTGCTAGTGTAGTTTGAACAGATGACAAGACAAAAAATTATTTCGAAGCAAGCTCTCAAAGGAGATGAAGTGAGCAGAGAATAAAACTTGTGCTCACTTTAAAAAGATAAAAGACAAGCTTACAGTCTCCCTGCTTTCTTCACAACCTTTTCTCACAAAGTCTGTTATGAATAGGACATTCACAAAAATCTACTGATGCACCGAAAAACATATGCAAATGTTCCAGAGTATGCAGATCATTCATTGCTAAACAAATATCCTACAGCCTGCTTGAAACTTACCCATGGCAATCTTAGATTTTGAGCCTGTACGGGCAAGTAAAAGCAAAATGTAATTGCTGGTAAAAATCAAGTAAATTACATTACAGCCACCAAGAATCATAAGCACCTGCCCCACCTGGAAGAAGGATGCTTTACAGCTTTTATTCCTGCCCATGAGTCAGCAGGGTTCATCTTGTTATGGAGACATCAGCAGTAACACAAGTCTCCAGTATCAAGATGTGAAATAGTTTTCATTCATCAAAACAGCTGGTGTAGCTATAGGATTCTGTGATGGGGAATCGTCATTTTGTGTTGTGAGCTGAAAGACCACAGGGTGATGCTCACATGAAGTGGCCAGCCCTGCTTCCAAACTTTTTTTTTTTCAAAACCACTAATAACCTCTGCTTGTTACACTTGCCATACCTGCAATGTTATATTCTGAAGTTTCAGATCAGCTTACATTTAACAAACCCATGTCATTCATACATAATTATTTTATTTGTTAAATGAAATCATTTGAAAGGATTTATTTCACTAAAAATAAAGATAGATTAATAACAATGCCCAAACTGGCCTGTACCAACTCCCAACCTCCTATATCATTCATTCTCACAAAATGATCCATATCACTACAGCACGAATCAAGAGTGATGTAATACACAGGGTATAAGTCCTGCGCTTTGTACAGATCTAGGTTTAGTTCCAGATGTGCCTGACGATAAAATAGCAGCCAAGCCTGCCACCAGAAGCAGACAAACCAACATATATTACAGTAGCACCAGACACAAATGAAAAATGGAATATATTTCATGTATCAAACTTAGATCCAGTTAGAGCTGACTCAGTGCAGTTGAGGCATGCATGAGGTTTTACTACAAATACGAGAAAATTAAGAGAGGTAAAACAATGCACAAAGTATCTTAAGACTCATGCTAACATGTGTTACAATTCTCCGTCTTTAATATGACACACAGAGGAAAGACTTTCAAAAAATATAACTAGCAACACTGTTGTTTTGGACACCAGCATGTTCAATTTGGATGAGAGGTTCCAGAGATGGAAAAGAATTTGGAAATCCAGTCTTACTTACTCTCTGGCTGGTCTTGGTGGGGAGAGTGTACTTTTGAAAACAGAAACACACAAAGTTGTGCTTTTAAAAGTGGGTGAGATGGACACTATATAAAGTGACACAGCTCACTGTGTAAAGCCACAGCCTATTGTAGCAAGACAATGCCATCGTAATTTAAGCATCAAGTTAATAAAATGTTTAACTGAAAAGTCATGAAAAAAAATTGACTTTTTTTTATCTCACAGAAAAATTTAATATCCTCTCTCTAAACTTAATTCTATTCACTATCAACTTTAAACAGGAATTATATCAAACGTGCTTAAATCAAATTTAAAACAAATGGAAATATTTCCAACAGCACAGCAAAAATCCTTGAAAACCCAATCATCACAAAAACTGCATGATCGCTCATGATATTTCATATACAGGTTTTAATTACTGTATTTCCTCTGAAAGGCTGCAACCTCTATACACAGTGCTGGAGTGATCTACACACTGTCATTTCAGTTTACAAATGTTCTGTATCCACATGGCAAAATCCAAGAAATCTCCCATAGTGTGCTTCAGTTTGCATTACTGGCAGTCTCATGGTTAGGAGTGAAGTAAGAGAAAAAGAGAGCGTCCTTAGATTTTGTCCAAAGATTCATCCAAAAGTGTTTTCTCCTCCTCAACATTGTCCTCAACGCTAAGTCAAGTACATCTTGGAGCACTCCAGGATTTTGCCAAATTCACATTGAATACTTGTAAACTGAGGTGATGAAACTTCCCAATCAATGCCCAACAACAGAATACACCTAAAGGTGAGTTACTCCGCTACAGGATTAGCAAATAGCTTATTGTTTCCTCCCAGGTATCATAAAAGTAACTACTCTTAGATTGTATCAGATAAAATGTGCCTTTTCTTCAGCAAGCAGACTTTTAAAAACCTGAATTTTAGCTGATCTCCCAGCTGACTGTGCAGAGCACAGGAAGAAACAATAGAGAAAGAAAGGGAAGAGCTGGAATAAGTGCCTAAAGTGAGACTGAAAGAACTTGATTTTGAGACGGATTCTAGAGATGAAGAGGAAGGAGAAAGATATTGGTTGACTGGCATCAGATTGGTAGATTGGTACTGTTAGCAGAAAGGCTCTGAGAAGCTTTTTAAAGGGGCATGCAGACATGTAGTCTAGATCATCTAAGCCACATAATATCAGAGCATACTACTGTAGTGTGTATATGCACACAGAAAATCAGACATCAGTCATTACATATGCAAGTGAAATAAAGTAGTTTAATTTGTATGTGTTGTGTATTTTCTGCCCACCATAATGATACATATTTAGTTCTAGTGATACCTTGCTCTCGAGGCAAACAGACTCTGTTCTTCTGTCTGAAGTTTGTAATTGC
Source organism: Ellobium chinense (assembly GCA_033807755.1). NCBI lineage: Eukaryota > Metazoa > Mollusca > Gastropoda > Ellobiida > Ellobiidae > Ellobium > Ellobium chinense. Next base: position 501,627 of record JAWQUT010000021.1, on the reverse strand, counting down.
TATTCAGCCCTAATCTGGATTGAGAGTGTCAAGCAGAAAAACTGCTGTCAGTGAATATGCTGGAGTTCTTGCAGACGTACCGTTAGCTCAGCACAGACAAAGAAAGAAACTAACATTTCAAAAGATGACATGTTCCAGAAAATGATACAGATGTTTTCTTTCTTGAAGCCAAGAACTAGTGGCATAGAATTTACAGATTCTGATACTGAAAATGAGAAACCACTACTTGAAACTGAGATCCTGTAGCAGTATAACTCACCTTTTAAGAATCAGCTTCCACAAGCAAAGAGTGCTCACAAGTCACAAAGCAGTGTCCAGCTAAAAGACTCAGTATGGAGTGAGACTGACTTTAAAATAAAGACACCTGAACTCTACACCCGAAACACACTGGCATTTGGGTAGATAATCTCATTAGTGAGAATGCCTCAGCCGATAATGCAATGGTCCACTGCATCCTCTGATAAAACTTTTCTTGACACAACTCACTGGAAATTAGACCTGTCAATCCTTGCACTGACTCAGCCCCCAGGAAAATACGGAAGACAAAATTAAAACTCTGATTTCCTTCTAGAATGTTTCCAATCTTACAGTGATAGACGATAATTTATTTTAATGCATATCATAAATGTAACTGAACAACATAAGTTGGATAGCCTCCACCTTAGTTTTTAGTTTAAAAGATGTCAAAATAAATGCAAGAGCACTCACATTTTGGTGGGTTCAGTCCCTTGGTAATCAGATGAAGAGGAACAGAGATAGCCCTCCTGTAAGGTGGTTTCCCTTTGATGCTCTGGCTCACTGAGCGCACACTGTCCGTGCGAGCCAAGGCAAATCTTGCACGGTTCAGTTTGCGTAAAAAGTGCTCACTGTGACGATCGCTGCTGGTCAAATCTGTAATTGAAAGAATGAGGTTTGACAAGATTATGGCCTTGCACTGAACAAAGCCTAATACTCAGCATGCACATGAAATCTGCTATCTCCCCTCAAAACTGAAAGCACCAGAATACTGTGTTTTGAAGAGCACATGGTTCATTACTTTAAATAACTGATATACATTATATTTGAACAGGCCAGTCAGGCCTACTTGAAAATACTGATTTGAGTCTGTTGAAGAAAAGTGTGTCAGATAATGTGACTTTCAAGAAACTATCTCAGAGGCTAAGCTTGTGATAGAAGCTCATCACTCTCTGTTGTCATAAGTTGCAATAAGTGAATTAACATTGTTTTTTCTGTGTAATCAAGGCCTGAAATCGCCAAAAAGACTTTACGAGCTGAATTTAGCAATACACAACCAAGGCTGTCAATTCTTTCAAGCTAACATTGCAATTCATATCCGAGATTGTTATATATCTCTGCCTGAAGAAAAGCAGTTGTCCATTAACTATGTGTGCTCGGGGTTAAGCTGAGCATATGCAAGCATCCCTCTTCAGGCGTGCAGCAAAAAATGAAGGGCCACAAAGATGGTATACATCAGTAAAGGGGGTTAACTGCCTCTATGGAAAAGTAGAACAGATGAAATGCGTTTCCATATTCTTTTTTTTGGGCACGGACTACATAAAGAGTGACAGACTCAGTAAATGTGGATATGTAGTAATAATAATAATAATAATAATAATAATAATAATAAAGATGGGAGGTGAGGGAGGTTGACCTGAACATACAAAAAACTGCTGTTAATTGTATAACTTGGCATATGTAACTTATGGAAGACTCTTTATCATGAACCAAGGAGCACCGTAATATACAAAGACTTTCCATCCTTCTGAAAAAAGCCAAGCCAAACCAACCTGTTGGGTAAGGAATGTCCCCAGAGCTCTCGAGGTCCACCTGAGCCTCCAGTGACAAGGTGTCAAAACGGCAGAGAAAGAACTCCCAGCTTAGGATCTGCACATTCTTCAGGGCTGTGTCCAGTAGTTGCACTCTGTGCAGGATAAGGGACCTGTCCTCTATGACTGAGTCAAATTGGAACTCCAAGCAGCTGACCAGACACTGTCCAAAGATATCATAAAATTTCATAATAATATAGTCTTTTGTGACCCCCTGAAATCAGCACCAACTTGTGATTTTGCTGTGATTTCTCACACTGAGGATGAAGTCATGACCAATCATTCTAAATACTAAAGTTCCATTTCATGATATTCCTTGTAAATAATGCTTGGGTCAGTATTTCAATGTGCAGTTTATTCCAGTTTATATCAACAGTGAAGAAGCATGCAATGCAATACTCAAATACAGTTCTTCAACAATATGTATTTGGTACTTTAAGTTTACCTACTTCCAGCTGATGTGGTGGCTCTTTTAGCATAACAATACACATTACATGTGACAATATTTTGTTACATGCACACTATTTCATATTTTCAGGTTTGTCAGATGACACAAACTTTGAAAGAATGAACTTGGGTGACTCACCTTCAGAGCTGCTGGTCTGATTGTCTCCAAGAACATCAAAGCTCTCTGTGCCACAGATGCATTGATATCCTCTATAGAACCAATCAGGTGACAGAAGGCATGGGCCAGGGATGTTTGTATGACATGGTTGTTCCTGATCACTTCAGGTTCTAAGCCACGAGCCAAAACAGTAACTTTCTCCACTGCACAAAACAATGAAGGATAATTAGAATGTTTTGAAATCTTGCTTCACAATCTACCTCAGATATATGCAGATTACAACAATTCAGTTCTCATTCAACCCATTCTTTTGCTTAATATTTACTTTTAAAAAAAAATTATATCACATCTCATCATGTTGAAACTTGAATACTTTGAATCTCAAAGCAATGTTATTGTTTGAATTTGTTAAAAATGTGTTAAAAGTGTAAAATGTATGGAAGGATCACTGTTCTCAAATACCTGCATGAATTGATGGCAAATCTTCTCCAACTAGTACTGCCTCTGGCATGAGGGTATGTGTACACCCCTTCCTCCCTCACTGCTGGCATCATAACTTGTTCCTTGTACCTCACTTCTAAGCCCACCTACTGCTGCACAATTTTCTTAGTAGCACTTTCATGTTTTGATCATGATGCAAAGAATTTACTAATTCTCAGCTTCGCAGCCCTTAGACTCTTTACCCCAAAGTCACAGCTATGTGTGTGGTAGCTACAACCCCCAGTCTATGCATGAAAAAAACAAATACCGGCAGCGAATCTTGCCCTCCAGTCATCGTGACCAAAGTCCTGCTCTATCAGGCACCAAAGGATATGGGAGCCAGTAGGCAGAGTCATGCAGTGCAACAAGAGGGGGATGCACAGAGTGGCCAGCTGAGAGTGTTCTGTCTGAAGGAGTTTCCACAGGCTGTGGGAAATGCAGTAACAATTACTGGCTGTCAGTATTATGAGAGCATGCATAAACATTTATTATTCTGCTTGCTAATGTTCAATACTATTCTGGTCTGGGCAAGATGAATGAATTTATTGAACTTGTTACTGGCGATGATTCCTGTGTGTCAAATCTTTATTCAAGCTGAAATACTGCAGGTATGAAGAGAAGATGTCTTTAACTGATAATGTTTCAAGCAGTTACGTCCCACAACTACCCCTGAGCTGAAGCCTCTAAATTTCAAGGGTTAAAAAACAAAAAAGGCCATATTCCTTTCCATCAGTTTAAAGCATCCTTGCCTTACTTATGTACTAACCATGGTACTGTAATAATAGTGATAAACAGATTAAACTACTTCTTTGTCAAAACTGCTTTGTACCACTAGCTTGTTTCATGATTACAGCTATTTGGCTAACAAAGCAAATACTCTGATTTTCTATGAAGTGTAAAGATCATTTATGGCACAAAATAGACTTACGTAGGAATGAAACGTCTGCGGAAGGAGAGTGTGATAAAATCTGTGAACTGGTTGATGGTGTAATTAAGGCATTCCCCATGCAGGATGAGAAATCTCATTGATGATAACACTGAATACAAGGCATCAACATCTGAGACATTCACCAAGCTCTGTGAACAGTGAAGCATCAAACAATCATGTGTCTTTATGTTTGAAGGTTAGTTCTTACTTATAACAATTAAATTCAAACCCTCTCAAAATTCCTGCTCTAATTCTGCTTAAAATCTTAAAACCATTACATAGTTTTTTTGTTCTCTTAACACTTATAAAAGTGACCATTACCTCAGCTAGTGCTGACACATAACTCCTGTAGAAGTGACCAATACATTTTTGTGCTTGTTGGTGGTGACCGGAGTGTCTCACAGATGTCTCACAGATGTAGAAGAACTGACCTGTTTGACTGTCTTATTAATGACACGATCAAGGACATTATGCTCATTAATGATGCAGATAAAAATCTTGTATCTACACATTGTTATGGAAAAAAAAACCAAAAACTGCAATCTGCTGTAACTGCTGGTATTAACTCTTCGTGTCTGACAAGCCGGTCCCACCGGCTCGGGCGACTTTCACTCTGACCGGCAAGCCGATGACACCGGCTCGGTAAAACACGTTGCATTTTATTTGCGACTTTGAGTTATTTTACGACATTGGTTGGATTTTCGGCAAATAGTATTGAAAATAAGGCTTATTTTATCAGCTGACTTCCGGGTGGGTCATTTGAACGTCGTTTGAGGCCGTAGCACGTTGGTTTTCTGCATTGTTTACTCAATCAGCTGATTCCTCGCTTTTTGTAAACATGGCTTCTGGAAGTAGACCTTTTCGCAGGCTTACTGTTGAACAAGCAAGGGATTTTAGTCACTCAGGAACTTAGAGATAGTGACAGTGACAGTCTAAGTTCATTCTCTGACGATGACTTTGTCAACCCAGACCTAGACAGTAGATTTAGAGTCCGATCAAGAAAATTCACGTTTTTTTCCCACATTTTTTTGTCTTGACTTGACCTCAGACTGTGGTGGATATTATTGACTTCAGACCCTAGATTGACTTGTTTGTGTGATAAACTTGTTCCTGGATAGTGAATGCACAGTTTTTATTCTTTACCAATGGATATATTTCATAAAGCTGACCTGCTATGACCTGGTGAGTCTAAAATTGGTTACATCATTTTCTGTTGCTTTTTTTTTTCAATGTTGTTACTGGCTAACTTGTGTCATGTGATATTAACAAAAGCATTGTAAAATGATATAAATAGATGCAGAATTCAATTGTGAACACATACATACCAAAAACTTTACTCTAGTCAGTATACAAAAAAAGTTATGCAAATTTTTCTAACCTCACCTACCATGAAAAAAGTGGTAAATTTTAGACTGTGCGGTCAAACTGAAAAACCCCTTACGGACATGAAGAGGTAAAGACTGATTAATGGAAAGGCATGAAACTGTTGTTTAAGAAAAAACTGGCAAAAGCACCAGGGCTTTTAGTGATACAGCATCTTGTTTGCTCTCTTGTAAACTTGCCAAAATGCAGATGAGATTTGTGACTTCCACCATTTACATAACAGTATGAAGATTCCTTTTTCTTACCTCAAGAAGTGCATCATAAAGCTGTAAGTACATAGGCATGGCAGGAACATCAAACACTGGATCATCAGCCTCATCATCCTGCTCTAGACTTTCATCTGCATGTTGCATAGAGAGAGCAGTGTTCAGACACGATGGTTGAAAGAACATTTTTACCATTCAGTTACTGAAAATTTTATTAAACATATTTGACAGAAAAAAATTCTGGATCATCTCTTTCTTTTCTTGACTTCATTACATGTTCTTGAGGAAATGAATCTTGAGCAAGAATGCAAACTATACCCTGTCTCAAGCTCTTTGCACACTGTGATAGGATGCGTAACTTTTGTTAACTCTGTAATGCTGCTTTGCTTCAATGATCAACTCATGATGACCATCGAAAAATGACAAGTGAACATACCCAGTTCTAAGAGAAAAAAATTTAGAAACATTCAATCCTTGACAGGTAGTCACCGAAATTTTACAGTGTATTATTATAAATGATCATACTTACTTTGTGCCTCAGTAATGGTTTGGTGCTTTATGTCATCCAGTTTTGGCAGATCTTTGTTAGGGATCTTCAGTGGATCTCTTGGGCACACATGCTCCATTAACTGTGCAGCAAGCTGATGCCATAAGGCAATATTCTGGCAGAACATGCAGTTGACGCGCTTGGTGTCTGTGTCACACGTGTGTTGTCCATCCCACTTCTTGTGCAGCATGCCATTTAGTAGTGACATCACCTCCCGACTTGTTTCATTGTATATGCCCAGGTGCTTGGGTGCCTCTTGCAAATCCATCTGAAAATGACAGGTGATTACATTGGAAAATAGCGACACCATGTCAAAATCTATTAAACTTATACAAGCCAACAAATTAAGCTGACAAAAAGACCATCTATCTATCAGGGACAATACTGAAAACTTGCCCTCAGTGGGTCATTTCTGTGACCATCACAGGGAAGTGCAAATACTCTTTTTTATAATTAAAATCTATTTTGAGATGGAAATGAAAGAATTTCAGTCGCTTCACTTCGAATATATTTGTTGACACCAAAGCCTGAACTTCATGCAATTTATAGAAAGTGCCTATTATGCACAATAAATTCACCATTTGAGCTATATCATTAGTAATGGAACTATTCATTATTCTGCCTATGTTTCCTTTCCACATTATTTACACAAACAAAGCAATCTAACCAGTAGTAAGCTAAAAAGAATTGAAATATCAATGTTTTTTTATGCTTCTCTGTTTGTCATAAAAGACGGTGAACTAACTTTCTCCGCATAAACAGAATTTATCACAGCTTTGCTTCTCCACTACAGAAGGACCCACGAAATGTTTTGAGTTCTCAATGCTCCAAGAAAGTACCTGCCTATAAGCCCAATCACAGAAAACACTGTTTTCTTCACGGCTATTTGATTACACAACATTTCAACTTAACAAAAACTGGCATTTATGCACACGCTTAGAGCAGATTCTCACTGACATGGACAAAGGAACAACAAGGAATACACTCCTGGGCAACAAAAAATCCTGTGATCTATCAGTGGTGAGGAAAAACTTGATTAAAAGGGCCTCACCTGTTTCAGGCACAGATCAAGCATCATTATGAAGCAAGGCAAAACCAGTTCCGACTCTTTATCATAAAGGTCATAGGGGTCAGGGACAAATGGGAACCTTTCAGGACTCAGCGGGGCAGCGGGCTCTCTTGCAGGTGACCCAGGGGACAAGATGGAGTGCCCTTGACCTTCATCCTGCTGTACGAGGTCAGCATTTTCCCCATCAGAGCAGATCTTGTCCACTCCAGTTTTGAACATTTTCAGAACTTGGTGAACAGGGATGACTATATCCAGGCTGCCCAGAATCTGTGCAGTTTGGATATGAAAATGTATAAAGATTCATAACAATGACTCCCCCATCCCTTCCAAAATAAAAAATAAAAAATATCTCCCAGTTAAAGTAAATGTGCCGCAGGGTGGCTATTTTAAGGTTATCTTGTACAATAAAAACATAACTCAAAACTTTTATCCATTCAATCCTCCTTTGCCTACCAGTGCCCACAGCCACATTCCACATAATCTGTTAGAATATTTTAACCCTTTAACTGCTCTTTAGACGTATGCTGTACGTCATGAAATCTGTGACGATCCAGTGCGCTGTTGACGTACGCCATACGTCATGCTAAATCAATTTTGTTTTGCCTATATCCAGACACAATCACACCTTTAAACAATGAGAATTGGTTCCTCTGAAAGCCAGTTGTTTCTGTTTTTAGAGAATGATGACACGAGGGGGAAATGCTTGTAGCAGCGAAAGAGTTGAGTAGCAATCATGGTCTTGGCATGGTGATGTGTTTGTCCGGTTAAAAGCACTGAACCCAAGCTGGCAAAATGAAGTTGTGTGATGAAAATGTAGATTCATATACAAACCTGCAACCACTGAAGAGCCTGCTCCATGACAGCAGCACTTGTATCATCAAACCTGTCACTTACAAAGTTGTACATCTTCATCAAAGTGAAGGGAAGAGGACACATGTCAATGTCAAATGCCTTACTGAAAAACAGAGACAAACAGAGTTGTACAACTTTTTTACTTACAATTTTGACGGCATTCAAAAGTAACATCATGACTAAGATACTTTTTTTTCTCACTGCAACTTCTCTCCATTGTGACTTACATATGTAACTTAGAGATCTTGAATGTATCTCCCACAGTTCACATAAGAAGATTCCCCTTGTCCAATTCCCAATAATGTGAATCATTACACAGAAATATACAGTGACAACAGAAGCTTTGTGATGCACTGAAAATCCATTTCCTAACCATCTTACCTCAGCAATACCTTCAGCTCATGAAGATCATCCTCAGGTACCTCAGTCCTTATTGCTTCCAACCAGTAGGGCATCACATAGTCCCAGATCTATTGCGGAATAGAATAAAGTTGATTTGTAATGGCCAAGTGTTTGATTAGCTTCATCAGCTTGACTGTTGACTAAATTAGCACTCAACAGTACCTCAGTGTTTGAATAAGCTCTTGATATATTGAAACCAAAATGGGAAAAATGGGATATGATACTAGATGTCTCAAGTTAACGGTGCTAACAATGATTACCTCTGATCAAACATATTGCCTTTATTTCATACCACACCGCATAAAATATAACAGTAAGCACTCACAATGTGCCCATCCCCTATTGATGAAGCCTCATTTTGCAAAATGATAAATGTTATATCATAATCCTCACTCTACACTAAAGAAGAAAGTATGCATGCTTGCAAATTTCCTTGTGCACAAATTCACAATCATTTTTGTATTTAAGAAAAGAAGTGCATTTTCAGTGTCTAAGAAAAAGGAAAGTGCGGGGCCTTTCCTGGAAAAAAAAAAAGAACAGGCAGTTTAATTTCGGGAACTTGGGAACATCCTTAGAATGAGATGCAGGTCTACAAACTTCACATAATATTCTGAACATGCCTTCATGCATGAGGCATTTTCCTGATCAGTAATCTCAACTTACCTCAAAAGATATGACATCATAGGGAACTAAGCAGAAAAAACAGTTCAGTCCTTCTTTGATCTGAGTTGTTCTGGTGCAAAGTGTATCCCTGAAAATACAGGATGAATAGGAGGCATTAGTATGAAACCACGATGGCCTTAAGTAACTTTGATGAACTTATGTAGTATGTATAGTTAGATGGATGTCAACACTCACCAAGAACAACAACAAAAACATCAAAATACAAGCTGTAGATTCCGGTTTGATAATAATACTTAATCCAGTAATTTGAATAAGCATTTCACTTCACACACCTTATAGTACCTTGTGAACACTGATAAATATCAGTTGGCAAGGTCAACTAAATGAACAAAAGTTTAATGTTGTATGGTGATGAATGAAAGAGTAACCCTGAAAGTGAATGAAGACTCACCAGAATCCTCCTACTCTAGAATATTCCACTGGATGGGGCAGCAGGCAGGACACCACAACCTCAAAGTGGGTTTTCATGACATCTTGAAGCCACATGTGGATGTACTGTTGGCAGACAATAAAACACTAACTAAATTGACTTCAGGCCTGTTGAAACAACAGGGAAGAAGCTGCACGCTACTTTGCACTCTAAAGTCTCATAATAAGATGTTTAAATATTTTTTCTTCATTTTGAAATATTTGTCTTAAGACCGAGAGTATATATAATATTACTCCAGCAAAACTATCTGTTTCTGGAGCAGTCACAGTCCATCATTTGTAATTCTTGATCAAGATATTGATTATGAGCGTATATTTGAGAAGAGATAAATGAAAATCTGTGCATATAAACATTGACTTCCTTAAATCATTCTTGGAATCTGTGTTTTAAGAAATTCACAGTGTGAATGACCCATCTACATTTTTCTAGATTTCACCTTATACTGTTTATGCAAAACTGACCTCTGGCTTGAGTCTCTCCAGGGCATTTCCAATATTGTCTGAAAGAAACAAAGAAAGCAGGAAATAAAGATGAGAAGTGCAAACTATCACAGAGGCACTGCAGCTTTTGCATGCAGAGAAAAGATAGGGTATGCAATTACTACCAACATATTTTTACATCCTCAAATATCTGGAAACCAAACTGGCTTAAAGGCACTGTGATCTCTTCAGACACTCTCTTCCTATTATCATTCACAGATTGTCTTAACATGGTTGGTATTGTTCCACCTGAATAATTTATTATGATCTCTGTGTTAATGTATTGATCTATTTATAGGGACTTTTTTTGTGGTGTTTATGTGACATTCTCCTGCAACGGCTTTTTACAATCACCAATTTAATAATGTCCCAACTCTTGTTGCTGAACTGGCCATCCATCTTTGAATCCTGACCACCAAAGTGTCCCGTCAACATTAATGATTTGCTGACAGGACTCTCAATTTATGGTAGGGTGCTCCACACCAATGAACCAGTGCTATGGAATAAGTGATCAAGAAGTTCCACTGACTGACTAGTTTTATGGTTTAAAGGGCTAAAACTGCAAATGCAAGTGAACCAAATGAACTATCTTAGTCAAGTTGTGCTCAATATTCTCACCATCTGGTAAGTAAGCTGTAGCATCAAACCACTGGAACAACATGCCAAGAAGACGTCCAAGCACCTCCTGTAATCAAGAGAATGTCATGTGATCAATATCGATGGACCTGATTTAGGATAACCCTATAAGATTATGTATGTTCATGCATGATCTGACAGTCATGGAGAAGACTCTTTGAAAATGAAAAGCCTCCTTTGACAAATTTTATGCCTTTCCTATGAATGATATTTCCTTGAAGCACAAATGATTTACTCCGAGTGCCATTAAACTTTCAAATACGGCACAACATTGCACTGTGCCCTAGCATTCCCTATGCTAAATGGCTAGTGTCCTCTAAGAGATATAATGGACATATCACTTTACCAGGAACTCTGCCAACACCACAATATCCTGGGAATCAAACGCCACAAAGTGATCCATCTCCAGTGGATCAAAATTCCTTGAAGAACTATTCAAAATACCTTGATCTTAACTGAAAATTATCCAGTTATTCCTAAAATCTGGAAAATTCCCAAACTTACTATAGGTATATCCTCAGCTGTCTTGCAAAGCTCCACTAGTAACCAGATTCCATAGCGACTAAGTAGTTTCCTTTCTCCTGCATCTTCGACATCCATACCATCTTCCTCTTCCCCTACCCGCCTCAAGTCTTCTCCCATCTCCACCATTCTCTTGGCACCAATGGGTGATGCTTCTTTCAACAAGCTGGAAACATGATGTATGATTCACTGTAGTGCATCTATTACTATACTGCCCATCACTGATAACTATACACTAATCCTTGCTTCAAAACTTATAAAAGAGACGATATAATTGCTATGAAATAAACAGTATGCTAAATCAGTCCGTTCTTTAAAAATCTGCAAATTGATGATTGTTATCTAAGCATACAGTCCTTTTTTAAAAATAATAATTCATGCTAATGTCTTGAGGTGAGATTAGTAG
>JAWQUT010000021.1:473820-490203 GCA_033807755.1 Ellobium chinense | reverse complement strand
GAGGGAGGGGAAAGTGGTTACAGTACAAGCTTTTAGTTTATTAAAAATCTGCAATGGATAGCTAATGAAATGCCAGTGGACAGAAAATTCTTCATTCCTTTCAAATTTTGGCAGTTCCGTTCACACTTGGAGACAAAACTCCCCACAGTTATCTGGTCCAAAAAAACAGACTGAAAACTCTTCATTTACCTATTCATACTGTCGCAGAAAGAATCAGTTTTAACTGCTCAAACTCAGGAAACGCAAAAGAAGAAGAAGACTGTTCAAATCAGGCATTTGGTACATATGGACACTACTGAAAAGCGTACCTGACTATTGCATCTGTGAGGTATCTCTGGACCTCAGGCGTACAGCTCCAAATGTCAGTGATGCTGGTGTGATAAATATGATTGGGGGAGCCACTGTTCCCATGACGACGGTCATGACAAGAGCTGCAGTACCGGATGGGTCTGTTGCTGTTGTAGCTGGCACACTCTATGGTGAAGCAGGTGCAGACTGCAATATTCTGGGATGACTTGCAGTTCTGATGGATAAATAAATGGAGGCACTGATTACATTCATGTAGAAACAGTAAAGCATGCTTGAGGTGGGACTGGACAGTTCTGCTTTTCTTTAAAGCATTATGTAAAATGTTACAATAAAAATATGTATCACAAAATGTCTCCCACCCAAGCTTCTCTGGTGCCAAAATAATCTTTTACAATCAGCAGTTGTGGCTCTGTGATCCCATCATTTAATGCATAATTACTAGATAAGAGATCTTCACTGCAAACTATCCACAGGCTGACCCATAGGCTCTCAATTTAAGGTGATGAATACGGCAATGGAGCATGGGGAAAATGGGTCTTTATCACAGGGATGGATCACATTATTGGAAATATACTGCTCATAGTAAATAACTTCCAACTAGTACCATTTCAAACTGTAAATTGGCATAATTTTTTAATTTATAAAAAGGGGGAAAGTGCAGTAGTGCTCCAAAAATATTTGTCCATTCCAACATTTTCCAATTGTTGGTTTTCACATTCTGACACAACACACCGACTGCGCTTTTCGTGAGCTTTCATACAAATCTTATTATTTCTTTAACAATCTAAATGAAAATGACTTGAACACAGGCTAACATCTTGAACTTTCAGTTCAGCAAGACATTCTTTACTAGAAATCATGGGCAATACCATGCCAGATAAGAAGAGAATTTTGCTGACCTTATTCTCACACACTGATGAAACATGGGGCATCGGCATGAGCAGGTCTACCATGTACTCTCCATGGTCTTTCTGCAGGACATGAACACAGTCACTACAGACATACAGAGGTGGAGGTGTATCACCTGAATGAATAGCCAGAGCTGGGTTGATGCACATCTGAAAACAAAGAGAGTGCAGGGAATTTCATTATTACAGTGTACCCAAAAAAAGCTGCTGTTATCCACTATCTTTTAAGAATCAAATGTAGTCCTCTGTTTAATGGAAAAAGTCATTATCAAATGGAAGCTGCATTGGTCTGTGTCCTATCATGATTTCTCAAGCACAGATTTAAAATCTTACTACAAGACTACGACACTGTTAATGAAGAATCAGGACAGAAACTGACAATGCCTCAACATAAACATGTTCATAAGTTTATTTAACATGCATTATCAGAGCACAATAACCTGCCAGCAACAGGTCAATCTTTCTTAAGTCAGCTTTGCAATTGCAGTACCATTTAAAAACAAACAACTGTATACTCTTATCACATTCATACTCTCTTTCTCATAAAACTAACCTTGACTGCTTGACAATTCCCTTCATTAATACAACCTTTGCGTTGACATAAAATGGCTGGCCAGGCTATGATTAAAGAATGGAAAGAGATCAAAATGTTTTTAAGATTTTAATCACAATATCGTACAGGAAGTATATGTAAATAAACTGGTCCCATTCCTTCCTGTCTAAAACCAAACAACAACAACAACAAAAAAAAAAAAAATGGCAAGCACTTGGATAGTAATATAAATAATTAATGGCTCAGCGTCATTAATAGAGACACAGATGGAATCATCATCAACATAAAAGATAAGACCCTAAATTTCAGAACTTGTAAAGACAAGCAAAGCGCTGTATTACTGATAAATACATGTGTAACTCAAAAGAGTTCACACAACACAAAGCATTACATCTAAGCCAAATGCTAAAAATGTTGTTCGAGCTGACACCGACTTATTGGCTTGAAATCATTCTTTAACATGTCTTTCCTATTTAAAAGTAAACATAAATATGGAATTCTATGTCCTATTTCATCTTTTATGACATTCCGTACATAAATGCAACAAAAAAAGATAAGGTGCCAATATAAGAATATTATAGTGCTAACACGCAGTATAGCTAGAATGAATATAAACAAAAAATTGATGGCAATTATGACACCACATTACCCCCCAAAAAAATAAATTTTTCTTTGTTAAATACGGAGTGAAAAAAATACATGACAAATAAAAGAAATATAAGTGAGGATGACATTTTCAAAACACAGGAATGGAAAGTGACAAATGAATGATGATCTCAGTTTAAAGCCAAAATAAAACTAGGCAAGACAATAATGAGCTACTGTCAAAACAGATTTGGCCTGACTGCATAACTTCGAAGACAAATACATAAAAGTAAATATATAAGATGCAATTGCAAATATAATGCAGTTTCCAAAAATATGTGCCAACATCAAGCTGACCCAAAATAAAGGATAAAAAAATATAACAGGAATACAACTGAAAGAAGTATAAAAAAGACAAACTCAGCAGTTACACACACCAAAGCTTCAAATATTACTTATCATCAACAGGTTAACAAATGAATTTACTGAACACAAGAGAAAAAAAAATAACAGTCCTGGCTGTGATTAGTACCTGTAAACTCCATAGCTATTGACAGCGTTGAGAAGAGAAGATTTCTCCACATATTGTCATGCAGTTTTAAACACGAGCAATACAAAATATTCGCAACAATGTTCCAAATTTTCCCTCCAAAAGGCAGTTGTATATTAGAATTTAGGTTACCCAGACTAAATCTGCAAAAATACTACCACAATGATTAAAGTAATGGTCACCATTTCTCTCTTGTACCACAGTATCATTCTACTCAAAGCTCAATAAAAGAGCAGAAATGGAAACTTCCAATACATAATACATATACTAAGAACTCTGTCAATTTCAAAGTTTAACATCTCCAATAATTCAAATCTCATGCAACTGAAGTTTTAGTATCAATTAGCCGGTAAGTATTATCTTTTATTGCTGCAAAGTTTAATTAGATAGTTGTCACATTAAAAAATAAGAAATCTCCATTAAATTATGCCAGCTGTGAGGATGCACATTAATATCTGAAGATCATTTTTTTTTTTCATATGTCCTAAATTGTTTTAATAATAATAATAATAATGCGGTTTATAAATCTCGTGTCCAGGCTAATGCCTGCTCATGCGACTTGACACTATTATTACCCCAGTAGGCTTGATTGCTCTGGGGCTTTCTGAACAGGTAGACTGAGGAAAATGTGAATGAAATGCTTTCCCAAGGTACTTACAATATGACTATGGTAGGGAATCGAACCCACAACTCTTAGATCTAGAGTCTGACGCTGTAACCGTTTGGCCACACTGCTCTACATGACAAAAGTATCATGCCCATGCCAGTGAAACCGATGAGAACTAAACTGGCTGGGAAGAAAGTTTCTTATGCCTTTCCCAAACCCCCATGCACTCTGTACGAACCAATTTCCCTTATCTAACACCTCCAGATAGGGTCCTCCTCCTCCTTTTTCATTGTGTCCTTTTCTTCCTTCCTCTTAATTTCCCTGCTAAAGTCCTAAGATCCTGAAAAGGTGCCCACAAACTCCCATCTTCTCATTACACCTAGTCAAGTGCATCTCTGTAAAGTGGCTTGTATTAGCTTGGTAATCAACAACTGATGGTCCCAGAATGAAAATACCTACCACAGTACTTATAGTGAATCCCTCTTCTATCACTCAAGGCAGGGTTTAACTGTGGCCAATAGTAGAACAACAGATGTGCAGCAGGAGCTTTGGCAGCAGGAGGGCCATATGCTATGATGCTCAGGACGTCCTAAGAATGAAGAATACATAAAAATTTATGAATAAAATAAGTTACAAATAGATATTTTTAATATGACTGTTCATGTAAGGAATGTTTTTGTAATCATAATTATCGACAAAAAAAATCTCTGATTTAAATGGAAAGTTGACATGTTACAATAGTGTTAAACTTGTTAAACTTGTTGATAGTGTCTTTAGCACTTAATGAAAATTAAACATTTTTACTCAGTATGACAACATGTCTTGTTTTGGATCTTAATTTCTCCTCTAACTACATAAAATTCTGTCTCTTGACATTTTAAGTTAACAGATCACAGCAAAAGATATTCAATTTCAATAGCTTCACATGAATCTACTCACCTTAATAACATTTTTCTTCATGCTCATGAAGCACTCCAAGATTTGAGAATGAAATGCTGAGAACAAAGTAATAAAAATGTATAAATTATACTTCTTTAACAAAAATGTAAAAACAATCACACTTCAGCTATAACTTGTGAAATAAACAAAATCTATAAAGGATGGTGTTGGGAATGGGGAAGGAAAGGCTCTTGCCTCTCTAAAGTACATACCTGTCTACATTTATCACTGAGAGTGGCTATTTTTTTATCAGTCATAGCAGACTGTATAGGAAGAAAGTGAAATCTTAAACCTTGGTGTTGCTGGAAAGTATACTGTTCTAAATTGTATTTTCAAATTAGGTAATGTGACTTTGAAACTTGGCCAGAGCAGACAACACAATCTTATTCATCAGGTCTTACTCTGTCAACTCATACTGAGAATATTCATCATAAGAACAGGTATCCTTACTTCAGTGACAGAACAAAGCAAAAAAAAAGCAATCACTGTAAAAATGTTTAGTAAATCATAATAGTGCACATTTGGGAAGCACAAGCAATCTGGTGACCATTCTGTGTCATGTTGAAAAGATCAGATATAATAAAAAATGTTCTTACTTATTTTATGAAATAATTATACTTAATTCCAAAACTGATCTCACCCATGTGAAAATTAAAAGCTGTAGATGATGGCACTCCTTCGTAGGAATATACCTTAAACTTTATTTGAGCTCAGATTCATATAAAAATTTCAAAACTTAGCTCATTAAGTATAAAGTTGAGTAAACAAAGTTACCTCCATTTTCGGTGTGTTGAAATACCATGGTTATGATGGCGGCTGCAGATTCACTAGCATAGGTTGGCTCATCTCCTATTTCTGAATCTGGGGCATGAAAATAAAAACTAATGCGGCAATATGAAGTAACATTTTTGTCTTCAAGATCCCACAACACCATCAAGCCTCAAGCTTTGTCAGCCAGTCCTCAAACAGCTACAGGATGCCTCTCACTTTATGATGATAATAAGCTGAATTTAATGAAAACCAGGCCAAGTGTCTAGGGACAGCATCACGTAGGGGTCCAGGGAGCAAAGCCTCAAGAAAATTTGGAAGTTTGCACATTTTGGAAATTCAATGAGGCCATTTTCTGCATAGTATTTTGAAGTTCACCAGAATTCACCTGGAAAAGCCAAACATCTAAAATTCCAGCCAGTTTTCCCATAAACAACACAAGGCATATATGAAAAATGTCCCCATTTATGTGGCCACAGCTGCATGTAGATTTTATCATTTTCATGTGGCGGTAATATTACGATTGACAATATACAGAAATGGTCTGGAACCTGTGATTAATTTTGGTAAATTTCCTGAAGACTTTCACCCATGGCTAATGTATTAGTATATCAATAAGAGTCACATAAGGCTGACAGAAAGCCTTTTTAAAATTCTAATGGCCTTTTCATTGGTAATACCATCTTCCAAAGGAAAGTTTTTGTACGTGGTGTTCGCAAGAGACACCTTCTTCATCATGGACACAACCATACTCATCCTATGGTCTGGGCTGGAAAATTTTCAAGAAGAAATCTTTGTCAGAAGTTTAGCCTGTCTAGTTCTGCGCAAATCTGACCAGCCCCTTTAAGCATGAAAGTGTAGCAATACTTTCACTATGCTGCATCATCCCTTTCTTATCATTAAAACCACAGCTTTCAATGTTGCCATAACACTAATCAAGCAATTTAATTCACTCACTCAAAGTCATGGGGAGCAGACTGGTACACAACAGATCAATGGTATCCTTGTGAAGGGTGGGTGGAAATATGGCCAGGGTGGAAGCCACAGTGTATGGCAGTACATCCAGCAAGTCATGTTCAAGGAAAGGTACCAGCCATCCCAGCACATTTAGAATGGCTTCCCCAAGCGCTGTTCAAACAAAAGAGATAAACAACCCAATATAAATTATGTTTATTCTAAATCTTATTAATCAGTAAGTTAATTTCACAGTGTTGTTTTATTTTTGTTTTGTCCATGGGTGTTATGCAACTTGTAGCATACACTGACAATCTCAGCAACTTTCATGCAAGGATCTAGTTCCGTTATATTTAAATGGAAAAACAAAAATGAAAGAACCTTGTAAAATATGAAATCATCTCTGTTCATTCTTCAAAGAAAAAAAACCCATCTGATTTCAAAAATCTTATTAATAATGGTAGTTTGAAATTTTATCGCATTTATCTGATGACTGAGATGCTCTATTCTCTTTGTTTTTCCTCAGTGCCTCCTCCCTATAATATCTACATGTAATGTAATGACTGTAGTGTAACTGCCAGTATAACTTACCCAATTGCCCAATCTGTACAATGGGCACCAGATCAATTATGCTTAACACAGCCTGGTAAAGGCCAGAGTAATTAAGGGTAGGAAATATAGAGAGGCGAACACTGTCTCTTTGTCGTAAGCCATAACTTTCTGCAGGTATATTGGGCACATCTTTCAAAACACTGTAGAGAAAAGAATGATACTCATGTTTACAAAAACATACTCAGTAAAAAAAAAATATTATGATGAAATCTAGGGCAGTTTTATTCTTGTCAAGCAAAATTGTCCATTTCATAATATTGCGTCTCTGTTACTCTGAGCCCTGCCAATTTAATGCTATGTAAGATAATCTCAAACATGACCTCTGGACTCTGAGATAAAAGTGGACCTTCTCTGAAGGTCCAGAAGATACTTGCTTTTGATCTGATAGCGCCTGATTTATGACCAAAAAAAAATGCAAACCTGAGTAGAGTTTGGGAGAAGTACTTCAGAGTGTTTGCTATGTCAACTCCTGTAGGCAATGGTGCAACATTGTTTGTTATCTTGTAATGGTACTCTTTCAGGTTACGGATCTTTGAGGTGACTGAAAACAAAATAAGAGCAAGATATGTTATACACATAAAATCCGTGAGATCAGTGCATATATTCATATGACACAGATGAACACACTATACTGATTTAATTTCTAGTACAAGATTTGATGTCCAAAATAATAAAATAAACTGTGCAGAAGAGGTATGACAGAAACATATTTACTTAAACATTTCTAATGAGAGAGGAAAAGAAATTTGGCCTCAGTCATGTCAAAATCTCAATAAAGAAGTATAATGTAATGAATGAAGGGAACAGTAAGTATAAAGAGTTTCCTGATACTGGCGAATAAATGGGTGTTTGAGTAAGTCCTTTTTATATGTAGGTGTACTAAATATTGCATTACAGTGGAACAACAATCTGACTCTGCAATGAACAACAGAGGCCTGAAAAGGCATAAGCATACTTACAGGTTGCAGCTCTTGTGGCCATTTTGTGTTTCACATCTCAGACCCCTTTAAGGCATGAAGCAAAGCACACATGTAAAACGCTGGGTGATACAACATTTAACAATGATAATATACATTGTGGAGATGTTAAAAGGAAAAAAAAAAAGCCTCAAAAGCATGGGAATGATATCATGTCTTCAATGATAATTCACTTCAGTTTATTAAAATGAATTAAAAAATGATTAAAAAAAAAACTCTCTTGCACTTGTGTGGAAACCAGTTTTAAAAAGTCTGTGATAGCAGTTTGATTTTGCTGCAAAGCATGGCTATGTATTTTTTTTTCCTTTTACAGCTCGATTTTTTCTGTGCCGCAGCATTATCAAATCCAAATCTTTGTGCACTGTGTTCACACATACTGCAGTGCACTAGTGCATGCATAGGGCTGCGAGCATAGTGCATCCTATTTGACCATGAGTATGTGAATGTGCGTGCCACAGAACATTAAAGTGTGCAATACCAATGAACACATAAATTGTTCTTGCTATCCACATGAAGTGGACAGTTCTGTCACTAATATTATCCATCTGCTCTTAACCTGTACTGTTATGGAGAATGATACAGATATGCAAGCATCGTATATATGATGGTGATGACGGTGATAGTCATTTGTGCATAGATCAGTTACCATTTAGAGAAGGGTACCATTTATGTATACATTTAAATATATATCTTACTGATATAAGACCGCATTTCATTTTATCTGGCAAAACAGCAAAGGCTGCAAGAGGTGTAAAAATCTAGCAAACACAATATTCAGACACACCAGGAATCCTGAAAACTTTTCCTTTTCAGGATTATTTTGGGTCACACATGAGGCCTGAATAATCTGTTGTCTGGGATATATGTACATGCTGGTAACATACATTTAAAAATAGTTTAGGCAGTTCCCTACCGAAACAACTGAAAGTGGCTATATAATTTGTTCTTCTATACTAAGATGTGTCATGCAACTGAACCAAGACAAACAGTTCTATTATGATGACCCACTGCACTGTAAGTCACCGAATTAAATGGTGGATATAAAAATAAACTACCCCAACCACAAAAATGAATGTATAGCCAAATGTTGATCACAGGATACATATTTTTACTCCACTGTTGCCCTGACTCTACAGCACTACCCTTAGGTGTTAATCCTCAACCACCACAATGCCTTTTTTTTTACATTCAAAACAATTCAACAGCATTCTGATTCTGTCTTGATCTGCAAAGATGTCTTATCTGACATCTCCAGTAATATACTTTATGTGGCACAACACCACTGAATGTGTGCTTACAAGAGACAGCCTATACAACAGAGTAAATGATATACATCAACTATACCTACACTGTTGTAAGAAGGAGCAGTTCCATTTCAATTCATTGTACTTAGAACTAGACTAACATTGTCAGCAAATATCATTGCTAACAATATGGCAAAGACAAGTATAAGTGTATGACATTAATGTTGCTGTAAAGGGGCCTGAGAAAGAGGGAAGGGGGCAGAAAAATTGGATCTGTTAAAACTGTTCTGATATGAATTTTTAATATTATTATAGTCACCAAGATTTAGCAGATAAGAGGTTGCAATGGCAAACCCATGCAGTGTGTGAAGCAACTGATACTGTAGAAATTGATGCATAAGTTTTGAAATTTGGATCTTCCTGTTCAAAGTCAAAGGGTTTGGTGTTTAACATTACTGTCTTCACAGTGTTACAATATGAAGGATTTTTTTCCAATTACAATCCAATTTGCCAATTTATGTCAAAGAAGCTCTGATTCTGGGGAAATCAATATGGATCACCACAGAACTGCTTGAGATAATAGTGACAGCAATTTAGTCTTCTTGACATACAATTGCGTTTTATGAAGAATTAAGTGACTGTATCTGTGCCACCATGAAGACGCATTTCTATGCTTCAAGGAAGATGTAGTCAATTACATGCTCAGTGGCAATACTGAAATGATGCAGAAACCATCTCCCCTTGAAGGTGGGCTAAACATATCTTCACTGTGTTTCGAAAACAGTCCAAGTCATACTTTCAGCCATTTCTGAATAAGAGTTTTAAGGTCCATGCTGACAAGTTAAAGAAATTACATGCACTTTCCACTGAAACTCCAGTAGCTGAGATACCTGCTGACTCTTCTTTGTTTTGCCATTGAAAACTGTTACTTTTACTTCTACGTTTTCTCAGAAATGTGAAAAATAACTATGTTTTCAAAGCACATTGATGATATTATTTACTTTAGCCAAATCAATAAGAGTATCAAATGATTAATTCAAGTAATCGCTGATGCTCACCTTGGGCCACAATCAGAAAATTAAGTTACATAAAAAATAGTATAGAGAATATGCTATCAAATTCATGATTTCCATTGTATTTGGGAATAAGCTACCTATTTCACTATTCCATTAGTTTGTTGAACCATACTCCAGGAGTTTCCACCTAAAGGCTTGACCATCAGCAGTCAAAGAAGCGGGTTCACAGGAGGGGCTGGTTTCATGTGAAACTGAATGACAGGGGACATAACTGGTTTTCTCTTTTTTTTTTTTTTTGGAGGGGGGAGGGATGTTGACTATNTGGTATCATCCAATTAAAGCCAAAAGTTGATTTTCCTGACCTTTCCTGCTTCAGTAATCTCTTTAAGAACTTCTAATTTATAAAAAATTTTGGTTGTCTCACTTTGATAAAACATTTTTATTTCATGAAAAGTTATCTCTAAAAACATTTTCACTTTAAAGAACATCCAGTCTACTGGCTGTGGATCAGGTTCTAGGATGGATGAAGTTTTGTTGGAGACTGGGATTTTTGACACAATGTAAATTATGCATTGATGGGACAATGGTATTTTGTGCTCAGAGATGAAGTAATATTTCCCATGAGTGGAATGAGCAGCATAACACTTAAATAACTTGTCCTTTAGATGGAAAAAGAGAAATATCTGTCCTTTAGACATCTATTGTTTTGCCAAATTCATTAGCTTAACATCAAACCATTTGGAAGTATGAACAAACTACATCCTATTGCACAGCATGCAACACATCAGACTCAAACAGTGTGGGCTACAATACAGCCAGCACACTGCCATTTCCTGATGCAGAGCACTGCAACTGCACAGAAAGGCACTTCGTGTAATCTCATTTCCTTGATCTAATGAGAGAAGGGCCTCTCTATTAAATTTGTTTGGGGCCCCACTGGATTAAATAGGGCCAATGGTGTATCTTTTGTTTCTTAATCAGTTAATCCTCACCATTTTAAGACATTTTTAAAATTTGGAAACCCTACATTAAACAATGTGGATTTCTATTTTGGACAACCCCTGTCATAAACAATTAAATCCACTCAGAGGTTTTGCTCTTTTCTTATAAGACTGGGCCTTCTCATGTGAATAAAAAAGGTTACATCCTTTTTTTCCTCTTAACCTTAGTTTTGTGGATTGCAACAGTAGGTGTAAATGTAAAAGAGACGTGTGCTGATAAATAGAAACTGTCAGAATTGGCCCAGGTAAAAGTCACAGAATTATGACGTTTTAGACATGTGAACTGAGGACATTATGATGTGAATCAAATCTGTTACCAACAAATGATGTCAGAGTATCTTGAGGTTTGTTATATAAAAGTCAGACTGGGGAAACTTGACAATACCAATTTACAGTTCAATGAATCATTGACTTTGATATTTCTATGCTGTCTGTCCAACTGGCCAGGGCAAAAAGTAATCGGGTAACTGGGACCTGAAAGTGTGAAATACCTCTTAACCATCTGGACCTGAAATTATTTAAGAAGAATGCGGATTTTGTAACTGTTTACTCTTGAGGAAAGACTCATGAATTAATCATATCAGGTTTGAAACAATAGAATCAATTCCTCCCTCCAATCCCCATCTTTCCCTCTTCCTCCATTCTCAAAATTTATTGTCACCAGGGCAGTGAGGCAGGTAATCTATGTCTCCTTATTGTAAACAATCCGAAGTTTGCAACTTTTAAAAAAAGTAGTTTCTTTGTGGATTTTAGAGTCTGATGGCTTAAAAAACTGATGTTATTATTTAGGATGAAGAAACAGTGAATCTATAACAACAACAACAAAACCAAAGATAAAACTGAACAGACCCAAAAACATTGAAAAAAACCTCCAAAAGGTTCCATTTTCTCTATTAGAAAATGAAAAGCAGAAATAAAATAAATATGGGACACAGGAAACAAATGAATCCTTCCATTTGAGTTTGAGCAGATTTAATAAGGGGCAGATGAGAGGAGAGTTGGTCCTGCTAGTGCTGTAACATTTTTTATTTATCATGTTGCATCCTCATTCTCGCTGACAACTAACTGTCAAACCTGAATACCTGGGTAACAGGGGTTCCGGGACAGGTTGCAGGTTTTATATAAGAGTGACTAAAGAAGCTACAGGGACGTATTCGAAAAATCGGGTACGTGTGTATTACATACTGGACCGGGTTTGACACACCACACAGGCCTGTTGTCCAGGACTAGACTATGTGCCTAATCAAAGTAAAGACAAAACATAATGTGCAACTGCCGCGTTTACTGTTCTCCTGAATGTGACCCAATGTAATGAAAGCATAGGCCACATAAATGCTATATTTTATGGCCATCGGGCCTAGCTGTTACAAGACAAAACTCCTTACCGACGAGCTGCTGTATGGCCTCCGCTGAAACACAGCTCCCGTCCCACTCCCAATCCCAACCAGTCAACTGTTCATGATCATCCATCAAGGAGTTTCTATTGCTCATGATGGAAAACACCTGTAGCGTGTACTACTCAGTGACCAGACACTTAAAAGTCTAATGTTTCGAAAATGAACTTGAAATATATAATAAATATAGACTAGTCTAGTCTAGTTATACTTCAATCGACGGTTTCATTTCATTAATAATTTTCGATTTTGATAAGAATACATCCCTGCTCACGATAATGTGTGTAGCTAATCACAGCACTCACTCTAATGTTGATGTGAAAGAGTCCAGCCTCATTCGAAATAGGGGGTTGAAGACTTGGAGGGGTGGTCATAATAATCAAGTCAGAAATTGAGAAGCTTGGAATTTTATAATTACCAGTAAATTTGTAGATTTTATCATCATATCAATATTTTAAATGAGACATAACATCAAAATTATAGAGGAAAACGCACAATTATAACTTAAGTCCCCCATTACTAAATCGTAATAAGGCAAATAAAAGCAGACTTTTTAAGGCCTTACAAGGGAGCAAATGAGATATATATTTTGACGCGTAATGAAACATCGAAAGTTATTCATTCGTTTATAACTATAAACATTTCCAACCAGAAATTAAGTCTCTCCAAATGCATTTAAAGGTAGATTTTTTGTTGCTGATAAACTGTAAATGTTATTTTCGTTTTCTCTTTTCACAACAGAGCCTCGAAAATACTTGCCTATATATACAAAACTCATGCAAAAAAATAAACAAAAAACAGCAATTTTAATCAAGAGCACTATTAAAATGGTAACTTAGATCCGTGCTGAAAGCGGACATTCTCTTATTTCAGTGCTTTGATTCTTTTAAATAGTGCATAAGCCGTTGAAATATACTTGTACATCTTGTTACGTTAACAGATGATTCTGCAAATAGATAAAAATGAGGCGGAAATCGTGAAGTTTGTGATCTATATATGCCAAATAGATTTTAAGTTTTGCTGTTTTTGAAATAAAATAATCACTTCATTCATGGTTCTCTACGATCACAGCCAAGTTTAGATATTATCATATTTTTTTGTTAAAAAAAATACTAATACTTAAATTAATTTTCAAACTATGCTGAAAACTTTGCTACACCAAGAGTAAACTGGAGTTTTTATCCTATCTGAAAATCAATGCAAATTCTGGCATGGTCTAGTACAATTCCCTGCGCTGCGGGAGCCGGTGACTGCTAGTTTCGCGCAAGTAAGTCTTGTTGGGGAATCGTAATACCTACTGTCCGAAGATGTCGGCGTTTCCCAAAAACATCAAGATGTTTCTAGTTTCTGTGACAGTGCAACCACAGAAGGAAGGAATTGATCTACCCCGCTTCATTCAAAAGTTAGCCAACTTGCTTGCAGATTATTCAACAGCCACAAGGGTTGTCTACAAATTCAAGGCAAGTTGAAATAGACTAAACCTACACTAGTCGAGTCCTAAGCAAGCTGTTGATTTCGTCCTCTCCCTCTCCTTTTCCTGGGATGAAATGCACATAAGAAGCGGATAAATTATGTCGAGAGAATCAAACTTTTTTGCAGATAATAAGTTGCACTGTTCTCCACTTTACCAGATGCAGCAACTTCGATTTCTGCATTCAATGATTCATTTGCGTGATTTTCTTTCACTTACTTGGAGTCGCACATGAGACTATCTAGACTATTGGATGTTTATCCTCGGCGGTTATCTGCTAGTCTGCCCAATCCCTGCAATTCGCATTAGGCTTAGGTATGATCTGAGTATTTTAGACGTGTGCATAAACAGATAGTCTAGTCTAGGTCTGGTAGGTCTGTTAAAGCCTGGTGATGCCTTGCCATCAGGATTAGGCATAATCCTGGCTGCTCACTCTAACTAGGTTGAAATCAGCAGACTATTGAGTCTTTTGAGACAGACTCTCACACTTGGTGACTTTATGGAGAGCCACTTGAAAGATAACTGGAGAGATGGGCCTAGCTTTAGCTGACCAAACAAGGGTCTCAGTTTTGCCCAAGGTGAATTAAATAAAAAACCCCCACATCCTCAAACCATGCTGCTTTTAATAATTTATCTGTAGAACTTATATATTAGTCATAGACTCTATCAGTCTATCTATACAATAATCCAGAGTTTAGACAGAACAGAGAATTTAAGCACACGCTACATCCCATCATGACGATTGATGATCTGACCCAGTCAAATTGGTCTTTAGAATTTATCCTCGATCATTAATTAGTCTAATTTGCATTTTGGTCTTCGCCTAACACCTGTGTGATTCAGCATAGATAATGTATAAATGGTCACTCTAATATCAGTCGTGTCCTTTTCCTTTCACTAACACCCCTCCTTACCCCCTGAAAACCATTGCGAGCATACTGAAGTTGAGATTAACTGGATCTGGATGGCAGATTGGCAGAGTCAACCATAAACTATTACAGGCCAGGGTCAGTTGCAGAATTTGGAGCATAGTGAAGAAAATATAATAAGGGATTGTAGAAGTTGGTTGATGTGCAACTGTTTGCCATTGACGCTGGAGGGGCAAAAGCACCATGAGAAAGGAAAGGCATCAAGTAACTGGGAGAAGCAGTTTCTTTGTTTCTTTCTTCATTTTCCCTTGGGTTGTTGAATGGTAAGTTAATTAGATTTACTATAGTTCAGTAAATGTCCTGTAAACTGCCCACCAGTGAGAGTAGGCAAATGTAATTGGAAATAATCAATATAAAAATAACAGACAGTGGAGGATCCTAGGGATGCCTGAAGAAATTCAAAATGAAAGTCCTTTGAACGGCACTAAAGTACTAAGAAAAGGGAAGAGTAATCCATATTTTATGAATCAAACCATAAACTTTCATATTCCATTTATTAGATCTAAATGATTCAGAAACAGATTCAATGATTCACGTTTCTATCTTCAGTCTAAATAGCTATTTAATGGCCATTGCAGTTTGTTTTGTGTTGTCTCTTCATTTTACTATTAAATGAATTTCACTGTTCAGAACCATATGGATTTGATCATGTTACTAAATGCACTTCAGAAGATGTCATTGTACAAGTGTGCTGTCATCCAGAAGGAGCATACCCAACAGGAAACCTCATTAGAGTGAAATGAAGTTGGGCAACCTCTTCATTAATGACTTTATGATTTGCTAGGGAATCATATCTTGCTGCAGAGTTATCACCAACTGCCTAAGTTGGTGCAGGTTTTGAAACTATGCTACAACACCCTGTTTTTCCCTGTTTTTCTCAGTTTTCTCAGTTTTCTTGTTACCTCACACTTTGTCTTTTTTCCCTCACACCCATAAACAGCTGCCACCATCATCATCCTCAATTATAGCAAGCTCAATACCATGCATTAAGTATTAAGCACTACATAATTCCAGTATTGTTTGGGGGAAAAAATGAATTTTTACTTTGTTTTTTTTTCTTAACAGCTTTTAATTACAATTAGATGAAAAAGACTCTTCTTGTGTGATGTGAAATTTTTAGGTTGTCATCCACCTTCCATTTATAGTTTTGTGTTTTGCAGAAGATGAGGTCTTTAATGAAAAAGCACAGCATGTATCATTTGCAGTAAAATCTGGTTTATAGAAAAACAGCCCAGGACTCTGGGTGTAAAGAACCCAGAAAAAGCCAAATTATTCTTTAAGCACAGGCATAATAATGTTGTTTAAAACTTTACTAAAAGAAGCTGTTGTGTCAAAAAATAATAGCTGTCAAGGACAACCTGTCTGTTCTGAATTTTTTTTTCCACATCCTATAGCTGAATGATTTAGAGAGGAGTAAGAAATTTCATGCTCTGATAAGCGAGACAATGTTGTATTTAACAAAGTACATGGTTCAGCAAGGAAGCTATATATAATCATATCTGAAAACCATGAATGCATTCCTTGTGAATTCCTTATAAGACACCTCAAAAAAAAAAAAAAAAAAAA
>JAWQUT010000021.1:459525-473811 GCA_033807755.1 Ellobium chinense | reverse complement strand
AAAACAAAAAAAAAAAAAAATATTCTGAGTCAGCAACAAAAGCTGCCCTATTTACTTAATCCCCAGGGAGGCCTCAAGGTTGAACTTCTAAGTTCAGCAGTGTGCCAAGAGGTTGTGATGAAATGGATGCCATTGTAAACTGAGATTAAGAGCAAGGATGTCGAGCATTTGAGTTTTCTACAAACCATGTAATCATAAAATACCTGTGTTGACTGTTCTGCCTTTCAGTCACAGCCAAAAAGATAAATAAGAGAACAAATTTTAGCGGCTGGTGAGTTATTAATGTTTTTCACTGTGGTGGAGGATGGAGGAGAGAGGATATAATGTACATTTTGGCCATGAGGCTCTAAAAAGACCTAGCTTAGGCTGGAGCTATAGTAGCTGCATTGCTGTTAGCAAAAATTTGATTTGTCATGACAGCAAAATGCTCACACAAAAACAGAGACCATGAACTCCATGGAGTTTGCTAAATATCAAGTCTAGAACCTGTGATTGAACTGCTGTTCAAATATTCTGCTTGGTAATATGAAAAAAATATGAAAATAAGTACTGCTGTTCAGGTCCTTAATTTTTCTATTTTTTTTTCAGAAATCCTTGAAAAGTCCAGAAATTTTGTTTTTGGAAATGAGTTTGAACCCTGTAAATACTCATACCAACATCAGGATTTTTTATACTGTCCTCTTTGGTGGCAACCAGTTTTAGTCTGTAGTGCTACACTCTCTACTTCCTAAAGAAGGCAAGCAATAAAACCAATTCATTTGCCCCATCTCTCATCTGAAGAATTTTACAGTCTCTTAGTCTTATGAATCACAATGTTTGCTGTTGTTATTATTGTTTCTGTTTGTCATTTTC
Source organism: Ellobium chinense (assembly GCA_033807755.1). Lineage (NCBI taxonomy): Eukaryota > Metazoa > Mollusca > Gastropoda > Ellobiida > Ellobiidae > Ellobium > Ellobium chinense. The sequence goes on along the minus strand of JAWQUT010000021.1, from coordinate 472,959 downwards.
TTATCATTATAACTGATTATTGAGATTTATTTTTTCTGATCTTGTTACTGTTAAGAAAATCATTAAATTATTTTTACTTTGAGGTTATATATTATTTCTTAATTGGTTTATCATTCTTTAGAAATAATATTTATTTATTTATTCATAGCATTTGATATTATTATTGTTATTATTTCTATTTCTATTATTTGTTATTTACATTTTTATATTTTAGGTATCTGGAGAGTCTAGAATACTTTCCGGTAAGCTATTATTATCCTGTTATTACTGATTATCGTATTACTTATTTCCACAATTAATCTTATTTATGAACTATAGTTTTATCTATTGCTTGTTTTATTTTTCTCTTGTTCATTTTTTTTATCTCTTAAAATAATTTAAAAATTGAAACCAGTAAAAATTTCATGTTATTTTACATATCCAGTGTGCATGTAGATCTACCAGTTTAGAGAAGATAGCAGTGAGATTTTTGTAAAAGAAAGCTCAGGGAGAGTTGTTGAGACTGGCATCTTAATATTTCATGCTTCATAGCATCTTTTCTTTTTTTTTTTTAAACTTGTAAACAGATCTTCAGATGAAGCATCCACTTCCACACGTTTCAGTAGGTTAAGCACACAAGGGATAAAAATGGTTTCGAGATTTTGGGCTGTACCTGTACATGTTTTTCTCTCTCTGAAAAGCACTCTTTTCAGTTATTATGGAGTAATTAGAGCATTTCCTCAAGTCAACCTTGGCCTTCTCTTTAAGTTATTCATTCATTGCAACACTGTGATGTGAGAAATAGTCAGCAGTCTTGGATTATGTAGGAAGTATTTCTGAGGGTAACAAGGGACAGTGAGATGGATATTTGATCGAAATTAAAATGTAGTAGTAGCATTCACTGACTAGCAGTGTTCATCATGGCTGCAACACTTGATAGTGGCTTTAAATTCCTTTAGTAATCTTAAGCATTTTTTTTTTCCAAGCATAAGTAGTTTTGGTCCCTCAGCATGTCAAATCATGTGGACATTTCATTCAGAAGATTAATTATGGAGAAATGTTTGGAAACTTGCTTTGAGTAAAAGATCAGATAATGAAATATGGGTTAGCCCGTGTATGCCACTTATTAAACATAAATTCAAGACTTCAGAAATATATATATATTGTCACTGTTTGCTTGTACAGTGTTTTCTCCAGGTTATATAGGGGGGGGGGCATTCTCCATTTGTCATAAATTTTTGTGGGGGAATTTGTCTGTAAATCTTTATTGGGATTTTAGGATTTTCTTAAGTAATGCAAATTGGAATGAAGAAAAGACAAGGAGATTGGCATATGTTAAATGAATTTCTAAAGTGAGAAAGGGGGTTAAAAAGTATGGAATGAATTACGCAGTCAAGAGAAAATGCTGCATGTATCTAACACATATGTATCTGTTGCACATGTCCAGTTTTAACCCTCTATACAAAATATCAGTTCTTCTTTTCTTTCATGATCAGATGGCATCTCTGGTCAGCCTTGCCTTCGTAATTCCTCATTGTCATTAGTCTTCTTGATGATGTGTTTCTGTATAAAATTTAGGGAACTGAGATATGAGGTAGCATTAAAACAATGGAACAGTTGCATTAGATTTTGGTCGGGTTGTATGTATGGTGAGGGGTGGACTTTGGCCTGCATGTATTCTGTCTTTAAGGTTAAGGGTCAAGTTGTGAGTGCACAATGGGCTGACCCTAGATGTTGACACTGTTTACAGCTAATGAACTAACACTAAAACAATACATAACCATTGACTGGACACTTTCTGATAATCCCTATCATGTATCGTAACACACAGTAGCTTGTATGGTATAACAGATAAATATTATTTAACTTAGGAGGCAAGGTATTGTATTGTGTGGCAGGGATCTTTTGTGGATATATATGAATGGATGGTAATGGAAATGATAATCTACTTTATATCTGGATTCACAGCTTATCTTAAAACATCTGGTTGTTTTTTTCAGTGGTCCAGGTATCAAACATCATTGGTCTGGAACGCACCATCGGTGGTCTGTGGCGGCTAGGGGCAGTGGAAGTGGACTGCCAGCCTATAGTTAGTTACGAGAACTTTGCCCGCAGTATTAAGGTGCCAGAACATCTGACCAAAGTCAACAGCTCAGGCTTGGCCAAAGAAGGCCTCTACTGGTTGGAGTTTGATGTAGAATACCATGGTATGTAAGATGGTCATTGGATTCATGTCCAAGGCCATTTATAGGATTTTTCACAATATGTTGTGATCTTAGTTGCAGTGTTTCCTCCAGGCTGCATGATTCGACCCTTAATTTCAAATCTCTCCTAAAAATACATTGAACACCCACCAACATGAGAGTTAGAAGGGAAAAAAAAACAACAAAAAACAATAACCATTTATAGTTTTAACTAAATGTAAATTCAATGAAGTTTGAATAGAGATGGTGATGCCCTATTTACTATACATACTCATCAACTGTAGTTCGCTTTGGCTCAAGTTTGTACTGGTTTTGCATCATCTAGTATTGGTCAAAAGTTGTGAGCCTAAGATCATAGGTCAAAAGTAATGCCACATTACATAGTCTCTGCCAATATGTGGATGGTCTGGGCTGTGCAGTGGACGCTGGCCAGCAGTGAAAGTAGGTCGTGATTTGTATGTGGTCTGCACCTACAAATAAATGCATCTTTTGTGAACTTTAGATAGCATTCATGGCTTCTTTGCAAAGTTATTGTGACACAAATTTGAGCATATATATAGTTGGTTTTTTTTGGATAGGCGTCCTGCTAATCAGGTCTTACTTTTCCTAAGATTTGATAACTAGGTTCATTAGTGTCATCCTCCCAAGTTAAAAACATGCTGTCATGCCTTTACTTACTTGTCCTTTAAGCTTAGATCGGTCATCAATAAAATTAAAATACTGGTATTTTGAATAAAGGAATCAGAAGCAACAGGTATATGTGGTCTTTGTACATTTAAAAAAAAAACAAACTGAAATGTAAATTTCTGAATATATTTTTTCGCACATCCATAGGAAAGAGCACAGATGATTTAATCACAATTTGGCGGAAGGAGGCAGAAGCAGTGTTGACAGCAAGACACAAAGAAGGCACTTCCATCGAACTCTACAAATGTGTTGCCCAAAGAAAGGTATGCTTGTGCAGTTATTTGTTATCTATGCTGCTATGTAAAAGTAAAAGACTGTTTCCACTAGAAGCTCAGTTTTATAGGAGATGCATAAAACATTACTGCATTGCACCCCACTTTACTGATTTTTTTTTACAGCAGGCTATTTTAAAAACTAAAGTGAAAAGGCTACCAGAGAATAGCAAGATACAGAATATAAAATTATACAAACGTGCCCTCAGTGAATTTGATCTTATTTGGTTCATACAGCACTTTTCTACAATATAGCAGATTGGCTGCAGCTCTGCTTTGCACTTTAAATCATATTTGTTTTCGAGACACAGTAAAATCACTTCACTTTCTTTTAACTGCTTTAGTAGTTGGCTTATCGGTATCAGTGTTTAACCCTCTTTTAGTGGTTTGAATGAAAGGCCTGTGCTAAAATCCAGTAGAAGTTAAAATGAAATTGTAAGGTCCAGATAAAGCTATTTGCGTCAACACTAAGTTGCAGTAAAAGAGTGCCCACTATCTTTCTGACTTCATCGGGTGGAAGAGCTAAATAAGATTTATGATTGTCCGTGATTGCTGTTTCTTATTCTTGAGGAATCTTACGTTGAAGTTCATGTGTGTTGCAGAATTTCTGTTCTGTTCAAGTAAAACTAGAGTCTTGGGAAACGAAAAGGAAGAAATGAGATTGTGCTGTGGTTAGGGACTAGGGGCTGGGTATGGGTAAAGAAAGAAAGTAATTTGGGGGAGACTCTCAAGAAATATATATGGACTCTCCTAAGGGGCTTTCTCTTTCCTAACCCTACTTCTAAACTAACTCAAGCACACCTTTAGAATGTTTCAGGTTTTGGTAAAGTGACATTGTATCTTAAAAAAGACAACTGTATATGTATGATATGTTATGAATAAATCTCTCCTCCTCCCCCCCCCCCNTTTTTTTTTTTTTACCCTAAGTGAACTCAAAACGTGTCTGATTTATGGGTAACGGTCTGAATCAGATTGTAATCAAAGCAGCAGACTTTTGGCAGAACTGGAAATATTTTGAATAAGATAGCCAAGTGTCACTTTTATTCTACTGCCATCATTTGATTTTTTGTGTGTTCTTGTCATTGCTATAATGGATAATGTTATTATCTCGCCTCCTATTTGGTTAAGACTGAACATTTTTGAGCTATTTCATTAAACCTGTTTTTAACTGGCCTGTTGATTCACTCTCCAGGTACATGTGTTCATCAATGCAGCAGACCCAGAGCAAGTTGATCTGTTGTCCTTACAGCTTCCCCTAATGCAGGAGAATGGTGCCAATGTACAGCTTAAATGCAAGGCATTGCAGTTTCTTGAGGACTACACAACTCGCATCACCTCTGAATCTGTCTGAGAGTACAGCTGAGAGCTTGATTAATATTTCTCATTTCTTTTGTACGAGTCTGATATTGGAACGCAGTTAAAGCAAAGCTGTTTTAGACCACGTATACAGAGTAGGTTTAAATTTTACTGAAGGGTTTAATAGGGAGCATTCATTTACTCAGGTAAAATCTGGATGTGTAGCCTTTTGAAATTTTAATATCATGTTGCCTGTAAACAAGTTTCTTTTTTTTTACATTCAGAAAGATTTCAGATCGGGTTGTTATTTTAACATGGGCATTTTTGTGAATTAGGTGCAGGTTAACGGATAGATTTTGGAAACTTTTAAATTGTTCATAATTTGTGAGTTGTGATGCCTGTGCAGCATCAGATTTATCAGAAACTTTATAGGATCTACTTGCTTGTATTTCTGACAGGGTTTAAACTGTTGTTGTAATCTTATAAATGTACAACATGAATTTATGAAGCTTGATTACAAAAAAATCTCAAGAGTTAATGTTGCTGAGGTTAACTTATGCAGTTTTACCTCTGCTATTGTATTTTGGTTCTTGTTAATGTTTTTCTTTGGTTGTTTTATATTGTTAGTAAAGCTCCAGTATCACAACCGGCAGGGTGGCTAAGTGGTTGGGTGCTTGTCTCTTGGTGTGAACTGTCCCCTGCTAGTTGCAGACTTTTCCTTGGTATTTCAAAGGCACCTACTTGTTTGGAATCTTCAAATCTTGTCTTTGATAAAGCCGCGAAAACCAGACTCAGGCAAACAAACTGATGTAGCAAGATCAGTCAGTCTATGCCTGATAATGTTCTGTCTTCTGATGAATTATGATGCTGTGGGACATTTTTTTTTTTAAATTGCATGAAGGACAGTTTCACCACAGTTTCTGCACAGATTTAGATACAGAATATTCTATGGACAAACCAATGAAATCTGTAAATGTTCAATTTGCTGCGTTGTATAGTGCATCCATAGATGGATGCAGAATGGATTTAACCCATTTAGGGAAGGTGCTTCATCTTTTCCATTTGTAGCCTTATGTTACAATCTGTAATACATTAATGGGATATCAATTAAATCTCATGAAGGGTTACATAAGCACATGTGAGGGTACCAGTACTGCCCTCCTCCTGCAACAGTTATGCCAGACTGCCTAGTGAATCACTGTTACATCATTTTGCCTTTGTAGAAGCCTTTGAAAATGTTGGATACTTTAATGTTTAATGTAAAAAGTTGAACTGTCTACTGAAACTCATTTTTGCTTCTGTCAAGACTTAGGATACTTTTATATGGGCCAAAATAAATATGAGTTTAAAAATGCAAGAGAATGGCAGATGCACTGATTTGCTTTGGAGGGCAGAGTACTTGAGATCACTTTCTTTCATCAGATTCTAATTTTCATCTTCTGTGAAGTATCCAATACTTATCAGCAGCCATTAGGTTGTTGAAAATATTTATCTCACTTGACCGGTAATGGATGTCTTGCCATATTTGGCAAATCGGTGTTGGTGGCACCTAGGAAAGAGTGGGAAAGGGAGGGACTGATCTGGTTAAAGTATGGTGGAATTTGATTAAATTTAACTTGGCTGTTAGAAACTGACAGAATGACTATCTTTGCCCATATCAGTCACCATTGAATGTAAATTGCATTAGAATGACAAATGACAGAGCCAGCAGCAAAAATTATGATTAGCCAGTGATCACTGCCTAGGCTTTATTAAGGATGCCGTCATATCTGGAGTGCATGAAATTTGATAGACTCTGGAAAATCTGGTAATGGAGAATGAACTTGGCATTGACCATTTGTTACTTGGGCTCATTTTTATTGATTCTGCTTATTAATTTATCTTGATCTTATATAGACAGATTCCATTTTGATTTAAAAAAAAATATATTTGATGTAAGAGTTGAATTTAAATGGACTCCACTGTACTTGAAACAAAACCATATATATCTGCTGTTTTAATCAGTATCATCGGTGGATCAACTTGACACCATATTTCATAGCTCTTCATTCATCATTTCTGTTGTATTTGGTGTTATGACATTAAAATATAATCTGATTTTTTTTTTTTTTTTTTATTACCTGACTCATTTTGTAGAAATGTTATAATAAACCTGTTTATCCATTTTCACATGTGAGTCATGTTTTATGATAACCCAGTGTATGATTCAATGGGTGTATGTATAATTTGGTTTGAGCAGAATCAGTTGAACCTTGTTTCTGCTAAATATGCTCAAATAAGTTTATTATGAATATTCTTTGAATGGAAGTACCAATTTTTGTTTAAAAGTTCGCAAATCCGAATATTTATATTTTATTATGCCTTCACCAAAAGTATCTAACGTTGCTTAAGAAACAAAAGCTTCTTGTGAAGCATCTCTAAGTTTCTCACTGCACTTTTTTTTGGCTATTCAAATAAACCATAAATCGCTTTCACTTGTAAATCAATTCTTGTCACTTCAACGCCCAACTTGCCTAAGGCTAAACAAAGGTTTGTCAACCAGTCTCGGTGGACTACCGTGATGCATCATATTCTAGGCAATTGAAATGGTCATGCATCATGTTCCAGGCAAGTGAAGTGGTGAAACTTTTATTTATCAGTTACACTTCCAGCACTTGATGCTTTTGTTTACATGCATGAGACAAAACATGTTTAATGTGTAACAATTTAGCAAGTCCTTGAATTTTGTTTTCAGTGTGTTCAATAATCTGATGAATCACTGATCATGATATTAAAAATAACAACAATGCCTGGCTGAGATATGGTTACTTACTTACAGTACAGAGTTGGGATGTGTCATTGTTTGAAATTACACTTGAACAAGTTTATTATGAAATTCAAGCAATTCCCAGCCAGAAATGTTTCATCTTATGCATACTGTATTTTTTTATATTAATATCCAAAAAAAACAAAAGCTGGCAAGTACTTTGGAGCTTTGAATGTGTTTTGGAATCAGGTTAATTTTCATAGAATGTTTTTGTAATAAATAAGTGTGCTGGGATGTTAGTGACAACAGACCGTCTACATTCAAATTGTAATGTAGATATTTCTTGACTTCAGGGAGTACAGAGCAAAAAAGGAATGTTGCTGGAACTACGAAGAATAAAATGCTCCCTACTTGATCAAGGCTGAAAAAATAATACCTACAACTGTTTCACCAGTTGAAGAGTAATCAACATGAAAGTCAATATCATAAGTATAGAACACAAAGTTATCTATTCTGTCCAGCTTGTGGAAAAGCATCCTGAAAATACAAGTGTGATGGCCGAATGATCCATGGGAAATACATAAAAGTTTTTTATGATGTTGCACTTAGCAACAGATCTAATAGGCAAAGTCGGATGAAACAGACTTCATTGTACTTGCATGCAGCATGTACATCAGTTTATCAGGAACAACATTACCCAGCCTGTAACTCAACTGTAAGTGTATGGAACTTAGATCTAGATCTATGTGCTGCAGACTCAGTTTACATGACACACCCTTTTTTTAAAAGAGTTTTTTTCTCATTCTTTCGTTACCTTGTCTCTCTTGTTTTCCTCCCACATCTCACCCCCTTCTCCCCACCCTTTTTTACATACACACCCAGCTTTGGCAAGAAATGCACCAAATTTTTTAAATTTAAGATTTTGTTCCTTCCTTTTTCCTTCCCTACTTCCAATCCCAACCCCACCATCAACTCCTACCCTACCATCCTTAGGAAAAATCACCACTCCACCGGTCAAAGGAAGTTGCATTTTCAATAAATTCTTTTGGGCATATACACCAAACGTTTGTTTCTCCATGGCTTCTTCCCCAATCAATAACACAATGACCCTTTTAAAAATGCCAATGATCATTTTTAGGTTTTAAATGTGTGTGTACAAGTGGATTTGACCTTTAAGCGTTGCAAATATGGTCAACTCAAAACCACCTGCTCATGCAGAGGTGTTTACATGGAAACAATGACCAGCCAAGAGGGGGTCACTTTTCTCCTTCCCTCCCAATTACTCCCAAGTCACTTCCCTCTGACCATTCTCTTCTAGTTCCCCCCAAATAGGCTACCATGCAAACTTTTAGGGTTGAACTGTAGGTTCATGGGAGATTTCAAAGTAGCATAGGGTATGTCATCAAGAGACTTGACTGTTTTGAGAGGTATCAAACTCTAAATTGGACCATAAGAATGATCTAAGATATTTCAGCAACATTGGCACCATTTTGTAGGGAAATGAATGTGCTTGACAGCTGACACTTGCATATTTCTCCAGGGAACTAACAAAGGCTATCAACACCTCTTCCAGCTACAGATATCATCCTCTGTCACTCTGTCATTTAAGAAGCAAGAGACACTTCAAACAGTAGAGAATGCATCACTTCTGACTCTCTCAACACATATGTAGGAAATAATTAAATGTGGGGAAGGGTTCAGGTTCTTTGCACCTAATAAAAGGGCAAATCACTCATCGTGTACAATCCAATTAATCCTCTAATAATAATATATAAGAACGGCTTTTTGGGGCCCTGCCAGCCAGTGTCAGGATATAGAAATATGTCATATGACCTGTGATCTAAACAAAGCATCCAATTTTAAAGTTTAAGGTACAGTCTGAGCCTTCTAGATAAAAAAATAAAGTGTGTAGGCCTATGTATTTGCAAGCGGGCAAAATCAGCCAAATGAAACTTGAGGACCAAATCAGAATTCGAGGAGACCTTTTTCGAAAGAGATCTGTGAAAAATTTTGGGCGTTGACCACCTTTTTCTTCCCGTTTAAAGATCGGGCAAAAGAAGTACTTTAACCTCCGTGGAAGAACTTTCCCGAAATCACAGTGGTATTTATAGAATAACACAAAATGTTAGTAGTAGGGCCAAAAGATGAAACAACAAACAACAATAGGTTTTGAAGACCATAAAAATAACATTAAGGGAAGTAATAGAAAATACACAGGGTAGTAATATTTACTGGATTATCTCCCCTATGTCGTAACTGGCCGGGATCGCGGATCCCCTCAACACTATTGATTATCCGACATTCAAGTGCGTCATATAACTGCAACGGTTTTCAATATAGTTTACTCTTTGGTGTACCATGGCAAAATTAAACCATAGTTAATTACCATTGGTCTCTTCATCCTTTGTAAGGTGAGAGATTCTTGCTGTACGTTTTGTTGATTGAATCAAACATGCAGAATAATATTTTGGTATGATAAATATACCAAAGGAGGAACCAATACAATAAAGTATAGGGACTAGGGACTCCACTATTGTTACGACGTGTATGCAGCTTCTCCCAGTGCACGAGGCTAGAGATCGTAATCATTGCTCTATTTAGTCATACGCTAAGCTTTTAGAGCTTAGGGCCTCACAACCCACAATGTCCTCACAAAAGGCATTCATTTATCTATAAATTATATATATGTATTTGTCATGTTAAATTACATTGTTATCGAATAATTAAGAGATGTAAACTATATACAGTATACTTTTTAAAACTTTCTGTGACGATCCAAGGCCCTGTTTTGATTTTAAGAATCTTTCTGAGACCTGGCAACTGGTGTAAATTTCTAACTCTTGGACCTCCAAGCTTTGGTTACGGGCCTTACCTAATGCCTTGCATTTTGGCTAAGAAATATTCTTGGGTTGTTCGGAAGTCTGCAACCAGCGCATTCCACTGTATGACTATGAGATTATGAATACCACATAATCCAATCAACTAAGTTACTGGTGCTCCATTGTACATATCTTTTGTCATGACATCAAATACCTTTGAATGATCTTGCTTCTGACATACTGTGGAAGTGATTTTTTTTTTTTTGGCGAGGGTCTACTTTTCGCGTGCCCTACATGACGGTTTTCTCGTGTGAGTATGAGGCATAATTCTAGAGTACTCCAAAGATACATCACAGGTCTGTCCATGAAACATATTTGGCAATCCTTCTTCATATTGATAAAGAAACATACTAATAATCGATGATGTCCAAATAACTAGAAATAACGGCGTTTGCATTTCTCTTGAGGGCTATGCCTCCAGTACATTTTTCCTCTAGTACTTAGCCCTTTGAACATGTTTGAATGGAACTTTTTTTTCACGGGAAGTGATTTTTCCCGAGTCAAGCTCAACCCGCGAAAATTAGATCTTCCCCAAATAAAGCATTTACATAGTGAAAACCTTTTGCGCACTAAATCAAGAAGAGAAATGAACGCATCAGGTCATCTTTGTACTCTTTCATCACACTTACTGCAATGGTCATAAACATCCCGTCACTGCATGAAAAATTCATGTCTGTGGTTTTCCGATATCACCCCCAGCGGTTGGCTGTCTCATGGGTGAAACGGTGATTCAGGCATTGCTTCATTACTGATTATAAAAACTATTAACCGGGAGGTGACCCCTCAAAAAAAAAAAAAAAAGGACAAAATAATGCTGCAGCTCTGTTTCCCCCATTTAATTTCAGTAACACCCCTGATCCGCACCTGCTTGACAGGCGTGGACATTCACATGTATATTGTCATGTATCTGAATCTGAGATTCCAAGCCTTGGTATATCAGCCCTTCCTGTGGCTTAAACAGTCGTAAAACAATACGACTTAGTACTAATTGAGAGCTTGCGCATTAACGATGGGATCTCTTATCAGTGTAAGAATTTCATTACTGCATCGGTGCTAAATGAGCCTTTAATGGTGCTCAACGTTAATTTGAAAACTTGCGCATTAACAATGGGATCTCTGACTAACGTAAGAATTACCTTAGCCCATAGGTACTGGCTGCACCCCCAGGAGCATTCAACATGAAGAGCTAATGTAATTCTTAAATGATAAGAAAATTCATCGTTAATGCGCATGTTCCCAAATGCAATTCTACCGATGGTAAGAGATCTCATTGCCATTGCGCAAGCTGTGAAGTGGTGTTCGCATACGACCTTGTAGTACGTGAGCAAGAACAAAAAATTCCCAATGACAAAGCCTCACTGCAGATAGATGGCTTATGCCATGACCGCTGCCATTATGGTATCAACAGTACAAAGGGGGCCATCGTACAAAAGAGACAGGGCTCTAGATCGTTATCTCGCCACGGTACTGTGCACTGTGACTCAGGTGTGAGCTGATAGAGTCGGTCCGTCCATCCATCCATCCATCCATCCATCCATCCATCCATCCTTCCACCCATCCACCCATCCATCCACCCATCCATCCATCCATCCATCCACCCATCCATCCATCCATCCATCCATTCAGTATTCCACTCTCATCTCTCCTTGGCCACCTTGTCCTCATCCCATTTGTCAGCTACACAGCTGATCCAAACATAGGAACTTGGTACCACTGATCCAAACACAGGCTCAGCTGATCCAAACATAGGAACTTGGCACCACTGATCCAAACACAGGAAGTTGGTGTCTCAAATCTGTAAAGGATAAGTCACAAACATTAATATTTTCGACATGGGGTTTCAATGAAAATACATGTCGTTGTATGACCACGTTCACCTCATTTAAAAATGGGACCAGCATAATATTGGGCTTACCTTTGTCTCAGTGTTAAAAGAAAATAGGAACGTGAGGCCACAATCAAAAACTTAAAAAACATACTCAAAAAACATACTCACCATCGACCCTTTGTACCGCAAAGGGTCGATGGTGGGTATGTTTTAAGTCAATAATAACAAAATATGGACCTATCATAGATATTATTGTACAGTACATAAGCAGACAAATGGACAGACATCCAGACAAATGGACCAACAATCTAATAGAAATATATTTCCAAACACTCTTTGAGAGAAAATAAGATTACTGTTCTTTCATTGTACAGGTACAAGATGTGTTAGCAAGGAAGCAAGACAAGATTATTCACAAAGCGAGATTATTCCGATATAATGCGGGACAGTTGGCAATCCGCAAATTTACCTAATTCAGGTGGTCGAAACCAGCAATATAATAATATGCCTCTGGTCAGAATCAGATCGCGGGACGATACATTTTGTAACAAAGAAAGTCTGTGTCCTGCTGGTTTCAATATTAATATTGGGCTGCGAAAGTCAGCACCGTTTTTTTTTTTTTTTAGCTGTTCTGTTTTCAAAGAGGAAGGGTAAAGGCTGATATTGTGTTAGGTTTAGTGATCCGTTGCTGAAAAAGAAATCGCTGTTCTGGTTTTAAAACGTCCGATTTAGATTTAGTTTGTAAAAGTCTGCCTTTCTCAGTCTTCCTGTCTGTCTGCCTGCTTGCAGTCTACAGGTTGTCTGTTCTTTTCCTCCGTCCTAGCTTGCTTCCGAAGCTAGCTCTAACCGGGGTGTCCGTTCCGTCTTGCTGGACTGGCACTCGACGCCTCTGGTTACGGTAAGATCTTATCGTCAGGCATGGCTAGGTGGGACAAAGTTGAAGCCATTATGACGAGCATTCGGTTATATTCTGTATTTTATAGAGTAATTGCATGTTAAGATAGTATCGGCATGTTGTATTGCCCATTGCCATCATCAAAATTCCAAGCTTGATGTGTCCCACAAGTTCAACCACCGGTGAGAGGACATGTAATACTGTAGGCTAGAAGGCCTGGGGCTACCAGTGGTGGGTCGACACCTGGATTTTTAGGTTTCGAGATACCCAGCCTTCGAGCTGTAAGTATTGAAAGTATTCAGTAGAAATCTCGATAATTTAGATACTCCCGACACTTTCAATAACTGGGTAACAAAACAGCCAAGAGATACACCTGCATTCCTGAATGTTTAGGATGGACATTTTGGCCCTGTATTTCCACCGTCCGCCTTGCCCGAGAACGACAACTGCTTTCACTGGCAGAACAATTAAAAAGACCAGGGGATGTGCGGTTGCAGGGGAACAAGCACTTGATAGTCTACAACTCGTGGAATTGATCAGTCAATGGGGAAAGGTAAAGATTTTCGATATCCAAAACAAGGATATGGACGACAACAACAACAATTACAAAACAATCCCTCCCCTTCTCGTCCTCTCACTCCCCCCCCC
>JAWQUT010000021.1:395046-414228 GCA_033807755.1 Ellobium chinense | reverse complement strand
ACCCCCAAACCAATATGAAATAAAGCAACAATATCAACAAAATCAGAAACCTCCACTGATCAGTGCTTGGATACGCCGCTGGTTTTGTTGCGTTACGTTTGCGCCACGTGTGGACGCGGCATACATACTAAACTTAACTACCATTTAATTTCGGCAACTCTTGTGACTATTGCCAAACACTGCGATGATGTAATGTATAAAATTAATTTGCGTTAGTTTGAGAGAGTATGTGTGTATAGTATGTGTATTTTGAAGGCAAGAGCGAGTGCGTGTGCAGAGGCGTCCAAACCAAAGCTAGATTAGATGGTTGGGGGAGAAGGGTGGTAGGCAATAGGGGCGGCTATGAGGTAATTCTCACCGCCATTATATATTCTTTAGCCACTAGTTTAGGAGGTTCCTTTTTTTTTTCTTAAATCTCAATCTAGAGCAACATATTTAGTTCAAGTGATTCCCCTTTGTTTGAAACTATCATCAAAACTGAACCTATTTTGGATGCAACGTGCTGGGAATGTTGAATGCCATCAAACCATTTTGGGGATGGGTTGGGATGGGGGATGGGGTGACGAGATCATGATGTGGTGAAGTCGACCTTGGATGACAATATACATTAAAAAGAAGGTAAGACACTGCTTGTTACCTGTAGCCTACTGCGGTTCACTTGAGTTTGATGCCACCCAAAGTTAATGAAATATCTGTTCAGAGGAAGAGGAGAAAGCAACTCTTCAAAGACCATGATTGTATGTAGTGTTTTTTTTTTTTCCAACGTTGCTGCTAAGGATTAAAACACTAACTGACCGACTGATAGATTGACCGATTTATTGACTGACTTACTGATTAATTTGCCACTTTCAAATCAGTGATTTGATTGATTGAGTGAGTGAGTGAGTGAGTGAGTGAGTGAGTGACTTACTGATTGCTTTCAGCAGATATACAATGCTTGGCTGAATTTCGAAACACTGAATGATCATTCGAGACCAACAAATCCAACCACGGACCTCTATCAACTGACCTCAGGAGTAACGACCTGACCCCACCGACATATTTATCCCTAAACATGTAAGGTATGTATGTACAGTACTGTTGATGTTAAGTGTGTAGGCCCTGGGGCTGTGACGCAATCTAACATAGTCACACACACACATACAGGCGGCTACAGCAGCCCAGCCCAGCGCGACTGGGACATGTGACCTTAATGTGGGGTCAGTTACCTGCTAGAGTTGTCATACCTGGTAATACTCTCTAACCCTTCGCTGTTTTACTCTTTAACCCTTCGCTTTCGGAGATGGCGGTGATCAGTTAGAACTAGGTTAAGCCCACGCACTCCTTTGCTTGAATGTTTGTGTTATCAGTCATGTTTTTCGGTCGAATTATTAGACTGAATTATTAGAATCCACTCTTCTGGGTTATAATAGTATACTGTTGGTCACAGTACATTGACACACACACACACACACACAGTGCCAGCAAAGGCGATGAAAAAACAAAATCCCAATTTCAAAAAAAGTCATCGACTTTCATTTTTCTCATTTCCGCGAAATGTCTCAAATAATCATGTCACAGGTGTATGGTTTGAACGATACCTTTGGAATAGTTAAATAAGTTTCTTGGGATATTCCTGTTTGCACACAGGAAAAACACCATAAACAGCCTTGACATTGTATTTCGCTAATATTATGGTTCTAACTAAAGTAATTAGCTACAAAAAAAGTTGTTTTGTAACTCCTAATAATTTGTTAATTACAAATAAAAAGTCATAACTCAAAAAAATGTTCACGCAAAACTGAGTCAACACATAATATAGACTATGTTTCCCCCATAATATACTGACGACGTCTATTGATAGACTAGATTGTTCACTTGTGTGAATTGTTGATGACTTGTCTGTATAACTATTTGACTGATTGATGATTTGGTTATTTGGAAGAAACATTTAAATCCAAAATACTTTTCCTAATCATCTCTGTCTCCTTCACTTCATCACATAAATAACCCGTTGAACTTTTGTTATTTACATGAACATCTACCATATCCTCATGATTTATTGCTTACCCAAAATACCTTTTAAAAGTGACAGATGCGACGGTCGTAAAAATAGGTATGATTTTTGTCAAGGCAATAAGGGTGCAAGGAACTCTTTATGACGCCTTGATAGTCACTCGGAGAAAAAATGCGAAACTTAAAAAAAAAAAAAAGGAAAGGTAAGGACACTCATTCAATTTGCATTTCGGAAATTCGAGTGACGAATGGTGAAGAATCAATTTTCCTGACATTTAGAAAGCCCGGCTTGATAGTTTGCACATTAAAATGCCATGAGGCAATTAAACAGATTTGTCAGTGTTCAGTGCAGTCGCTGCCATGGTAGGTGCAAACATGCTAGCCAGTCAGGAGACATGATGGTCCTGTCGGGTCATGGTCCTGCGCATACACAGTGGCTAATTTTATTACGGTGCCCTTGAGAGGAGGTGGCTTCGCCTGGTTAAAGTGTTCTCACCCCGCTTAATCGCAAAATGTCGGGATCATGAAAAAAAAGAATGTTTTTGAAATAACGGGAACAAAAAAAAATGAAGGTAATTGCTGTTCACACACATTCTGTACTTGTAGTTGATTTTAATACATAACTCTCAAAAGGAATTCAGATTTAAAGCTCAATTTTGTTCTGAACTAATTAATACAAAAGTATTCGTACCTCTCTGAATACACGATTACCTCCCGTTCCGACAAAAGTGCACCTACAGAGTTTTGAAAGAAAAAGAAGAAAAAAATGTTCAGATTCGCTACCTGAATATCAAGTACAGGTGTTTCTACTTTCATTGTTGAATCATCAATCTGTCGTAATGAGTTTAAATGTTCAAAGCGCCGGAAAGACCAAAGTAAACAGATCTAACTGTTGTAATGACCTGGTCGCAAAAGCCGATTATGTCTTCTGAGGTCAAGGTTTAATTTTTTCTNNGGTGGGTGTGTGTGTGGTGGAGGGGGGAGTCTTCGGAGATGTGGATAAGGATCTTGACCTATAGATATGAAAACAATTAAAAACACGCGGTGGCATACATTTAGAATCTCAAAGTGATTCGATAAAGCAGTACAATATAATATATTATAACACATAATTTTATGGTATAATTGCTGGTTCTGTTGTTTTTCCAGGACTGTACTTGTAAACGTGATAGTTTTTGCTACTTTTTCTGTAGTGTGATATAAATCACTCCTACAATTGGTCATCATTGTTGGTTGTTATAGCTCTTCTTGTTGTTCTTGTATCCCCCCCCCCCTTTAAAAATAACAAAAAAAAAGACTCCCAAAAAACCTCACGTTATATAGGCTAAATATATTTGAAAAAAACCCCAAAAACTGAAGGACAGGCTAATGTGGACACTATACCTTATCCTCTGACGCAGTCCAGAATTTTAAACACCCCTGACTTACAGGGTCAACGCCTTCTGACCAGCACGACATAAGACGGAGTGGACAGGGGACATCGCCTCCCCTGAATAGGATCCCAAACAGCCCCCCTGGGAGGCCTAGGTATTAGAGATTTAACATCAAGCAGACAGGTTCATTTAAGATGCTGATTATAACTTCATGCGTATTATAATGTGCGTTCCCCTTAATCCTACGTGGCAAGGGTCGTTGCCCTGACGACAATGGTCACTTTGTTCCAAGTTTTTAGATTTTTCAACCCGGTTGTTTAAAATGCAGGCAGCCGGTTAATTTAAGCGGAACAAAACAGTTCCTTGAAAGAATGCGCTCATGTTTTATAAGGGTGGACGTTGTTCAAGGTGGACACGAAATCATGAATGTGTGGAGAGTGACAGGGTATGCTGTCGAGGAGAAAATGTGATGGCCTTAGTAAATAAATCATACTACAGTACCGGTAAAGCAAAGGAGGTCGAGTTCATGTAACACGTCTGCATTCCATTACGAGGCCACCTACTACGGTGAAATCTGACGTGCCATGACCATTTTCTTCGGTGCCGAGTTGTGTGGCTGTCTTAGCTTTTCCGTTCAGGGGATTTTTATATTAAAACAACAACAACAACAACAACAACAACAACAACAACAACAACAACAACGACGACGACGACGACGACAACAACAACAATAACAGCAGCAACAACAACAATAACAGCAGCAACAACAGCAACAACAACAACATGAAACGAATTCTTATTTGTAAAGCTTTGTGTAACCGCCAGTTGTTGTTTTGAATTTGCTGAAACAAAGGTTGCGTCGCTTCACTTCGTCAGAGTTCACGGGTCGAAGGTTGCGCCACGCTTTGTTGTTTGTTGTCAGTAAGCCTATATCTCGTTCAATCAGAAATGGCTACTTTCATCTCATGGGGACTACGTACCTTCAAGACTTCTATCATTTGCCTTCTCTTCCTTCAAGCATTTCCTTGGCGACGCTTTAAAAAAAAAAAAATCACTAGGATGTGTCTCGGTTCTTAAATCTGGACCGTAAGTTACGTAATTGTCAACTCACCTATTAAAACACGTCGCAGAAGCAATGATTAGAACTAGAAATTAATCCCCTCATTAAAGAGCGGTGCTACTTTCGTGTTTCATTTACCCTAGTCAAGCTAAATGACTACTTTGTTTTGCATTTTCCCCATTAGCACCGTGCTGAAAGCAGCTGTAAGCCGTTCAAAGCCATATAATAGGGAATGATCTTTAAATTTTTCGTTTCTTTGAATTTCAAGTCTGAACCATGTTCAGTTTTTTGTTGTGAATATTTTGACTGTATTCTGTGGCTTCTTGACGGCGTCCTGGATGTCACAAAGTTTAGCTTATATTTTTTTTGTCTTTTGTTAATATAGATCAAGAACTGCTATTTTCAGAACAAAACTGAAATGTAAATCTTGAGGGTTTTGAAATTTGCCATCCATCAACATGCCTCATGACACACAGACATGCTTCTACATTAAATTGCAAATATGATAGCTTAATGTAGAAAATTAATAGTGACACTTTTGTTTTTTTTTACTCGACACATCATCATGAGCATGAAAGTTTTATGTAAATTTGTACACATTGGGTGCAAGATGTAAATTTATAATCTTGCGCCTTGTCAAAAAATAATGGTCATGGAAAATGGGGGAAGAAATGGGTGTACTATGGAATAAATTAGTAAATATATATAGTATACTTGGGTGTGTGAGCTGAATATTATATAGCTTTTATTTATTTCTCTATGTAAAGCGCTCAGAGCTTGTATGTACAGGGATGGGCGCTAAATAAATGATATGTATTAAATATAGTATTTGTCGAAAATGCTACAGAGTGGTAGTCAAAGAGAATTTTGTCCATATAGTGATACAGAGAAAGAAAGTGCTATCGGATCAAAGATGATTAAATACAATGAATTGCTCGGTTCACATTATGACCGTACCCTACAGAAACTATGTAGATTTCTATGAATTTTCCTTAGCAATGTAGACTGCTAAACTCCCACCTTATTATTCTAGATATAAGTGCTCGTGTGTATTCGGTACACATTCTTTACTTTAGTTATTAATATGTGTGTGTATGAATGTTTGCGTGGGAGAGAGAAAGTAGGAAAGACGTGGGAGCTAACGAGAAGAAATATGGTTATGTAGACGAACATGCATGGTTTAACGAAATTATTTCCTGCTCCGTCCCAAATTTTAAATAACTTTCTTCAAGTCCATGAACTGCAGAGCTAAAGACAACAACAACACCAACACCAACAACAACAACAACAACAACAACAACAACAACAACAACAACAACAACAACAACACACTTATTTTATCAAATTTAGTTCCTCCGATAGATAAACATTGAGACTAGACATACTGTTCAGAAATTCGTGCAGGTTGATTGGGCCGGCATAATTTTATGAACGGCACTTTCGGCATTTATCGGGGCGGCAAATGTCTTACCAAGTCCCTCTGCACGCTCAATCCACTCACAGTCCTCTCTACCACTCTTTTTAACAATTTACGTTATATTATTTGAGGCTGATAATATAATTGTTATTAGTAGCATTCGTATGATCAAGAAGACAAAGTTGCAGCACCACGAAACTTCCGTCCCTATTGGGAACATTTCCGGTGAGTGGCTGACCTGTCCAGAACTTGAGTAGTTGCCCTTTCCGCAGTGATGACCAATTAATTAAGCAGGCCAAAGTTAACAGCTCGAGGTGATCGTAGAAAACAAAAAAGGGACAACGAATGTGTTACCTAAGTTTCTTAGTCAAAATCATTATAGTAGCTTTGGCATGAAATAATAAAAACTGCATAAGAGAAAAATGTATAAAACTCTGCAATGGTCTGTAAGGAGTGGCCATAACAACAACAAAAAAAGTTTACCTAACTTCACAATTTACTAACTTCAATAATTCATATCTCATGCACATATATACAGATATAGATATTGTCTTTTAATGCTGTATATTTCAACCATTTGGCTGCCACTGTTCCGTCAAAGCTGCAAACTCCTCCCCCCCCCCCCCCCCCCNCCCAAAAAAAAAAAAATTCACATGTCTAAAACATGGGGTGTGGATCTAGTCTAACACATTGACTTCGGCACACCATTTATTGTTTTCGACATTTTTGTTCCTTGTTGTAACAAAAGTATAGTACCTAGAGATCTAGATCTATGAACGTGCAATGATTTTAAATGTAATGTGTTAATGTGCTTACAACATTGTCCCCTTCTCTCTCTCTCTCTCTTTTTCAATCTCTGTCTCTCTCTGTCTCTCTGTCTCTCTCATCTTCTAAACATTATTGGACTTAATTAAATAAGAATCTGTTGACCACCCAGCATAATAATGATACTTTTTTCAGAACTGCAAAACATCAAAATATACAACAAATTTCACTTCGACGGCCATAGGCTGCCATGGCTCCACAGTCCCAACTCCAAAACATCGAACGTCACTGCGCATTATTTACAAGCAGGGTAGACCTCCTTAGAATCATTTCCTACCATTCTTTTTAAATAGTATCAACCATCTCTCTCTCTGAGAGTTCTGAGATAGTTGAGAGAGAGAGAGAGAACGAGAGAGAGAGAGAGAGAGAGAGAGAGAGAGAGAGAGAGAGAGAGAGAGAGAGAGAGATTCTTCCACCTCCCCCCACCCCTTCCACCAGCGCATTCCCCCCTCCACTTCAGTTTTTTCTTTTTGATTTTAGAGTGCAAAATTATACATGTTGGTCATGTGACTACAACCGCTACAATCTGTTTCAGGGCTGCCCGCTATAGGTAAGCCACCACACCACAAGAAGACTATAAAACAGGTATGTATTTACAAAAGGAAGTACTGGTAATTTATGTTGACATTTAAGTTGTCACATTATCACGAGGGGGGCAGTAGATGCAAATGAAGATGGCCAGATTTAGCAGTTAAGCCGTTTGAAAATTTTGTTCATAGTCGTCAAATCTTGATCGCGTTGGTTTATTAGTTTCAGGTATGCTTAAAATGTACTTGGCCTTTTTTTTTTCTTGCATTTTATTTTTGGTGACAGCTTGTCAAAATAAAATTTGTTGTCAAGAACTTTGACAGCTAGCATTTTTACTAAAGTTCCCCAAGGAAATTACTTGTGTCATGAAGGTCATTTGCGGACTGTCACCAGAATTCAAGGCAATCCGAGTATTTCGTTATTTATAGCCCAGCAAGGATATAAAACATAGTCCACGAAGTTAATGTACACTAGAGTGTTTTCTATTATTATGATGATGAAATATGCAATCATATTTTACATGCAGCCCTCATCTTCTGACTAGAATACAAACTTTCCGTCTTCTAAAAAAAGCTTGGTCACCTCTAACCCAGACTGTACGTTCGTCATAATTATGTTCTTGTATCCTCCCTTTCCCACCTTCCTCTGCCCCGCGCATGCTTTTTGCTTGATGCCAGTGACCNCCCCGCTCCCACCAGCCTCAGGCATAATGTAATTTATGGATGGTGTCTAAAGAATGAACAGTAGTTCTTTAACCTTTGGAGACCCATACTGTCCCCCGATGATCCCATTAGATATGATACGGCAACATTAACATCCTTGTATCTTTTCTTTTAAAACTGAGAAAAATTAAAAGCTCAACCTTAATTCAGGGAATTTATTAAAAATCTAGTAGAGAATTAAGATAAAAAATGACATCCAAACGTTTCGGCTCTAAGGCCTTTATCAATAGAAATGAAACAAGAGTTAAAACTTTCACAATAAAAGCAACCATATTAAGAAGAAAAAGAAAAGACAAGCATGGGAAAGTGAGTTAAAAGTCAGTTATGATCGATTACGTGAGACAGTCTCTTTTCTTTTGGTGTCCTTGTGGACAAGATTCGATATGCGCTAATAACCAGCTATAACATGTGCGAAAACACCCAATAAATTACGGCATGATGCCAATAGTACCTGGCAATGGGGTATGTAATATTTTTTTAAAAATATATGAACAGGCCAAATCATTTAATAGCTTTCTCAGCTAGCTGGGCAGCATGCAGTGCCAATGCCAATTTACAGGAGCTAATGACTGGTATCCAGACAATAACTTACAACTGCTTATAGCCAGGAACCAATTTTACAGACAGGCGGACAGAGGAAATTGTGAATGAAAGGTTAATTCAGGGCATTGACGATATGAGCAAGGCGGGAAGCGAACCCACGATCTTTCAATCTTGAGTCCAAAGCCCTAACCATTCGACCACAATCCTAAATAAGTCAGGATTATGAATCCACGTAAACTGTTTTGAAATTATGATGAAGACCTAGATCTACGCGCGTTCATCAAACCAACGAAGATTATTTGCATAGATGAAGCTGTAGATCGAAAGAGGTCAAGCTGGGAGGAAGTAGAACGAGAAAACTTAGTAGTGTGGTATGAAACTGCGTTTAATACTTCAGGCGGTATTTGAGCCAAGGAGAGAAGAAGCAATGGTCTGATAAATTTGCGGCGAACATTTCAATAATGTTTTCTTTCTCCCTATATGCCCTGAGGGGAATAAAATCAATGTGAGTGACCTCTGAGTAGGATTTCCCTGGTGGCCTTTTGGCCTGTAGTTAGTCAGTCATTACTGATTGCGTTTTGATAGGTATGGATCGGTCAATGCAGGGGCGTAACCTCAATTTCCTTTTTTTTTAAATTTTGGGGCGGGGGAGGGGGTGAGGGGAGGAAGGAAATTGTTTTTTCAGGTAGACGAAAATGTGTGTGTTGTATAATAAAGAACTGAAGGGTGGGTCGGCTTAGTAGTTTGTATTATTCTACATAAGAGAAGAATGGCATGAGTAGGTATCTGTATCTTAGCCTTTATGCCAGCGATTAGTGGCGACTTCATACCGTAAAGAAACCTGTGTTAATGTTCAAAGTCATCAGTGAAATGTTGAAGCAAGAAAGAAGCCCTCAAACGGTTCCTACTGTCCCACCCTCATCCCCCTACCCCCCACCCCTGAGCGGTGACAGGAAGTTGAAATGACCACAAGCCTTCCACTCCCCTTTCCTTCCCTCTCCTCCCACGGGACAGACCAGTCATTGGGAACAGTGTTGTCACTCTGGTCATGTGCTTCTTCTCTATAGAGAGACAGTGATTTCGTCCTTACGTTTCCCTACGCACGATGCTAAAGCAGAGAAATTGGAAAAAAAATCCTTTAACTTTTCTGCTAAAGAAAAAAAAATATTCAGTTTAGCTTTCATTTGACGATAATTTTCCCCAACAATCCACGAAAGACTATTGTTCCCTACGTAAAGGAAAACTGCTTTTCGTTAAACCATTTAACCTTACCGAAGGGAATAATCTCTATGAGTGGCAATACTGGCTGGGAGAGACACTTCATCTGATAAGTCATGTAGAAAAAAAGTAATGAATGTTTCAATCCTATTCCTTTGAGACCGTATTGTCAGTCCGTCCCTTGCCCTCAGTTCATTTTCCATGACAAGATTATCAGCTGTTGATCAGACGTGGGGAAAAGCTATTAGCTTTTGAATTACATTTGGGCTGTCCATCACTACTTAAAAACATAACAGCAAGAAAGCATTCAGTCGTTCTACAGGAGACTGTAATTCCAGACAATGGACACAATATTAAAAAATGAAAGCAAAAGAGCATACAGTGTTTTCACAGTGGAATGTAAATCCATGCTGTGGGCGTGGCAGCAATAGAGGTAAAGATCGTTCAGCTCAAAATGGTGGAATTAATATAGTTATGCCCTTTTTAGGTATGAAGATGCCAATTATTTTTTTTTACTGTTGGCTATATTAGGTCTTACACCTCTCATTAAGTTATCCACGGGTCCCATGCCGAAATACTTTCCAAACAAGTTGTTTAGCTCTTCCTTCAAATAAAACGCCCCTTAACCAATTAGATTTTGAGAACTTAGGCAGTGAAACAGGCTACCAAATAGTTTAGGCCTTTTCACTCAGTAAACAGGGTAACCTTACCCACCTAGCAACAACCACACATTTTATACTTGAATGGCTAAATCTGACCTATTCTACAAATGTATTTGCACCTATCTAAGCCTTGTACGAAAAATGGTTTTCATGTAAGCAGGGTTGACCGTATTACTGGTAATATCCACAGCCACCACCTTCCCTTACTTTCCCAAACATCTTTGCTCCCAGACACATGATGTTTTTTAAGGTCTCCCTCTTCATAAAACGGGCATAACATGTAAACTGTTGATAAGATCTTCGGTGATTTGACTAATAGGCCCAGCCATGCTCAACAAAATACACCCAAGGAGTACAGACAGAGCTTTTCTCCATATCTCAGAGACCAGCCGTGATATCTCCATTATAAACACTCTGTTGGGGAGATCAGTGTCTTCACATTGCTCAGTACGATGGGCATACAATATGATTCAAGTCACTTTCGGGAACGTAATCGAAGAGGAATGTCATGCGCACGCGATGTCCTGTATCGAAGCTCAGGGGCTTGTATACCTGGTAGAGAATCTAAATAAAGAGGCGGAACAAAGCCACTAACAAGATTCTAACAATCGACACTTTTGTTTTCTCATAAATCTGAACTAAGTGAACTTGATCTTGTCATTAAAATAAAAATGTACAACAGGGTGTGACTGTAAACCGCGCAATAATCATAGCGTTACGTACAAGAGGGAGTACTGTGAAGTGGCCACCCGCGCGGTCTCACAGTGCAGTTTCCAGGATGTCCGGGAAACCACTTGACTTACGAGATGGAAGTGCTCAACAGGTCAACGAGGAGCACGTCAACAACAACAAAACCACCATCACCATCACCAAAAACAACAACAACAACAACAGCTAATTTCATAATATATTGTAAAAGTGATATTTTTCTTTCGCAGGAAACTGACGGTTGTGAAATATTTCGCGAGAATCTAATTGCCACAAGCCCACATAGTGGTTTTCTAATGTAAATGTAAATGCAGACGTTAAGAATAACCCAGAGTAACATTCCAGGACTACCGATTAAAAAAAAACAACAACATTTGACTTAAATTCTGTCCCTTCATCGCCAAACTGGCAGTCATGCTTCACACTGATAGAAAAGCATATTATAATCGATAATATCCAAGTAATAAGGATTACTAACACGAAGTAAAGATGTTGGCGTTTCTTTTGCGGGTGACAATCCGGTATAGAAAATTATCCACCATTAGTGAGCCCATTGAAAATTTATTCACCGAACACTTTTTTTTGACGGGAGTAAATTTTTGCGAGTCAAGCCCAACACATGAAATTCGTGAAAATTAGATCCTTCCTGCGAAAAAAAATAATAAAAGAGTAGTTTGAGGATGGGGTCTTAAACTCTTAAAGGTGCCAGCGAGGTAAGTTACAGCCCTGACGTATGAACCGATTATATTATACAGTAATAATCGTAAACTCTTATTAATGTATAATCTTCGAGTCAGTGATGGCGGATACAACAAGAGGTCATAGCAAGTGGTNTAAACAACATTCCAAAGCGATGACGTTTTTGTTGTTTACTTCCTCTTTCCGCCATCTTGGATTGCTCTACACGCTAAGACAAATTATTGCTTCAGATTATGAGCCGATTATATTATACAGTAAAAATTGTAAAATAATCTTCGAGTCAGTGATGGCGAATACAACAAGAGGTCATAGCAAGTGGTAGGCCGATACCTGAATTTTAAGTATCGCCTTCAAACTCAAAATGTTAAAAAAAAATGGATTCTATTTTGATCCTCATACTTAATAATGGTACTAAAAAGACATTTCAATATATTTTCTATACTTTCTATACTATCGATTCAGAATAGACATTCCTAGTTTCGAAAATATCAATACTCAGAAAACGATAATGTCCACCATTATAATAGTAACAGTATGATATGGAGATACCGTCAGCGACCCAATGTGCAACCCTTTAAGACAATAACAATACAATAAAATCCTGATAACACGTATGATCATCTTCCTGTAGATGTATACTAAACCAGTTATTTAATGTGCACCTCACATATTATAACATAATCCATGAACTGCGGTGTTAATGATTTGTGGTCAGGACAAGGCCAATGACAGGACAAAAATTGATAGCCAAGCCAACCAACTGGGGAGCATAACCACGCGAGGTGTTAACTGAGTTTTATAGTGATAATATGCATCACATATTACAAGCAATAGAGAACTTTTGTTTTCAAGGTAGAATCTCTAACAAAGCATTATCGCAGAGGTAGACGTGCGCAATAACAGTAATGTATAGTATAATAGTGAAGTATAGTATAATAGTAATATATAGTATAACAGCAATATATAGTATAATAGTAATGTATGGTATAATAGTAATTTTTAGTACAATAGAAGTATATAGTAAATAGTATTTATTGGTGTATTCATAGTATTCATTGGATCATAGTGAACGTTATAACTTAGAATCTGTTATGAATTTCACTTCCAATTCTTGGCCAGCCAGCCACAAAGTAATCAACGTAATTGAAAGCCATTAGAAAATATCCGCTCAGCCACACAACCACAGTGGTGGTGGTGGTGGTGATGGTGGAGATGTGGTAGTGACGGCGGTGGTAATGATAGTGATGGTGAGTCTTGATAAAGTGTGTAACCATGAAACGTTGACTATTGTTGTTTAAATAAATCCATTATTCATGTTCACAAAGTTTTGTATCATACTTGGAGAGAATCATATTTAATTTCAATGGTGATGGTAATGGTGATGATGATGGTAATGATAATGATGATGATGGTGATGATGATGATGACGATGATGACGATGATGATGATGATGATGATAACAATAATATGTAGTTTTTAAAATATTTTTTAAAATCGGTAATGTGGCTTTTCCGAGGCTCACATAATTTCAAAATTTTAACTGAGGAATGCTTTATTGCCGAAATATTTGATCGCTGTGAATAAAAAAAGTATATTTTAGATTTTAAAATCGCTAGCGATTGTTTAGAAACTTTACATCTTATTTTTGATTTTATCAAAGGCTGAAAATGCGATAGTTGTGATCGGGGAATATTAGGATAATGACGGCGTGTTTTTGTTTGTTAGTGACCATCAGGGATATAATATTGGACAGTAAAACGTTCTACGTAATGCAATATAAAACGCAATGCAGAATATGAGCAGTTTGTAAGAAATATATCAACATGCTCATGATCGTAATTTATAACGATGGTGAAATTATAGTTTAATAATTGTCATTAGAACTGTACTCCAGTAAAAAAGGAAATGATGAGTAATTAATATAAATAATATTATATTACAATATAATAGAAATATAGAGTACAATAGTAATATATTACAGTATAATGAAAATATAGGTATGAAGATGCCAATAGCACCTAGGATAAAAATATGCAATTTTAAATAGTCCATATAAAATCAGAAATTTGAGAAAGAGCTAAACAACATGTTTGGAGAGTACTTTGGCAGGGAACCCTTTAATAAGTTAATGAGTGTAAAACCTAATATAGCAAACAGTGACAAAAACATTGACATTTTCATACCTATAGAGTAAAATAGTAATAATAGTAATATAATTATACTGTATAATAGTAATAAATAGTATAATAGTAATAATATATAGTACACTAGTACTATATAGTATATTAGTACTATATAGTATAAAAGTAATATATAGTAAAATAGTAATATATAAATAGTAGTATAATGATGATGAAATTATTCTGATTCTAGTGATGTTTGTGACTTCATCTCTTGCCCTCCAGGACGTGGGGACCTTCCCAGGAACGATGGTGATTTCCTCAGTGTCCATAGTATTACAGCAACAAAGAACGCCAAATGTAGTCATAATGAGACTGTGATGGATGGTTGGTCAATGACAGTGCTTCGGCAACACTTCCGGTCAAGGGCCGTTCCATGGAGAATTTCTGTCAGTTATATTAACAACTATACTTTATACTGAAGTGATGGCAGAGCATTTTCACGCAGATTTGTTGTTACTGATATAAGAATTCACGTAAATAAAAGCAGACCAACGCGCCATGGAATTCACAATTTTCTTGAATTAATGCCCTTGATTTCAAACATTCAGTCGGAAGTGACGTTGCCGCTCGTATATTTTGATATACTCTATGTTGCACATCACAGCTTTTTTGGAAGGTCTTGCCGATTGTTGCAGGCTCTCCAACATCGGCGCATTTCTTATCATCTTTGGGTAAAATATAAAGGAAATATGGTTAGATTTCATTTGTTTTGGAGGTATAAGCATTCGTCATAATATCTTCTTCCTGTTATTTGATCAGCCTGCAAGACAACAGTGTTGCTTCTCGATGGTGGAAAACCTCTCCATTATGGCGTGCTGCTCGCGGCAGTGTTTACGTTTGAAGTTGCATGAGCCAAATTGTAAAAGTCTCTTTAAGTCATTTAATAAAATAATTCTCCTCGAATCACAGGAACGTTACGAGATGGCCAAGGTTAATCAGTGCCACCACTGTGCTCATATATATATACTGTTTACAGTGGGGCTCTTTCATTTAGACTTTTCACAATTTTAAATGACATAAAACGGCGTTGAAAATTTGACCTTCTATTGCAGATCACAGGCCCGCACAAAGGAAATCCGCTGAATCCAATGAGAAACACTGCCTGCAAGTTATTTTTGTACAAATTCAAGACTGAATTTCAGCACTCTTGCTGTGTGGTTTCATATTATATGATTATTCCTACACTTTATTTTATGCTCAGCTATTACTGACTCTGTAAATCCATTATTTTTTTTAACCAATTAGGTCAACCTTTGACACTGCAACGGAAGTGATATACGTATAATTGGCCGAAGATGCGAAAGTTGTGATTAGAATCCTTATTCTGGTAACTGACCTGAAAAAGTTCATGGAATGATCCTTCACCGAAAATTTGGGATGCAGTCACGGCTAGTTTGACGGGCCACTTAGCAAGGGAGATAATTTTATTGATGCATTTATCGACCCGCGCGCTGTCCAAAATAGCCCCTGTGTTCCATAATGGCTGTGGATCTTCTTTCTTTATGGTCATAACTAGTGGTTACCGCCTTTTATGAGTGCTTGCAAAACATAAACAAGAAGACCAGTTCATTGCCCAGGTGAATACAGTCGCCTATACTTAAGAGCATATCACTTAATCGTGGCTTCTGCATATTTTATCACGCCATTTTCAGATATTAGTGACCGTATGCATAATCTAAACGTTAACTAACGTACTGCATTAACTACGGTGAACATTTCTAACACTTTGGCAGTTTCCCAATGTTACCGCCACGCGTTAACTAACAGAAGGATTATTTCTTAATTGTAAGTCACTGGATAAATGCAACTCCTTATAAACCAAACTTTTCCATGCTCAAGAGAAATTGTGATTAGGCACGAGTTAGCTCTGTTAGTAGTAGCGCCAAGTCCTCCTTTGGAAACTATTTTTTAAAAAAAAATTAACATGGTTGCCTGTATGGTATTAGGGAGAAGGTGAGGGAGGGGGTTAAGGATGCTGGTTAAGATTGTGTGTAAGGTAATGATTATGTAAGGGCATGATACACTTGAGATTATTTTTAAAAAAAAATTACTTCTTGTAATGAGAACTGTAAAAATTGGTATCATACCTTCTCACAAGTCTCGTATCGTATTTACTTGTATCTTATCTCCCTCACTAGCATGGTATCTCCCTCACTAGTATCGTATCTCCCTCACTAATATCGTATCTCCCTTACTAGTACCGTATCTCCCTTACTAGTATCGTATCTCTTTTTTTTTTAAACGTAATAAATACAAGTAATGAAAATATACGTTTCGTTTATAGTTACGCACTGGTAGGAAGTTATGCGTACATGAGATTATTTCTGCCTGTGGTTTAATTTTGATAGTTTTGAGGAATCAAAAGTCGATACTAAGAGAGAATTACTGTGGTAGGATATCTGTATGTTAGTTCGGATCTCTTTCGAAGAATTCAGGCAGAGGTACACATGCGCACACATTGCATATCCTGATGTTACAACTTTCGATTAAGATCTCTAATTTTCTTTAATCATCTTATCGTTACGTGCAAAATGAGATGGTAACGTCATAAAAATGCCATATTATGAGCTTGCGAATGTCTGCCATAGCTATCTGTAAAAGATCCGAGCTCAAAATATGAAAAAGAACCATAAGGCCTGGTAGTGGCTTAAGGAAAGTTTCCAGTGAAACTTCCCAAGATGTACTTTGAGCTGAGATATCACAGTTCACTACTTTTGATACCCATTTCCTTTACCAGTGCATAAAGATAGCATGACTCTAAGAATGGTCTGTGACAACGATGAATTTGTAATACAGCACTTAGTGTTCTTCAATGAGCTATTAATAACGCTAGAATCCATACTGGCCTATTCGCGTACAAAGCAAGGCATGCCTGTTACAGTGCCATTCTCTTTTTTTTAGGGGAAAGAGAGAGAGAGAGAGGGAGAGAGAGAGAGAGAGAGAGAGAGAGAGAGAGAGTGACAGAGAGAGACAGAGACAGAGAGACAGATAGACAGAGAGACAGAGAGAGAGAGGAAAGGAGAGAGAGGGAAAGGGAGGGAGAGGACAAAAACGAAGCAAAAGAGAGAAAAGAACTCACTGCACACACGAATGCCACGAGAAATCAAGGAGAAAATTCTTGTTGTCAGTGGACAGCACTGCCATTACATTATGCTCTAGATTTCCTCGACTCTGAGTGCTGTTTCTCTAACATTTTGTTGCCCTACAAAAAAATGACGTCGTTTCAGGGATCCTAAAAATCACGTGACACTAATTCCAATGTTATTTTTTGAAAAATCATCACCGGCAAATTTGCAGTCCAATTGATCCTAAATTCCGCTTAATCGCACAACAATTTTAGCATCACAAAAAAAATATATTTCTACACATAAAAGTTACTGGATAATCGCAACGCCTTCTAATCGCAATTTTCTCCATGCTCCCCGGAAACCTGCGCTTAAGCGGAGCTGACTGCATTACCTCCCTCCATGACTGTTCTTAATAAGTATGCAGGATTGTACGGTAATGAATGTGAATCGCCCCGGGGGCGGACACAGGCAAGTGTCATGGGCGTCGTAGATCAGAGCTGACTGTGGTGGACACGCGACAGTGCGCAACAGTGTCCGGCCCTGACCCCTGGCCTGTCAAAACAAACATGAAATATTATTATGGCAAGTCGCCGATGTCCACTTAGTTTATTTGAGGACTAGCCGGAGTTACTGACCACAACTTATCTCAGTGACCTCCGATGACCATCCGGGCAGTGACGTGTTGGTCAGTGCGCGGGGGGGATGGGAATGAGGGATGGAAGATGGTGGGGAGGAGGTGATGATGATGATGATTTGGAGTTGCTTGTTCGGGACAAATTAATGATATTAATATATAAGTGATATATTACTCTTATGAGAAGGGTTTCATAAGACAATGCAATGGGCAGATGTTCGCTTTGAGCAGTTCAGATGTTTTTCGGTAATTGCATAACAATCTGTTCGAAACACAAAATCTGAAGTGTAATAAAACAGAAAAATAACCCTAAATGCCAGTTTTTCCACGTATCATGGAGCTATACGGCTGAAGATTCATGTTAAAAAAAATGATGATGACTTTATGATATCGATACATACTGCAATATTTTCTGGCAATGGTAGATACCGCTTTTTGTCATTGAACCCCTTTCACATTTTTTTCAGATCATTGGCCTGAGAGTATGGTTATGGGCGGGATGAGTGGGCTGGGTTGGCGCCCCGGGACATGGAAAGCGCGGGGGAGGGGAATCTAGAGGAGGGGGGGGGTAACCAGAGGGCGAAATAGGTTTATAGCAGATTGGNGGGGGGGGGAGACCAGAGGGCGAAATAGGTTTATAGCAGATTGGGATTTTTTGTTTTGTTTTGTTTTAATTTTAGGTGATGGTAGCAATGCAGGGACGAAATGAATATTTCGCCAACAGATCAAATAATTCTGATGCAAGAACATGTAATCAAACCAATCCCGTTTACATTTCGGATTGAGCGAGTCAGATAAAGCGATGGCTCAACCGCTGATTTGGTGCTTGGGTCTCGCAACCCAGTTTCCGTCACTGCCATCCACTTGCTTTATAATATAAGGCAATAAAATGCCTTTGTTCATTATTCACCTATTGGTTGCATTGGAGTGGACATCGTTCTGACTGGAGTGGAATAGGTGAATAATTCTAAATGCGGATAATCCGAATAGCTTAAATCCCGGCTAGACTCTTATTTTTTCGATAGGTATTAATACTGGTAATGGTATTGATTGCCATAATGAGGATTTTAATGTCCTGAGGTGATAGTGATGACGGTAATAAAATGCTTATTATGAAGAAGATACGTCAGAGAGGATCACAGTACTAATACAGCCTTGACCTACAGAGGTCAGCAGGTGACTTAATAACATTCTGAGGGATAATAAAAGGTGATACATATTATTATGCATTAATTGGTTGAATGCATGTTTTAATTACAGCATCTCATTTCGCAAGCGACACAGGGTTCATTAAGCAGGTTATTTTTACCACCGTAAAGAGCTTAATGATTACAAGTTCTACGTTTGATCAATCAAACATAACCAGGGATCACTGCTTCGGGACATTGAGATTTTTATTGCTAGGGATATAGTACATAATGTTTTAGTGTTTTTTGGAAGTCACGACAAAGACCATGTTGAGTGTTGAGGATGAACATGTGGGGCGATTTAATGGTTTCTGCAATGACCAACTGCAATTCGATGGATGGGTTTTCTATTTTTTTTTT
>JAWQUT010000021.1:383582-395034 GCA_033807755.1 Ellobium chinense | reverse complement strand
GAGGCGGGGAGGGGGGGGGCGGAGAGATATCATATCAGTCGTATCATTCTTCTCCGCTCACCAAACACAGGACTTTAAACTTGTTTTCAATGACAATGACTTTGACTCGTTATTTGCAGTCTTTTAACAAAGAAATATGCACTATATCGAGAACCAAGACCTAATAGATTAAGAACCAAAAGGCATTATTTATTGTAATACTCGCATATTCGCAATTCTTAACCAAACAATTTCAAGTAGTATGATACAAGTGCTGCTAATTTTCTGATTGTTTGACAATTTATGCTGTCAAAGAATTTCTACTTTTTTAAGAAATTTGGAGGGAAATAGAAGTATGGCTATTTGTAGAATGTTTTGTCCTTTTTTGAAAAGAACAGACAAATGAGGAATGGCAATTATCATCATCCACCTCGCCCCTTCACAAACTATAGAATTTACACAACGACTGGTAGTTTGTATGTTCCTTCATAGCTCATATGCTTTCATAGGATGTGTGGATATAGTATACCCTTGTTATTGTATGTCATATTTACATCATGCCTTCTTTAAACTGTAAACTCCGTTACCAGTAGACTTTGCATAACTATTTTCTTTTAAAAATATTCATGCACAGCTGATTTGTAATAAATTTTCCTGCATTGTTTGTATTTCTTCAGAAGTGTTCCTCATAGTGAACACTAGCGGGTGGCTAAAAGCAAGCTGAGGAAGAAAATGAAAGAAAAGAGGAAAGGGGGCGTCAAAGTGTCGCTCACGCCCCTGACCAAGAACTTAATACATGCATTAAGTTACTTGGCAACAGGCCAAGGCGTTCTGAGCTGGAAAGGTGTAACTTTTAACAACCTGCGGCCAGCGGACAGGTCAGACGTGTCTGCAATCCATTCCACATTATGTTCCCCGTTAATGAACACATCACTGCCATCCATTAAAATATATTTTTACTTGCGTTGCTGACCAGAGCTGACCATTCGGACAAATTCGCAGCCGTTGACCTTACACGTCATGAGTCAAGGGGGGTCTTGCAGAGCAAGATGTGACTGGACTACCGTGTCATGCCACTTGCCACATTTCATAACTTGACATTATGGTTTACTAAGCCGTTTCCTTATGTCGTCCCGTCTTCTGTCCCCTTCGTCCACGCGCCTGAAACCTAGAAATCTTGATTGACGCTTAGTTTTACAGTCACAGAGGCTTTGGTCCAATAGCTATTCCTGGATGTCGCGAAACGCCATCATTTAGTTTAGACAGAAACTCTTAAAAACACAGCGACAATTAACACGACCGCCATTTTGCGCCAGAGAAAAAAAAAAACTCAAAAAAAACCCAACCCAACACATGCAGTTTACGTGGAGACATGGGGGTAGGTATCAGTGATGTCACTTATACTGCCGAGCAAAAACAACATACCGTTTATCATTATGTAATTATAAAATTTAAAAAGTGTTTAATATAAAGCACCGTGGCCCAATGATTACGGCGTTGGACTCAAGATCTAAAGGTCGTTGGTTCGATTCCCGACCATGGTCGTGCTGTAAGTTTTGGGAAAGCATTTCATTTACAGTTTTCTCAGTCCATCCGTCTGTAAAATGGGTACCTGGCCATAGGCAGTGGAAGATATTGTCAGAATGCTGGTGATCAGCGCCTGTAATTGGCTGAGGTACTCTATACTTCCCAGGGAGAGGGGAAAGTCTTAGAGTGATCCAGCCTGCTGCAGTAATAATAATATGAAGTTGGGAGAGCGGGCATTAGCCTGGATATGAAACTTACAAACCGCATTATTATGTGCCTAGAAAATAGCTTACGTCATTTTTCAAAGTCTTCAAAGAAAGCGGACGAAACATTTTTTATGGCAAAGCAAACAAGCAAAAATAAATGTAAAAAAAAAAAAGAGTCTCTATGTATCTTTGCAACTACAACTTTGGCCAGAAAATTTTGGCTCACTATTTTTTCCCTTTAAAATGTTAACATAGGCCTTCATCTCATAAACAACATGGTGCGCTTAGTCACAAAAGGGCCTAAGTCTGACATCCGCCATTTTCGAAGCACAGTGGCGACATTCTGTCTTCCTTCACTTTAATGGCCTCTTTCATCACCAGCTTCACCTTCCTCCACCTCCAGAAAGTTGACTAACGTCCAGTTTTGTTTCTACTGTTCCTTATTTTAATGCAGCTAATGTCTTACTCCCCCGTCCCCCCAACCAACAACCTAACCTCCTATCCTTGAAAATTCTGACCGCCGCCTAGCTTATAGCCTATTCACTTTCCCCACTTTTTTTTAGTGTTATTGCTATAAAGCTCTTCATCGCTCATGACCGTTTAATAAAGCGACTTGAAAGGGCGAGGTGAAATAGGGTAGGAGAGGTTTATGATCCAAGGTTGCTCATGCGACGCTTTGGTATGCATATTATGTAAAGGGAACACCAGACAGCGGGACAAGGACGGGTCAAAGCAGGCTGAATGCCCATCTCCACAAGACTAACATTGGCACAATCGACTTTCACGTAAAGCCCTCTCGCCCCCCCCCCTCCCTCCCCCCCCCCCCCCNAAAAAAAAAAAAAAATCTCGAACATGTCCAGCATACGCATAGCTCAGAAGTGCAAAATGGCCTGTCGGACGCAGCCAAGCACAAAACCTCTGCCTGGGCTGCAAGCAAGCAGGTGCTCCTTCAGACGGCAGCGTTCTTGGAGGCGACGACATTCCTGACACTGTGAATTAAGTAATGGAGGCTGAATGCAGCAAAGGCAGGAGCAGCAACCGCGACAGAAACAACAGAAGAAGAAGAAGAAGAAGAAGAAGAAGAAGGGGAGGAGGAGGAGGAAGAAAGAGAAGAAGATGATGATGGCGGCAACCCGTCCACAACCACAAAAAATGGTACAGTACAAGAAATATGTAGACAATACCAGAGTATACACTATCAG
Source organism: Ellobium chinense (assembly GCA_033807755.1). NCBI lineage: Eukaryota > Metazoa > Mollusca > Gastropoda > Ellobiida > Ellobiidae > Ellobium > Ellobium chinense. The sequence continues at coordinate 392,120 of JAWQUT010000021.1, read as the reverse complement.
AGACAGATGAAGGAACCATGGCTTTTGGACTCAGCAGCAAAGAAAGGGTTTCATGACTAATTATTTGGACGGAACTTTTCAACAATTTTTTTTTTCGCCGCATTGTACAAGTGTAACCGCAAGCATGCTGGGCGATTGATAGTGTTTCCAAAAAGAATCAAATTAAAAGTATAAATTAGATCTGCCTGTCTTTTTACCATGCCTTAGCAGTGATGGTTTCGACAATAACTTTTCATTTCATAGGAAGTTTCAAAGCTCATCAGCCACAGAGAAACTGATCGTTATTGGTTAAGCCTAAAAGCGGCATATAAATTAACTGATACTTCAGTGGTGAGACTTGCATGGGAATGTCTTGTCATGCAGAATTTAATTTCTGCTTCTGATGAAACTAAAACATATTGTGGGCATAATAAATAAGGTTATATGCAAAATAAACGCTTAAACGCCTGGGTCGTTGACCCTTTAAGCAGTTGATGTTTTGCATTTGAAAGATCCTGGTTAAACAGAGGGCTTGTTCTCAAAGGCAAATTTTAGAGCCCTGTGCTGAAAACGTACAAGGGCAAGAGACTTGTAGGATCCCATATAAAGCATTCCAGTAGGCTTGTGATGATTTTTTTTATCCCTTAAGCAATTCAGTTTATCCATTTTTCAGCAATTTCAGATTACCCTGGATTCTGAAGTTAAGTCAGGAAGGGGCCGTTGAGAACTTTAAAATGTCCAAAATCATGTCGACGATCATATTCAGCTTGACCCAATAAGTTCGTTCGGGATAAACTGTTCTTGTTCTTTTCTTATTTGTCGTAAATGTTCCCACAAAATCAAAATTGTTTCAAAAAGTCTTTTGTCGTAGCTGATGAAAGTCCACCTAAATTTCATAAAGTAGAAATAAAAATAAAAAGCAACCCTTCTTTCTCTCGCCTCTTACATAATCGCATGATTGCTCAAAATAAAGATCTCAGTCACGTCTGTGTCGAGACAAAGCAAAATATCTATTTCTGTAAAGGATTCAGATTGATTGCACACGTCGTAAACAGATCTTTTATGACAATTTACTAGACCGCCTATGTGTCTTTCTTCTGTTCAAGTGCTCTTTCAAATCTCTGAATCGTTTCATTCAATGCGATCCGTAAATCTCCCTTATCGTATTGCACAGTATGTGTGCTCATTGCGCAACAGATTGAAATCTAATCACTAATTTCAGATAACAGTTATTGTTCTGTTTAGGACTGTATCATAGGGTTGAAACATTATCAAGATTATGCTCCATTCATAACATTTGCTGTCACAAAGTTTGAAAAATGCCAAGATCTGTTGATTGTCAAAGTTATTGAAAAACAAAAAGGAAGGTTCACTTGGGTTTGTGTGTGTGTGTGTGTGTGTGTGTGTGTGTGTGTGTGTGTGTGTGTGTGTGTGTGTAAATTTGTATCATAGCCATAATAATGGCTGATTGAGTGTTCTTAGCCTCATGATGGCTACAGGACAGTTGTCGGATAACTCTCTCTGTCCCTCTCTTTCTCTCTCTCTCCCTCTCTTTTTCTCTCTCTCTCTCTCTCTCTTTGTCTCTCTCTCTCTCTTTGTCTCTCTCTTTTACTACCCCCTGTTTAGGAATAGGACTCCTCTTGAATTCATTCTCTCTTACTCTCTCTCCCCCATCTCTCTTTTCTCTCTCTCATTGCTCTTTGTTCAGGAGTAGTGCCCCTACTGCATTCATTAAAACTGTCACAGCTCTGCAAGAAAGCATCAAGATTCCTTTGAATAGAAACGATTAAAAAAAAACACCACATAAACTACGCTTATCAGAATATATTACCATTCACGTCGAATATTCAACACCAAACACTGCTGTGGTTCACCATCGTTAACCCAGTCTGTTAATTAATGTATAGGTTCTGCATGCGGCCACTGAAGTCAGCATTGTCTTGCTCAAGGTATGGTTAACGCGGGAACATGAAGAGGATAATGTCTGACATGCTTGGTTCAGAAATTGATTATATCATATCAGGATTCTGGTGTGTTAGAAATACAGCCAACTCCACTTTAATCACAACTCCCTGGAAGCAAAAAAAAAACAAGTTGCGATAAAAGAAGTTGCAATTATTTAGTGCCCTTTTTATAGAAATGTAGCATTTTGTTACGCTGGAAATGTTGGGATATAGCGAAAGTTGCGGTTATATGATAAAGCGAATTAGACTGTATTAAATCATTTTAGCGCTGTAATGTACATCTTTATCTATCTAGATCTAGATCTATATCTATATCTATATCTATGTACTGATGGAGATAGTACACATTACATTGGTAGCATGCTTGAATCAAAATTATGGTATCTTTCTCAGGATGGCTGCTGTTTCAATAATCTACGTATCTCAACTTTATGTCTACTCTCTACAAAGCTCGGCACTCGCACCTCAAACAGCATCACCTCACATCATAAAAATCACCTATGTGGCAAATTCCTCTGGTAACAGGCCCCCATCAAACAATGGATGATTCCTTTGCCAGGAAATGACTGGTCTTTTTCCTTTACTGAGGTACGCCCTGACAAACCCCGGACAGATGGTACAGAGAGTTTCAGAACAAATAAACAGTTCACTGGATTCTTCCCATATGTTTCTTACCACTGCAACTGGTAAACAAGGTCAGTTCAGGAGATTTGTTGGGGGTGGGTGGGGGAAGAGGGAGATCAATCGAGATTGTTATAGGTATGGAAATAGAGGAATGATCATAATGGTGGTGGTAGTGGTGGTTGATGAGAGGAGTAGAAGTGGTGGTAGAGGCAGATGAAGAGGAGGAAGGGAAGAAGACAAACATTACCAGTTTCATCACTGTGGTCAACATCATTGTTAAGATCGGCGTCGTTCATTGCCATTTGCCAACATTATCAGCAGTCTTCTGCAGCAGCGGCTCTAATGGTTGTACAGAATTATTATAAAGTAGTACTTACAGAAGTGGAAATAGTAGTAACAGTAGTAGTAGTAATAGTAATAGTAGTAGTAGTAGTAGTAGTAGTAGTAGTAGTAGTAGTAGTATAGCAGTAGTAGCAGCTGCAATCTAGTAGTGGTAGCAGAAAAAGAAAAAGTAGTCAAGTTGTAGTAGTAGCAGTAGTAGTAGTAGTAGTAGTAGTAGGAATAGTAGTAGTTGTGGAAGTAGTGGTTGTGGTAGAAGTTTGCAATAGTAGTAGTAGTAGCAGTGGTAGTAGTAGTAGTAGTGGTAGTAGTAGTAGTAGTAGAAGAAGAAGAAGAAGTAGAAGTAGTACAGTTGTCGTCAAAGCCTTAGCAGTCGTCGTCTTAATAACTGTAATTGTAACAGTAGTGGTGGTGGTGTGTTAGCAGTAACGATTATAGAAACAAGGAATAACTGTGACTAATTCTAACATTCCAACCAGTAGTCAGAACAATTAAAGAGAGGAAAAAAAAATGACAGGCTAACAGCAATACAGTGTTTCGCAAATTCCTCACCTTCTAAAATCATTTCGCACTTCGTGTGGAGAAGCTAAGAGAAAAAAAAATCCACCAAAATACTTTCGTGTTTTTGTAACGTTATCTGCGGTAGAGGGAAGAGTTTCGTCGCTCGGACGAAGGGTTGATGTGATAACAAAGAGATAAGGCAAGACTTCTTGACAAGGACTGGACGAGGGAAAAGCAAAACGGGTCAGAAAGAGTGAGAAGGGCCACTGGGGCTGAGGGGAGGGGAAGGCAGGCACGGGCTAGGAAGGTGAGGAGAAGAAGTTATGCTTTGGTCCTGCTGGTCAGTGGTGATGGGCCGATACCTGAAATTTTAAAGTATCGCGATACTCAGTCTTCAAATTCTACGTAAGTCTCGAAAGTATCGATTCCATTTCGCTTGTGATACACAGTCCAACACAGTATTGGATAAGCATTTTGATACTTTTGATACCTTTCAATACTCTCGATACTTTCAATGACTTTCGATACTTTTAATACCTTTAGATATTGCTAGTTTTGCACAGATGATATTAGCAGATAGTTTGGGACTAAGAACTTGAATATGATCGAAATTAATTCGGTCATTTCTATACTTTTTGGTACCACTGGATTTTGCGGTGAGGAGGTCGGGAGCTGGTATTGGGCATCGGAAGATAATCGAAATTAATTTCGATGTTTTCTGTACTTCCGGGAGCTGGTACTGGGGAATCGGAAGATAGTCCATGCTTTCGATACTTCTGATGCTGAATCAGAGATCCTAATAATTGAAACTATCGATACTCAGAAACGATTTTGTCCATCATTAATGGTCAGTAGTAAATTGGCCGCCAGCAATGCCGTGCCGCGTCAAAACAACCTTTGCACGTGCGGTCGGTTAAGTTAAAACATCGTTAACTTCAGTCCGCGGATGAGAAGTTTGCATGTGTTGGCATCTGAAGGTATAACACGGTGTTAGGTGAAGGCAGAAAATAACTGCCTCATTTCACAGCAAACTTCTTCATTATCGCTGCCCTGCTTTTTTTTATTTTGTTTTTGGTCGTCGTAGTGCTAAATACAGGTCTCGAAAGCCGATTCCGTTTTGCCTCTTTGACGTTTTAAGCTACAGGAGGATCAACGAACCGACGGACGGACTATTGGCTGGATGGATGGATGGATGGATGGATGGACAGAAGAAGCAATAAAAATAGTGAACAAAATGATCATTTACCACAGCGACTTCTATCCTGCACAAAATGCCTTTCATATTACATACAACAGTTCCTGAAACTTTTAAAATAAATTGCAAGAGGATTCATAATTCTAAGAGCTATTCATCATCTTGTCGCACTGACCCTGAGAACGTCCTAATACCATTCAATCTGAGTGTTTGCTCTAGTTAAGCTGTACGCGTACTCCCCTAGAATCTCAGTCAGACCTTTACCAACTGGTCATACCCACTGGAGCCAAGCATGTAACGGCACCACCTGTTTCCTTCCCAGACTGTGGAAATCATAACAACTAGCAGAAAGTAGGTTGTTTTTTTCTTTTTTCAAGATAACGAGGCAAGATTTTTCTGACTGAAAAATAGCGTTGTTCTTTAGCATCTTACGTGTTCTGTTAACGTGACAGATAGCCAACGCAGAAACGGAATTTTCATACAATGACTGTCTTTCAGCCACACCACATTTTCGATGTATTTGATCTATTAGATGGGGATAATGGATGGATGGATGGATGGATGGATGGATGGATGGATGGATGGATGGATGGATGGATGACGGAAGGACGGACGAACGGACGGATGAACGGATGAACAAGAAGTAATAATAACGGACTGGACTAGCTATCATCCAAGAAATTATGCTTAAGGCATTGTAGACACACAAGTGGCTGTTAAAACTGACCTTAAAAATCTCTCACTAGGACACAAAATATGGAACATCTCCTCCAGCGCTTCTCATCCTCTCTCGGTCAGGCCATCTTCTCCCCTCCCTCTGGACTCAATTAAACACCGTTATGACGTCCACTGCGCGCTTGTCAAGACTGGAATTAATTGCTATGTGTCCAGACGCTTTGGACTTAACCCACTCCCAGAATCTTTGGCCAGACCCGATGGCAGCATATCGTCATAATAATGTCTTAGTTATGGTCTAGTGGCCGGTTGCTTTGGGTGGACTTGCCTCGAGGTCCGCTTGAAAATTCTGATGTTAAGAATATCATCCAGCTTTTGGCGCATCGTTAATAAGAAGTAGTTGTGTTAGTTTATAGTCTAACGAGGTAGCCAGAGGCTGTGTGGATTTATAGTATAAGTTATTGTTGTTGCTGTGATTAAATGTTTATTTTTACTGAGATCAGTATGAATAATTTACATGTTCATGCTTGTACCCTCACACAACATTTATCCATGAGCACTGACTGATCGATTAACTCATCCATCCATCCATCCACTCACTCACTGACTCACTCACTGACTCACTCATTGACTCACTTGTTGACTGACTGACTGACTGACTGACTGACTGACTGACTGACTGACTGACTGACTGACTCACTCACTCACTCACTCACTCACTCACTCACTCACTCACTCACTCACTCACTCATTCTTTGAGTCTTCAAGATACCCGACCACTCACTCACGCACTCCTCAGCCAACCAACTAACCAACCAACCAACCAACCAACCAACCAACCAACCAACCAACCAACCTACCAACCAGCAACCATCTAGTCCATGCATCGTATCGAGCAACCGACCGACCGACCAACTGACCGCCCGACCGATCGACCGTCTATCCATCTTAGTCACAACCGGGTGATTTTTTTTTTCAAATTTTTCTCGCTCTATAATATACAAGAGAGCAAACTCCCATCATGTTTGGAGAGGCTATATTTTCAAATTCCAAGAGCCATAAAGATGTGAAATATTGCGCACCCAGAATCGTTCAGGCTGTTTTCTTTCACAGGAGTAATGTTCACGTTGAACTCATCGCCCTCTGCGGGCCACATTACTTTACAGGAGAATAGAAGTAAGCATAGTATTATTGATGATGATGGAGCGCGCTTTGTAAGCAACCACTAAAGACGACATACAGTGAATTATGTCAGACGTGAGGTCTAATGCTTGATTGTATATTATAATCATTATAATAATAATATGATATCTAGCGCCTCTCCCCCCCCCCCCNTTTGTCTCCTCTACCGCGGTATTCCAAGGTCAGTGGTATGTAACGAATGGGCTTTTCAACCGCTTAGACTGCTACACTAGCAACAACGCCTTGAGATTCCTCTGAGATATTTAATGTCCCCTATGGCAAGATGGCCACATTCGGAGTCGTTCTCTGGACTTGATCACACAGTATTTTGTGATCAGTAACGCTGCCAGCCCACTGGAGTGTTTCAAAGAATATCATCAGACCAAAACGCAAAAAGTATACATTGACTCACATTTGATATCTGAAGCTTCACTTGAACAACCACACAAACTTTTAGAGTGGTTGAAAAGAATAATGTATAATTGTGTATGAAAGTGTGTCAGTATCTAAAACCTACTTGCAGTGAAACAACTATGGGTACTTTGTTTGGGGAGAACGTAAAGAAACATTCATAGAACTTTTTAAAATTTACTCCGTAGGACAATTGGTTTGCAATACCATACAGTGTTAAACATCTCATTCATAATACCAAAACATTAAACAGTACACATCATATATGTAAATATACAGTATTACAAATGGTAGATATAACAAATTCATTGCTGATCGCTTGCGGTGTTAGAAACTGTGGCCACAGTTCAAGTACTTTCGAACACGAACTACGAATAAGAAACTGAATTTGACAAGTTTGAACTTCGAACTCAGGATTCGTCGAACTCAGATCTTGACCCAAAAGATTCGGCAAACACGAACTTTGTATTCGACGATGCCGCTGTGAAGTAAGAAATAAAGTTTTACTGGGGATGGGAGAAGGGGGGAAAAGCACAAGGCTTTCCTCTTCATCTGCAATGTTCCAATTGCTAAGAGTGGTAGTCAAATATCTTTCTAAAATATACGAACTAAAAGTGTTTATATTTAGACTCCGTAGAAATAGAAACATTTTTTTTCGATATCCAGAAAAAAAATATTAAAAAAACCCAACAAAACCCACAGATGTCTTATTTTTTACGATTTAAAAAAAAAAAGACAACTAGAACGGTCAGATGTAAAGTCAGACTTAACTGGACCAGAAGAAAGGGTGAAGGTTCGCGCGAACTTGCTTTTTGAAAGTTATTATATTGAAAATGGCGAAGATCTATATATATGACATGGTGACACTACGATTTTGCTTCCAAATTTAGTCCACAATTTATCCCTACGCTGCATGATTCTCTACCAGACGCCGTCATAGATTTTGCTTCAGCGTTTCATACTTACGTAAAAAAAAAACAACCAACAACATTGCGACATTCTCTCTCCTATTTAAATTCTTCGCTCGTCTGTGTTACAGGATTTGTTTCAAAATAGGTTAAGTTCCTACTGGGGTATAGTAAGCTACAAACTTGGAACGTCTTAGATCGCAATTAGCTCCGATGACGGCAGCACCGGAACCGGAAACACGGAAATGAGGTTAACAAGGGTTTAGGGAAAATAAACACCCGAGGAGATGACGAGAGGCCAGGAGAGTCGGAGACAGACCGTGATGGGCAAATATAGCCTTCAGTCATCTGATGATGCTGACAGTGACGACAATGCTGATGACGGCGACAATGATGCTGATGACGGTGATAGGAACATTTATTTTTCGCGGGGTGGAGGGAGGAGGGGAGGAGGGAAGTCTTAAAGAAGTACTCGTTTAATCGTTGTCCGTTTAAAGACAACACTTTTTATAAAGTTTAAATATCAGGTGATTCCTACATTACCTTTGTAAACGGCACCGGCTATCGGAAGCTTTCTTTTAATCGTAACTTTTCCCCTCATTCTCTTGAGAAAGTGTGATTAAGTGGTGTAGACTGCATTGGAAGTCAATTCCTGCAGTTACATTTTATGAGAAACATGTTAAATTTCAGGCGCTTATTCATTTCTTTCTTTTTGTTTCCCCAAGTACTAAGTTTATCCCCTTAGTACTAAGCTTTGTAT
>JAWQUT010000021.1:344497-366467 GCA_033807755.1 Ellobium chinense | reverse complement strand
TCCCAACACACCACTGTGACCCAAAAGAGAAAAAAAACCAACGTGTTTTAAGAGTCAGACCATCACAGTAATGCCGTTTGTCCGTCCAGCGAGCGACATGACATGCCCCGTCACTGGTCACTACCTAAACGTACGGACAAAAAAAAAAAAAGAACTAACTCCTCTTGTTATTTTTATCGGTTCTCCGCTCTTCTTTATTCATAATCTCGGGTTTTCTCGCGACAAGTCATGGCCACAAGACTTGTCTGACCCTGACTGGGGGGGACGGCGAGAGGGACACCATTATAACTTTTGTAACAGTGCTGACCTCGAAGAGCCCTGAAAGACGAGCCGATTCATAACTTCTTTTTTTTTCCTTTTTAAATTTCCGTTTCTCTGTAAATTGGAGCATAAAATCTCACAGCAGGTTTTTTTTTTTACACTTCAAGAACACAGTCTGAAGATTTTTTTTTGCAGTGATGGCGGTGTGTCGAATGTTGGGCGATTTNAACTAACTCCTCTTGTTATTTTTATCGGTTCTCCGCTCTTCTTTATTCATAATCTCGGGTTTTCTCGCGACAAGTCATGGCCACAAGACTTGTCTGACCCTGACTGGGGGGGACGGCGAGAGGGACACCATTATAACTTTTGTAACAGCGTTGACCTCGAAGAGCCCTGAAAGACGAGTCGATTCATAACTTCTTTTTTTCTTTTTTAAATTTACGTTTCTCTGTAAATTGGAGCATAAAATCTCACAGCAGGTTTTTTTTTTTTACACTTCAAGAACACAGTCTGAAGATTTTTTTTGCAGTGATGGCGGTGTGTCGAATGTTGGGCGATTTTCCATTAGTGTGAACTGATTACGATGTGTATTTACCAAAAAGAAAATAAAAATTAGGACAATATTATTTAATTCACCTTTCCGATTCAGCCAGCTTAGCCAGGACAAACAGTCCCTTATACGCTTTGGTCGCAGAGTGAGGCTTGAAACCTTAAATGACTGAGTAATACTTATCATTAGTGGTAAATAAGTATTGTGATTGGAAAACATAGTTGCGAGGTTCATATATTATATAATATATATAAAAAAGAGGGGGAGGGCGGCGCTGGTTTATTTTAGGCATGTGCAGGCCCCGGCTGGCCTAGTTTAGCCACGTTGAAAGTTTTTTTTTTTGCTTTAACATTTTTCGGAAGGCGATTTATTTACGGGACAAGTACTTCTGACTCATAGCAAACGTGCCACAGTATTTTTAGTATCATTGCTTAGTTTGGTAAGAGGTTTTACAACATAGTCTTACAAGTTGAGTGCGACCAGTTTAGGATATGGAATACTGTTTTGTTTTCGCGTTGGAAGGTCAGTTATTCACAGGACAAGTACTTCTGACTCATAGCAAACGTGCGGCAGTATTTTTAGTCATTGCGTACTTCAGTAACAAGTTTTAAAAACAGAGAACTACAAGTCCAGCGCTGCTAGTTTAGGATATCTGGAATTCTGTTTTGTTTCGATGACGTGGACACTGTTTTAGAAACTTTGTTTTCGACATTTCATGTCTGAAACAGAGACCACAGGCCCACCATTTCCGTTGTGATTTGAGCACGTGCATTTAGGATTACCATTTTTAGTCGTAATATCATAGCTTTGTGTTTACTCTGTCATTCTGAGTCACTGGATTTTGGAAATAAATGCGGTCATAATATCCCATGACACTGGCCACAAATGATGAACATATTTGTGACGTATAAACTAGGCAGGAAGCGCAAGCGCGCGCCATGCCGGAAATGAATAATAGTGAAATGAATAATGATCCCTTCCCACCTCATGGTGATTTTTACTTGTGACAACAAAGCCGTTTTACGAGAATTACCGTTTTATCAGGATATATAGGAGACCCGGTCATTTATGGGTTTTTTTTTTTTTGGTGGTCACATGTCTTGGTCGCCTCTTTCCCTGGGATCTTCTCTGTGGAAATTTTGTGGAGTGACGTTTTATGTTTGAGATTTCTCACTTATCAGGGCCAGATTACTGGATGATTTTTATGGATGCGTAGCGTTCTTTCCCTTGAAATTTCATGCGACAGAGTTGAAGAAAAACGCTTTACTAAACAGAGTTCCCACCCCGTGTTGGACCGAAACTACGCTCCTGGTTGTTTGATCTAATGCTGTGATGCGAAGGAGCCTTTTGTTTAGTTTTAACCTCACGAAATCAAATAAAAAGGAAGATGTAAGTCCACACTTCCGCAGTGAAACCTTTCCAAAATCTTAATTTGCAGTTCATAATTTCGCCATCTAGTCAAGAAGGCTGTATGTTTGGGAATTATATCTTTCTAAAAAAGACATAACGATATCACGCAGAAACTAAACGTGAAATTGTGAGATCAGATTTATATTTGTATACGGAAGCGAACTATGTTCTTTCTATTCATAAACTGAACACGAGACACACACGGACAGACATGAATTGCGTCAGGTGGGCATACGTGGGTTATCTGCCCATCGGCATGCACCGTGTCACACGGGCGAGATAAGAATATTAAGAAATACCAAAGTATGACTTTTGTATGACACGTGGTTTTGTGTGGGTCGATCCACCCTGCCGGCTCGTGAACTTGAAATTTGAACACTTGTGTCGGTCTCTCCGGGAAATCTTAAGTGCCTTTAGCCACACACTAAGGATAGATCGGTCGTGTGACGGAAAAATAAAAGTAAATATAGATCTAGGCACGGAGATGACCCGGAGATCCTAGAGCACAAGTGGGCTGAGTCAGTATTGAATCCAGGATGAATTACGTGAAATTTAGAAAACTAGTTACAGAAAATGCAATCCCCCATTCCTGATAAGTCGATACCGGAAGTGAAGTGGGTGTGAGTTGTCTATATTTAGTTACGACACGTGCACTTGAGTCACTGCTACTATCGCATGATTGAGAGAGAACTATCCTATTATGAATACAAATAATGTATTATTGTCGGAAGAAGAATGGATATCATTAACTTGTTGTTTAGGATTTCCAGTTTTAGGGGAAATAATGTCAGCTGTTTAATAAGCGGAAGTTTACGAATCACTTGCAATGGTTTTCCACATTTAAATTATACTAGGCCTACTTGGACGTCTCCTGTCGTGTATAGTATTCCATCTTTAGTTTGTTCCCGGATATGATCGCCGGAACGTGAGAGTGACACAACGGCAATAAATACAACATTAGTAACAATGACGATGACTTTTTTTCGGGGGGTAAAGGTTCAGGTTTTGAGGTGTGTGTGTGTGTGTGTGTGTGTGTTTTTGTGTGTGTGTGTGTGTGTGNGTGTGTGTGTGTGTGTGTGTGTGTGTGTGTGTGTTTGTTTTGGGGAGGGGGGAGAATTCAGTGTCTGCAGCCTCAACAAACATAACATCAGCAACCACTAAAGTGACTTATTTTAGGGGATGCTGGAGGGGGAGGGGAGGGTCAGTCTCTACAGCATCAACTTCATCATTAAAAAAAAACAAACGACAGCAACAACCAGAGTGACTTTCTGTTGTTGTTGTTGTCGTTGTTGTTGTTGTTGTTGTTGTTGGTGGTGGTGGTAGTACTAACATGGTGGCGGCTTTTAATTTTTTTCTTTGTGAGTCTTCATTTTCTTGTTTCATGAGTTCTTCATTTAACTGCTCACAGGATCAACAGTATCACATCAATTACCACTACCACCACCACCACCACCTATGCCGCCAACAACAATAACAACAACAACAACAACAACAACAACATCAACATCAACATCAACAGTATCAGACTTTATGCAAATAGCCATACTGTTGCCACAACGGCGATAACGTTAATAAGAAATACAGTGTCATGTAACACCAGTTACGACCATAGAAAAAAATAACGAGTAGGCGCTTTCTGTTTTCAAACTAATAAACATACTGCACTTGCTTTACCTTTTTGCTAGCTTACCAACACTTATTTGTTGGTCTTTTCCCATCGTGAATAAAGAAGGCACAGCTTTTCATAACTGTTGTATCTCTATCTCTGTTGTATCTCTAACTAGTCTATCTCTATTTCTTCCCTCATATTGTCCTTCTCTCCCTTGCTTCCGTACCCCGCCCATAAACATACATAGAAACTGATAAAATATGGAGTCATGATCAACAACTTACTAACCTCTGTGTTTACTGTAGCTGTCCATAGACATTCCTCTATCTTCTCCCCCTCCTACACCATCCTCCCTCCCCCACCCCACTCCCAATGCATCATTATTCTCCTTTTATTTTTTTACCATGACTTGTATACACACCTTGGAAACCTTTAAAGATAATTGAGAGCTTGCGCATTAACGATGGGATCTCTTACCATCGTAATAATAAAATTATAATAACTCTGCTTGTTCAACGCGACTAAGGGTGCATTCAACACCTCTGCACTAATGTAATTCTTACATGGTAAGAGATTCCATCGTTAAAGCGCAAGCTTTCGTACAATGAGAGTTAATCTCTGTGCTACATAATTGACGATACCCTATTTTTGTCCTCCGCAACTCCCACCCATGCGCTCAAAAAGGTGAGATAGTTTCATAATTAAATTGTGTCACGTAAATACTGTCCCCATTCGGGCAGACTGTCGTATGTCAAAATCATCACATTATGGCAGTCTATCTGGATAGTGATAATACATAATAACAGTACAGTAATTTGGTGTTGTAAGCAACGTCTTTGTAATACCTCTTTTCTCTCTTACCCTCTCCCTCCCCCTTCCCTGTCTGCCCCCAAAAAGAAACTGGAGAGAGAATTCGATAATGGGGTCATGTAAATACCACATTGCAAAACAATCAGCGAGTAACATCTGTATAAAAAAATAACCCTCGAGAGAGCGAAGCGTGAAATCAGTTATGAACTTTTTATCATTTTATGAATGATCGTCGACTGTCGTGTAGATGGCGTTACGCAGGACTTGTAGGTCGAGCCCAATCGTGTCGGGGCGCGTTTTATGATGGCATAATTATTGTTTTGTATAAAAGGTCCCTAAAGGACTAATTCTATGAAAGTAGGTCACAAGGAAGATTTACACAAGAAACAAGTGCGGCCGTCGGACGACGTATGTATGTCAATAAGTCTAACCCTTTCTAGGCTATGCAAAGGTGTATGAACTGTTGGGTTTTCTTCAGTCAACGGGTGGTGGTGTGAGGAAACGCGAAAGTCTATAGATAATTTTCGAGATGGTGCGAAGAAATGTGAAAACCTATAGAATCAGATGGTCTTTTGATGGTGTAAGAACTGCAAAGTACTATTAGAGAGTCCTGGGAATGACTGGAAAAGTGAAGGGAATGGAAAGAACAATCATTTTCGAGCCACGTCTATCAAAAAAAAGATTGTGAAAGAGTGCAGGAATGTCACAAAGCGCGTAATGTCTGCTTCGCTTCAGCAGTTTTTGGGTCTCTGTCTGTCACACGGTTTTGTTGGTGCACTCCAGGCATTTCTTAAAACCCTGTCTGGAGTTTTTTTTTTTTTAAAGTTCTGTTGCTCTAATCATTGACCGGACAATGTTATGCCTGAACTGATGTGTCCGCCTCGTTTGTCGTGTTAATAGTTGATTATTTTGGTTTCAATGCGCAAAATTCATTAAGGAAATAATAGCTTTGTTTTTCATCTTTCCAAGATTTTTTTCTCTCGTCACAAACGTCCTAAACCACCAGATTAATTTCCATAATGCTGTATTGTAAGGGAAATAATCAAAACGTTTACATTCCTTCGTAATGAAGTGCAGCGCAATGCATCACAGTAGAACTTTAATAACAAGTATGCCTTTGGCTCATGGAAAAAGTATACTCATTACTGAGGACTGACTATCAATTTCGAGGTCTATCTGAATAATGGAGTAATAAAATAATATTGAATCCGTGCAGGTAAAATTCATACCGTAACAATAAATACTCATAAATGAAGACCTAATATGGGAGCTTCATTGTGCTCATCTACCTAAGTGGATGTCATATTGTGGGTGTCAAACTATTTTTTTTTAACGCACAGCTTTTGACGAATTGAATTATACTTGAAAATATAACCACGTCTCTGGTGTGTCGTAACATGGAACCTTAGGTTCGCGGGAGTGTTGTTGCCGCAGATAACGCGATCTGTAGGAAACAAGACAGTTGGAGACAAAGTATGTAGATAGTACGAAACAGGTCACAGAAGAATGTCTGTAGCCGGTAGTGTCTTGAAATAGTAGGTCACACGAGTGTTGAAGCCATTTAGGTAAACTTTAATCTTTTGTCTCTTGAGATAAAGCGTCATACTGCGCTGGGCTGACCTGACAATAGTCTATTTATTCATGCCTTGTTCAGATAACAGATAGTCAAAACAGGAACAGTGACTCAGACCGGTGCGTAATCACTCGTGGGTTTGCACTTCGATCTCTAGGCGCGGTGCATGACTGGATGGCTGTGAGCTATCGTAGGTTGGGTTGGTAGGCTGGGTTGGTAGGTTAGGTTGGTAGGCTGGGTTGGTATGTTGGGTTGGTAGGCTAGGTCGGTAGGCTGGGTTGGTAGGCTGGGTTGGTAGGTTGGGTTGGTAGGCTGGGTTGGTAGGCTGGTGCAAACCATTACTCGTAGAGTTCAGAGTAAACAAGACGACGAATACGTATGTCCGTAATTATGACTTATGACTGCAGTTCAGTGCTTCACAAACGACTCAGCATTAACAGGTTTTTAGGCTTCTCAGTTCAGATAATAATAATATAGTAATAATAATAATAATAATAATAATAATAATAATAATAATAATAACAATAACAACAACAAAAAAGAAAATAACAATGTGACGATGCAGAAATACTAATAGCTATTTCCCCGGATGTCGTAAGAAGCCATCATCGGCAGGAGACATATACTCTTAAAACGCGGCGATTAGCACCTCTCAACACGCAGTCAACAAGCCTGGCTACCTTAGAGACGCTGGAGAAAAACAACACTGTACACACGGGGATCTAAGCGGTCTCTGTCGGCTTGTGGGAGTTAGTGCTTCTATAGAGTTTTAACAATGTTTTGAGAACTATCTCTGTATCGTTTAAAGTTCTTTTGTGTTTAATTTTTCTTCATGTCGAAAACAAATGAACGGGCAATGTCATTTCATTGTGAGCAGTTTTGCTATTACATTACCTGGTCTTCCCCCGAAACTGAGGTCATCTTGAAAACCCCACTAGAGTGACTCCGTAACACGCACCATTTAAATATTTGTCTTGATAAAAGCTTGTTTCGTTGACTGTAATATTCCCTGGCACTGAGATTGAACCACCCAGTTTATGGACAATTTTCTTCAGCGTGTAAAGTGAAACTATTGATAAAGAGGGTTAGAAAAAAATCGGGGAACTGGCAGTTAAAAAAAAACAACTGCAAGTGAAATCGAAAGTGACGTCATTTTAATTCATCTTTCCACAGTTATATTTACAGTCTTGCATCACATTCTGATTTTCTTTTTTTTAACTCAGCTGAATTGACTCAGAGCTTGAGGTACTCGGTAACTGAATATAGACTATTCACACCCATGTCACTTCCGGTATGACCTAATTATGAATTGCCAGTAAAAATTGTAAATATTTATTTTACAGAGATATTATTTACGGAATTATTACGGAACGTCATCAGATGACAAACAGGTCAGATGATTATGACAACAGAAGTAAACAAACTGTAAACGGCAAACGTCAGTCAGAAGGGAAAAAGAAAAAGTAGGACAGGAGAAATAAACGGGGCTGAAAATAGACGGCAGAAAAAGAAAACCCTCTAACGTTATGCGAGGGTTATGAAAGAGGCGAACAGATCAAATATTTGCGCACTATGTCGACCAGCCCACGTAAGCCTTGCCCTGATCTGAACTTGAACTCTCTCACAGCCAGAACGACGTAAACCCTTCGCCTCGTCCGCCTAGCGTTACGCCACCACGAGCCAACAGCACTGATAGTTAACGCAGCAGTGAGGGAGTTTTTGTTTTGTGGGTGTTTTTTTTTTTTCCCTTCCTTCCCGTAATCCATCGCTTTACGGAGAGAGACGGAAATACCGAACCCGTTACGGGGATTGTCGTAGTTATTAGAAAAGCTGAAAATGCAGGGAATAGTCAGTTACAGACTAACTTAGTCATTACATGACCTAACAGGGTGAACAGGAGGACGTGTAGGCAGTTTTAAATTTAGTTACTAAACTGTTGAGAGGGGCGAATCGACCAGGATACCGCGTGCCGTGTTATTACGCGTGAACGCAGCGAGTTGTGAATGAAAACCCCGGTTATTTACGAACTATCGGATTTTTCCTGCCCGGCTCGAGAGTCATTCATTCGATAGCACGTGTTACGTAAGACCCGGCGAATGTGCGTCGGTCTGGACTTAGGACTAGAACTTGGAACGACTAGGGAATATCGAGAGGTTTTTGGCTGAACAGATACGAGGTCTATTTCTGTACTCGCCGTACCGATAACAAGCGACGCTATATGCACACACACACGAACGGGAAAATACTGATGTCTCGGATTACGTCAGCGAGTGATTGTATAAAAAGGTTAACAACGCAAGCATGTTTCATCATAGATGATAAGCCAAAGCATTGACGAAAGTGGTATTAATGTGTGGCTTTCTGACAGCGAGGAACTATTTTTGTGACTTTGTTTCTCACGGACCATATTTAAAGCGGTGTTTGACTTTCACTTCGGACTCTTTTCAGAGGAGAGATTACTTCATCGCTGTAATCTTAAGAGATAGCCTTATAAAGACAGTTTAAAGGTTTCTCTGGCACATTTATATTCTTCACCCAAGTACGAGACTGTGGTAATGTACAGTGTCATGATCCTTTGGACATATTTATGGATAAAGAACGAGACATTAGGTACTATATTTCTGCAACGTTTTAGCTGACGAACGTTTTGTTTCAAATGGTAGTTTTACTTAATATGAGGTGTATTCGAGAGAAAGTCATTTCATTTGGTGCTTTGTTGGTATACACTGAGAACAGATTTTCATCACCTCTGCTGTGACATGTTTATTTGACCTTCGATTGGAACTTTTTACCAAAGGAAGGAGACTTCACTCAAAGAGTTTATATTAATTAATAAATTATTATTGTTAATATAGACTCTACATCCTTGTTGGAAGTTAGTTTTTGTGAGAATTTCACTTGGACACAAGTCAAGAAATCTCTAGCTACATTGTGATATTTTAAAAAAAACAACTTTGTACCACTACCGCTTTAGTGATACATTGACGCCATTAACGAACTGCACAGTGCATAATTAGGATTTAACCCTTGACCGACGGACGGTTATTAAACTCATTCAGTGTCATAATGGTAGTGGAGGTCCAGGGCTCTCCAGACATCCCCAGTGATGTGGCTTCAACATCCTCTGCGGAGGACTCTGAAGGACTTTGCGAGAGGACAATGGCTGTTTCACCGGTCGAGCTGGTAAGAAAGATGATAGGCCTGATAATAGCTGAAAAATAACATTTTTTTTCCTTTTATCTTATCTGAACTTATCTCATGGGTTTTGGTTAATGACATAGGGGTACTGACTTCTGTTTTATCATTACAGATAGAAATCTGGGCAATCACAACTGAAAGGGGATCGATAACGAAATAAGCGTGATGCGGTATATCTGCACGAACAAATTGAAAACAAGGCATAAAAGGCCTTGTAATGGTCTTAACCTCTTTGACACTAGTGACTGAATTGTAAATTAGACTGCTTAAAAAATGATTATGATGTAAGCCTATGTCACCCAGCTATTGCGCAGCTTAAACAGGATGACACATTTTCAGAATTCGGCCAGGCTAGTGAAACAAGAATTCTTGGAATTAACGGACAAACTGCCACTCCTTAATTATGCCGTAATAATATCTCCTCGCTTGCTTCCGAGTTATGCGAGGTACTTGACATGTGTTGCTGGCAAAATTTCTCCACGCCTGTGCTTTATCTGTCTCTCATTTCTGCCTGCAGGCTTGTCCTTTTCATTGCATTAAATTAATGAAGTTTATAGTGCAGACCTTTTATTGAGAAGCCCCTATATCTTAAATCTCATATATTGCACCAAATATCTCGGGATCAATTTTTTTTTTTTTTGGTCATGATCTTGCAATGTATGCATTTCTCCTTCTCCTGATTGCCCCCCCCCNCCCCCCCACTCTCCATTATAGTGTAGTCTGGGTTAAAAAAAAAAGTAAAGTCCATAATGGCGACTAATAACCCACTTACAATTTCGCCTCTTGTTGCTGGGTCGATTTTATTAATAAGATTACGATTAATTGCATGTTGTATATTGAGGAATCTATGCATTTCCTCCTTTCTTAAACAGTCATTTTATTTCTCTTATTGTAAGTGGATAAACATGTTTACACGGGTAGAAACATGATAAGCTTGACAGCTCTCCAGTTATGAACCCGGATCCAAAAGTTACGTGTTTTGGTAGGTTATAGAGCTATGTCACTCTTCCTGGTAAGATATAAAATATGGGCAACATCACCAGAGCAGAAAGAAGAAAAGAATGAACGAAGAAGGGACAGACGGACGAACGAATTAGCAACTGACCTGCAAAATTTAAAAAAAAAATTAAAAGAAGGCTTAAAACCGATGATGATGACACGAACTAAGGAACATACAAATAAAGAAACAGACTTAAGGTCCATCGACCGACCGGCACACATAGCGGAAAAACGAACGATCGAATAAGCGAATCAGGCATTGAACAAACAAACAAACTAATGAGTCAGGGGAAGATGGAATAACTGAACAACTGAACTAAAAAACGAGTGAATCTGATAGGGCGAACGAACAAACAAAGAGATGAACAAACAAAGATATTAACAAGCAAATAAAGAAATTTGGGAAGGAGCGAGCGAAGGACGAACAAACGACAAACATTGAGTCAGAATGCTGAATAATATCTATTAATATATCCTTTCTTTGTTCTCTTCCATTAAGATGTATTTAAGACAGTCCTTACGCATTACATCATGATGAATCAGCTTACCACAAGCAACATTACGCATTCGAACTGCGCAATA
Source organism: Ellobium chinense (assembly GCA_033807755.1). Classification (NCBI taxonomy): domain Eukaryota; kingdom Metazoa; phylum Mollusca; class Gastropoda; order Ellobiida; family Ellobiidae; genus Ellobium; species Ellobium chinense. The sequence continues at coordinate 355,475 of JAWQUT010000021.1, read as the reverse complement.
TAATCGTGCAATTAAACACCAGACATACTAAAAAGAACAAGTTTCCCAAAAAATCTTCCGTGTTAGCAACAAGCTCGTGACATCGGCGTTGCCTGCTTATGTCGTGATTTCCTTGGATATTATCACATCATAAAAGTACTTGGAAATAAAAGAAACGTAGGGTATACATCCGTGATTGCTTTGCTAATCCGCTAGGAAAGAGGATGGAATAAAAAAACAACATAAGATTTATGTTCTTTTTTTTTCTTGTTTGGTTGTTCAGCAGTCCGTAGATACAGGATAGCGAAGACGTCGCTGCGGTTGGAAATTCCCCCGATGGAATTGCCATGTTGCGCAGTTGAGCTGACGTAATGTCTGATCTGGTACTGAGGGTGTGACTCGTTATTGATTTCGATCAGTTTTGTTTTTTTTTTGGCCCCTTTTTATTTTGCGATCTGATTCAGCGTCGTGGGCTAATTTTGTATTTCGGTTTGCGGAGTTTGTGCGTCATCGTCCCACTCCTCATATTCTTTATCGAAACTGTCATTATCAAACAATCATCGTCGTCTTTTTCATCAGTTTCATCACAATACAAAAAAAAATGAACTTAAAAATAGGAATTTTGTGGACTCCGTAGAGCAGTTGATTTACAAGACCATACCATGATATACATGTACATTCCATTCATAATACAAACACTTAGAACATTACACATCACACGACATATAGAAACGCTACATAAATGTTTACGACATCAAATCATTATCAGTATCATCACCATCATCATCAGTTCATGATATCTTTATCTTTTTGTCTACTTCCTCGCCTTTTTGTCTCCCTCGACTGCTCACCCTTTTTTTTCCCCTTTAAAATTCCTCAGCCTTTCTACAGTTCTTTCTCTCATTCCTATACTTCTGCCCCTCTCCATCTATCTCGCCCGGCTCTCCCATGTAATGCATCACTACTCCCTCTTCCTCCCCCGCCGACCCGTTTTTCGCGACCCCAACATCAATTTGAGAACTTGCGCTTTATCGATGGGATCTCTTACCATCTTAAGACTTACATTTACTCTGCATATTGTACGCTACAAAAGCTGCATTCAGCACCGATGCATTAATGTAATTCATACGATGGTAAGAAGAGATTTCATCGTTAATTTGCAAGCTCTCAATTAACAATTTTTACTGCATCGTACTTTAGCAGAATTGGCGAAACCTACTCATCCTGTTTTACACGAATATACAACCCCGAAAAAAAACAAACCAAACATAAATTTGAAAATAAAACAACAACCCAACACCAAAACCGCAGCTGTTGGCGGCCATCTTCCTTGGGCCATCGGACACGTGTTACTCACGGGAGTCCAGCGCTCGCGAGTTGCCACAACATGACTCACCAATCAATTCTATCCGGGTCACGGCCATATTTAGCAACACATGTAACACGGTATTGCACGTGGCATCACGAGGTTCCGCAGTTCCTGATTTGTTGATTTGTTTGTTTATTTGTTTGTTTGGAGGTTAAAAATAGAGGGAGGGTGTAAATGGTTTGGTAGTAAAGGCACATGATAAAATTAAACATCACCTGACAAAAGGACGTATGTTGGTTTTCCCCGCCAAAGTGATTTTTTTTCGCATATTCATGGTCTGTTTTTCGCTCTTCATCTTCCGAGAAAAGAAATTGCGATACTGCAACCGCCTCTGACATAATGGCATAAATTCGGCAAGAATTTTGTTGAAGCAAAGAGCTCTACTGAAATAGAAACGCAATTTTCTCAAAAGCAACTTTGATATATGTATATAAGCCCTTTTGTCGGAAGATGTTTGAATATTCATACCTCCTGCCTAGAGTTCAAGTTCAAGTTCAAGTTCAAAACTTTTATTAAGTCATAGGCCAACGCTTATCGTTTCACAATACAGTATTACATAAAACACAATACACTGTATAGACGCATGTTCCTCACGCACTCAGTTTTCACTCGTCAACCAATTTCTCATTTAGCCGACACTCAGACCTTCCAGAATTCATGACACAAATCATGACTTTATTCCTTAGACGAGATCGGAGAGAAAATCCCTTTGGACCCTGGAAAATCTAAAACCAAGCAACCAAGCAACCAACCAACCAACTAACAAACAAACAAAATAACAGAAGAACCGAACTCTCGAAAGAAATGTCGGCATGTGCATTAAGATCTTATCAGTTCCTTCGCCCCGCCCTCTTTTTTTGCGTCCAAAGTTTTTTTCTTTTTAGTTTTTTTGTTTGTTTTGCTTTTCGATAAAAAAAGCAGATTAAACAAACGGGAGAGGCGCATAATCCTTTTTCATGCTTCGATACGCCTTAAGATATACAAACAAATCGTCAATACAGGCAGCAAAACAGGACATGGGGGTTTCATAACGCAGGTGTGTTCTAGATATCTTCTTTTTTTTTCTCCTCTAAACGGTGGGCACCCAGTATACTTTCAAGAAGATAAGTAAGGAGAAGTCATTACAGACGCTAGAGGGAAAAAAACAAAACGGAAAGAGAAAAATCTGGTCAGCAACACATATGATATAGCATTAAATGTGATAAATAATCACAGCTAGAAGAGATAGAAGGGACAAAAAAAAAAACAAAACCCAAACCATCAATATTATTATGGGATGTCTTATTTTTATGGCCTATGAACACAGATTTAGCGACTAATCCCCTACGTATTACTGTATCTCCATGGTTAAAATTCCTCCAGTTCTGTTCTTCCATTTTTTTTTTTTTTGGTTCCATTGAAGCAACCTCTTCTAGATTTATAAATCTTCGCAGCATGCCACTTTTTTTTTTTTTTTGGCTTTTCTTTCACCGACCTATTATCCCTGCCCCGTTGCGCGTTCACGGTTGTTTAAAACGCGCGCTTACCCCCACATCTGGTTAGACTGCATGTCTGCGTTGCCATGTAAGCGCTGTGGCATCCTGTCAAATTATAATTGTGTGGGTCTCCGGGTTGATTCACCTGTGGTGGGCAAACATCCCGGTTACGTTCCGAAAATAAACACAAATTTCCGCACTTTAAAAAAAAACAAAACAAAACAAAACAAAAAAAAAAGAAATTCCAATCGCGGGTTGCCACGCTTACGAAAGATAAAAAATTTGGGGAACGAAGTGGAGGGGAGGAGGGGGAGGGGAAATGGAGGTGTTAGGTTATTTATCACCCCCACGACACCCTCTCCCTCCCCAGACACACATACAACAATTTCCGGATCAACACGGAGCGTCACAAGATGTCATAAATTTAGTAATAACCAACAAGTTAAGTTTGGTTGCCTAAGGTTCGTTGTTTCAACCTTCGAAAGTCCCCCCCCCCCCNCCCCTTTTTTTTTTTTTGGAAGACACATTCAGACATGATCATAAAGTTTATTTTTATTTCTCATAAAGGTCCAGGAAGAGAGACTAGAAACTTTTTTGCTACAACCACTTGAAATTCATAAATTCGGTCGTGTTAAAAAAAAGGGGTTTTAAAATGTTTCCTTGGAAAATCCGGCCAATGTCGTTGGGTTGTGAAATTATAGAATTATTATGCTGTATCCTCGATAAGGGGACATTTTTCCTTTTTAAGAACTCGACAAACTGCATATCCGCACTGCATAATGCTGTTGATCTCTCACTAGACAATCTCATTATAAGGCTGACGAGACTATTTGGATCTTGTTGCAAAAAAAAACCAAAAACCCAAAATAACCAAACAAAACAAAAACAAAAACAAAAAAAAATCTGAATCTTGTTGAAATACAGAAACCCAAAATGTAGTGTAGCATTCTATCATGTGTGAGCAAAATATTCCAAAAAAAAAAATGTAGATCTAATAATAAAACTGAGGAGTTTCTAGCCTTTGGAATGTGTGTTTTTATTTTTTTAATAGGAAAGAAGATAGTGCTGTAGAGAAAGGGAAGGGGTGACAAGGATGGGCTAGAGCGGATGGTTACGCGAACAGCCTACTGCTGTATTTGCAGTGTAGCGAGATGCGAAATCGAGGACAACTTAAAATGTCCAGTCGCCGGTCCTGAATACTGAATTGCGTCGCTTGCGTTTTAAAAAAGGAAGCTTTTAACAACTTGACAATTGCAAGCATGAGCATGTAATAGAGAGAGTTAAAAGGAGAAACACGTCTCACACTTGAACTTAACACTCCACGCATAATATTCTACTTGAAAGGCGTAAACTGAAGTAGGTAAATAATACGAAGAAGGAGTTACACTGTTGTTGCTTCCGGAATCCGCACCAGGAGCGGACGGGCGGGGGTGGCTATAGTGGCGAGTAGTACAAAAAAAAAAAATAATCCCAGTGCGAACTGAACGCAATATTTGTTTGTTACGTGTGCGCTGAGTGAGGTTGGATTGCGCGTTTCAGAGGTGGTGTGTGCGGCTGCTTACCACTGCCTACCACCGATAACTCTTGGTGTTGTAAACAAGGGGGAGAGAAAAACAGTATTAATGTGGCACACGCCTACACGCCCTGCCCTTAAAATACACAAAGATACCTTTTCAAAACATGTTTTTAGTGTCAAAGACCAGGGTAGGTTTTAAAGAATGTGGGTGGAAAAAGGCATGATAGCGAGGGCTTTGTAAGACCGAACACAATGGAGTGATTATTCAATCTACTGCGGTTAATAGCAACTCTTGTGATGCATGAAGGAAAAAAAATGCGATTAAAAGGGGTCGTGATTATCCCGTGACTTTTTACTTACAGAGAAGACTACAGAGTTTTATTTTCTGGAAAATGTTATCTTGAGCGAAAGTTGAGACCTTCGATTTCACTATGCAATCTGACACGGATGCCCATATTTTTAAGCGAAGCGCAAACCAGTTGAAAACATCATTTTGCACGTCGCCATTAATATCACCCGACCAGCACCAACAGCAGGAGCCATTGAAAAACTCGTAGCAACCACCGCAACAATGACCATAGCAACAATTTCACCATCACAACAACAACAATGACCACAGTCACAACATCACCATCACCTGAACAACAACAACAATAATAATAATAACAACCAAGCGCACTGGAAACGAAAAGAAAGGAAAAAAGGAGGGACAACGAAAGATACTGTAATACATGTATTAAGTTGCGCAATGCACATCTGAAGGGAATATCAAGTGAATTCAGTTCATAAAGGGTTGACGGTTTTTGCCTTTTGAAGTGCGTAGTTTGATAGTGGTGATTTNGGGGGGGAACTGGAGTAGGGGTAGATTGGTAGTGTAACAGGAAAGAAGATGATGCATAAGATAATGCGACCACTGTTTCGTTTTTCTTTTTTTGTTTTGAATTCTCTCCTTCTCCTGAACTCATTTATAGAATACTAATTACAGGCCATCCGTGCCCGCAAAGTGTCAAGTGTTGAATGTGTTTACATGACTGACCGAATTTTACATAATATTCTGTAATGTCGTTCTATTCCCCATCTATTTCAAAACAGTAATGCCATTATGCATTAAGTAAGCGTGAGGTACAACAATACCAATGACTGTATATATGTAATCAATCACCCCTCAGTAGGTTGATACTGGTTGGTATACATCACGAGCATGAATAAAGGTTGCGTAGAGCACTACTATAAATGGAATTTTTATGTAAATCATCTTCAGTAATACTCTTATCAAACATAATCAGTCGTTAAAATTCGATGTTACAGATGTGTACATTTTAATTATGGAGCACCCGAGTTGCTCGTGTTTCTAACTTTCACGGTCACATAACTTCATTAATTGTGAATGGAGTTCTGTGAGGTTGATAGCCATTAAGGTAACATTACACCGTGTTTTAAATTGATGTTGAACTGTTGCAGTAGGCATTGTGGTGCGCATGTACTTATTTAGGGGCGTGACACTTATGACTTAATTCATCATTATGCACCATATGTATGAAGCGAAACTCCTACTCAATGAAGAATGAAAACGTGTATGCACACCCTCTACCACGCACTGACCGAATACTTAAAATATACTATGACGTTATCTCTGTCGCATCTAGCAGAGTACTAACTATATGATAGGATGTCCTGGACATATTATATTAGGCCAGTCCAGCTCTGTCATACTTTATGTCATAGGCTGTTCCTGGAAATTTTAAGGTTTTAAGGATTTGAAAAGGAAGCAGCCTTCAGTGAGCTAAAATGGCTGAAATTTCAGGTTATTACTTAACGCATGCATTAAACGCACAGCGCGCAGGACATGGCAGACATAATGGCCGGCGGCTCTACTCTCATTTTATAATACTGTAATAATGCGGACAGCCCAGGGACAGCGTGCAAGGGTCAGGGCGAGGTCATTTCGCTGTGGTACCGTCACCTGATGCGTAACACAAGGCATCCTGTTTCACGCGTCTGTCTGTTATTGTGACAGAGTGGCCCGTACCAGGCTGTCATAGGTGGCTGCACCAGATGGGAACACACACAGCACAGCTCTAGATCCGGGATAGTGGACTTCCCTGTTGCCTGTTGTTGCCTATTCCAATGTGTCTGTTTGTGTTATATCCTGGAGTAGTGGATACTTTCCAAGGTTATCGAAATCAGGTAGTGACGCAAGCGCTGTTAGAGTGTCGGTAAAAGATAAAGGGATTGTCGTCACTCTTGAGTGGTATTTTTGTGCTGTGGGAAAGTCGGCTAGTAAACAAGTTAACACAAGACAGTACAAACAAGTATACGAAACAAGAAAAGCAGCAGTAAAAGGTTCACCAAAACAAGCAGATGAACAATTCAGATCAAAAGAGAGAGAGAAAAAAAGAACAACATCAAAGAACGAAATAAAACACACACATTATCAAAGAACAGAAGAAATTGAACAAAACAAGCGAGTAAAGAAATAAAAGAAAACAGAAACCAAATTAATGCAAGTAGTTGAATCAATGAAAAAAAAAAGAGGCTAACAATACAAATAAAACATAGAAAAGTAACATAATAAAACAAAAGTCTCAGAAATCGGGATACCACTCCTCTTTTATATCATTAGCCCACAGTACGCACACTGGCAATATTATCTCTCGTACTTTCTACGCCACGCCAGTCAAGTATAATTTATATAGTTAGAGGACATAATGAAGAATATACGAACCCTCAATTTCACACCTTGCGTGATGAAAGATCCTCTATAAACTGCTTCATTAAGCCTCACCAAAGAAGAGCGATATGACGACTATCAGGGTGGGGATATGTAATCTCATCCTCTCCATCATCTTTGCATTCACGAGCTGGCGCCGCCTATGCCTCCATCGGCGAATGCCATCTAACCATTGCATCACCTGGTGATAGGTCACATGTTCTACTGCAAGTGCAACTACAAGGTACCGCGTTCCGTCTCACGCTATGATAAGTTTCGGGAATTTTGGTCAGAACAAGACTAGTTTGGGGAAAATTTGGTCAGAACAAGATTAGTTTGGGGAATTTTGGTCAGAGCAAGACTAGTTTAGGGAATTTTGGTCAGAACAAGACTACTATTAGCTGATGTCACACCGACGTAGTATTTTCAATACCATTCTAAACATACCTCGTATTTTTTCATAAATTTATATACGAGGTTTAATCAAATGATATCAATATGCGCACTGAAAATATGTCGACAAGAAATAGTTAATATAATAGACTGTCATTTGATTTTGAGGACTAGCTCATAAGGTGATAAAGCAAAAAAAAAATAATTCGGGAGCATTCATTTCTGTCTGGCAGTCACATTGCACTCACCCCTCATTCATTATCGTTAGGCTTTATTTTTTGCTGCCCCCCCCCTCCCCAGGCTTTGTTTCTTGCCGTTTTTCCTCCAGGCTTTGTTTCTTGCTGTTTTCCTTTAACCTCGCCATCTCTCAGTCATCAGTCATGAGTATGTAGTACCGCAGTGGACGCAGATCCGATCCATCGTCGACTTTGTCTTGCCTTACGAAACGCCACGCTCTTTTTTCATCATTGTGCTTGTTGAACCCCAAATAAGTCCAAAAGTGACATACGGCACTCTAGATTTTCCCCGAGCGCGACAGGCAAACTTCATGTAACTGGGAGTTGCGATGATTCATTGGTCACATAATGGTCAAGGTCTCCTGGCCATTCCTATTACACTGCAGTAATGGATTACCTGACCCCGTCTGCAGCTGCGTGCCAGGTTGGCGTTGGTTGGATAATTGGCTGGCCTGTTAGTGATGGTTTTTTTTTTGGGGGGGTTTAACCTTTTCGGTACAATAGCAGCTGGTCATAAAGTAAAGGAAATGGTGCACAGAGTTGGGGAGGGGGGAAGGAAGAGAGATAGAGAGAGAGNAGAGAGAGAAAGAGAGAGAGAGAGAGAGAGAGAGAGAGAGAGAGAGAGAGAGAGAGAGAGAGAAACGGAAAGGAAGGAGATAATCGGGGAAAGCAAGAGGGAAGGATCATTTGGGGATGGGTAGAAAATGGGAGAGAAGAAAGTCTGCAATGGAGTGGAAAGAGCCGCTGGTAGCGATTAAAATGTTGGCTCTTTTTTAGCATTTAAGTTAACAGAAATGTACGCTAAAAGTACAGGACATGGAGGAGCAGAGAGAGAGAGAGAGAGAGAGAGAGAGAGAGAGAGAGAGAGGGAGAGAGAGAGAGAGAGAGGGAAGAAAAAAAGAAAGAAATAAACAAAGAAACAAAGAAAGAAGGACAGAAAGAGATATTTATTATCTATAACATTTGTTGTCTACGAGTCCATCCATGGTGAAAGTGCCACGTGGCCCTCAGCTGAAATTTATAAATGTAATACAGGTGATATCATATGATTGAATCTAGCAGACCCTCTCTTGTGACCCTTGCAGGTGACAAGATGGTCATTGGGTTAGACAGTTATCTAGATAGGCAAAAAAAGATAGCTCATATATATTCTGTACACCTAGTAACAATAGGTTAATTAAAAACTGACATTTCCTTATATTGGTTATTATGTCGGTTTTTATGGGAGGGTTGAGGGGTTGGGAAGGGGGGTAGGGAGGGTAGAAAATGGACACTCATTGTCCTTCACGGGTCGTCCTAATGTATTGTGATCATGTCGTTTGCCAACTGTTGTGCTTTTATTATTTGGCTTGTCCACGTGTCCAAAGTCCTCCTGTTAATTTCCACCCGGTTATTCACGAGTCTGTTTGTCCTTCTCAATGTTTGCTCGGTTAACTTCATGCATAATATTTTCTGTGTCACATGTTCGGTTTCATATCTTCTTAGTTTCTTTGCTGTTCTCTCTCTGTCTCTCTCTTTCTCTCTCTCACAGTCTCTCTCCATATTCCTCGAGAAAGATACTATATTTTTTTCTGAAAACTATAGGGACTAAGCGAAAGACTTGATGAATCGGATGGCGATTAAGCATAGGGAGCTACGAGTAACACAGTTTTTATTGTCTCCTGTAAAATTTGAAAATTGTTAGTTACGGGGTTATTTAACTAAGGCGACGGAATATATTCGAGATGGTGAGGTTCTACTGTTCAATCCTCTATTCACTAGTCACTGTATATCTGCCCCTGGGATGTTTGTAGCATAACGGTTGTAAGTCTAGAACTAATCACTGTCCATATGCCGCACATGCCGGTGGGATGTTTTTAACACAGCACCTGTAGATCACCCACTAGTCACTCTCCGTTCATGGTGCATTTCCAACACAACATTTCAAAGTTATTCACAAGTGACTGTCCATCTGTCCGTGGGCTACTCCTAACACTGGACCTGTATGTCACACTCTAGTCACTGTCCACCTGCCCCCTGGGCTATTTCCAACACAGCATTTCAAAGTTATTCACAAGTCACTGTCCATCTGCCCGTGGGCTATTTCCAACACAGCGCCTGTAAGTCATGATTATTGTCCGCAGCCGCGGTCCTTCGCTGACATTATGAAACGACCATAAACAACAACATTATTACTGTACAGTTTTTCATTTGCACTGCCTCATTATGTAGCTAACACGGCCTTGAACCAACCGTGGCTATTTCATATCGATTCCACGTAAAAACCAAACAAGGACAAAAAAAAAAAACAACACCCACCCAACATCCAGTTGTATCACGTAGTCGATTGATTGGAGTTCCCTTTCTTGCTTAACCTGCTCGGTTCCCTCCCTTTTCTGCCATTCGCATACAATTCATATTATGGGCTCTTGGGTTTTTTGTCACGCCCACAATATCCGTTTCTCCTGAAAGGAAAAAGTTCCTTGTTGCCATCAGTGGCACAACGATAGCTATCGATTTCATGGCGGTGACATTCCCATGTATTTTCACGGCTGTTGGACCAGGTCGCCGCTCTTTCTTTTTTTTTTTCCTCACTCTCTCTATCTCTTTACCTCTGTGCCCTCTCCGTTGCTGTTATTCTTTCTCTCTTTCAGTTTGCCCTTTTGGTACTCTAGCAGGTTAATGTGGTCACCGGGGAGTTTCCTTCTTAGACACAGTTGGTCATCATCATCGCCATCATCATTAGCAGCACAACAACAACAACAACAACAACAACAACAACAACAACAACAACAACAACAACAACATATTGTTGACTGAACAATAATAACAAAATAGAACATACAATACCATTCCCGATCACGGCGATCACTATTGGCAGCAGCAAACAAAATGACATCTTAGAAAATTGGTGAATCATATGTCATCATCGTCATGGTTAAATTAGTCGCACCAGCAGCATCAGCACCAGCAGCAGGCAGCAGCAGCAGCACCAGCAGCAGCATAAGCAGCAGTAACAGCTACCTTAAAACAACCAATGACCGCGGTCATGACCATGAATGACGATCCATCATTGAACATGACACCTCCAGCATCACCATCACCACTACCACCACCAGCGTCATCACCACCTCGTGGTCGGTACCAAAAGCAATTATTGCGCATGCTGTAGGCCCAGTGGAGTCCAGTGTTGGGCCATTGATTGCCACTTCCCCTGATCTAACGCACATCTGTGTTTCATGCAATATTGATTCAGGCTCGGCCGGCCTCGCCTGAAGCTGTTCGCTTTGACGTTTAACCGAGGGCAACAGGAAACGTGTG
>JAWQUT010000021.1:326521-344384 GCA_033807755.1 Ellobium chinense | reverse complement strand
TGTGTGTGGGTGTGTGTGTGTGTGTGTGTGTGTGTGTGTGTGTGTGTGTGTGTGTGTATATGTGTGTGTATGTGTGTGTGCGCGCGCGTGTGCTTGCGTGCAAGAGGACCCTCGGGAAGGTGGGGAGGAGGAGGAGAAGGAGGAGGCAAAGGGAGGGACGGGGTTGAGGGAGCAAAAAGAGGGTGATGGAGCAGTTGTCACGATCGTTATCTTTAATGGTCTCTGACGATCCGTCGCTGATGCAAATTGAAAACTGTAAATTGCAAATATACGTAGCCCACGCATTACCTTGTTTTGCAACATAAAAAATGATGTTTCCTTTTATCCAGGCAGTTATTTTTTTTTTGGTCCTAGATGACCGTGTTTTACAAGTTGTAAACAACCAAGTTCTTGTGTGAACAACGAAGCACCGTTGTTATTATTATGCATGTAGAAATGAAAAATTAATGTGAAAAGAGCTTGTGGCAAGGGAAGGATATTATAGGTTTGCTTAAGATATTAATTATTTAAAATGTTCATTGCGCATATTATTCTGCCTGAGACCCGATGGCGACCCCGTCATTGTTGAATGATTTTGGACAATCTATTCATCATCGTTATCTCCACTACCACTACCACCACCACCACCATCATCATCTCATTTATCGTTATTATCATCATCGTCATCATCACAAATATCATTATTCATCATCATCATCATCGCTATTATTATACGGATCACTCTTCTCTTCATCGTTACTATCATCACCTCCAGCAACAGCAATGACGTCAACAGTGAAAACAAGATTATGAAGAATTCTTTGTGCTATCTGAGAGCTTGATCATTAACAATGGTATCCCTTATCATCGTAAGGATCACATTAACTCTGCATGTTGAACGCTACTAAGGATGAATTCAGCACCGATACACTAATGTAATTCTTATGATGATAGGCGATCACATCGCTAATGCATAAGTTCTCCAATAATCTGATGTTGTAGTTTGAGAGTTCGTTTTGTTTTGTCTTTCCAGGGAATGCAGCATAAACTCTCAGATTCATGGAAGAACGCCTATAACACAGAATACCCAGCAATGGCCGAGGACGGTAGAGACGCGACCACCACGTCGTCCTTACCCAACGGCATCAGCAACAGCAACAGCAGCGCCGGCAGCATTGTGAACGGCCTCCTGAAGAAGGCCGGCGGCTACGGAGATGGCATGAGCATCGGCAGCGGAGGCGGTGGGGGGCTGGAGCAGAAAATTCAGGAGCTTCGGGCGGAGAAAGAGGCAGGGGAGCTCAAGAGGTGCCCATCTTCCATCCACAACGATCAGGACAGCCCACTGGACTTTTCGGTCAAACGCAGGTCATCTTTCTCAGGGAGTGTGACTGACGATTCCCAAGCTTCATCCGCCAGCCCGGCTCATGTGACAGACTACCATACCGTGTCGTCGCCGACGGCAGAGTCGGGTCCCCTCTCGCATAATGATGATGTCATTCTCAGACGGGGCACCCCGAGCCCTGATAATAGGTATGACGAGCAGAACGCCGCTGGACAGTCTAAACTTGGTATGCCCCCAGTTTCGAGCATGCCGCACCTGATAAATGGGATGGGGGTATTCCCAGGCTTGCCATCAAATCTGTTGGCCAACGGATCAGCCATAAACGCATTTTCTCAAATGGCGGCGGCCGCGGCGTTCATGGACCCGCGGAACAAGAAGAACAACAACCGTCCCTTCAAAGCATATCCTAAAGAAGCATTACAGATGCCGCTGGGGCTCTTCGGAATTCCTGGGTTAACGTCGTCTTCGATGCAACAAGGCATAGAATCGGGGGGTTTTGCCGGCATGAACAATGACGACTTGGTCAATCTTTATAAGCAGCAGCTTCAGATGTTTAGAGACAAACAAGGCGGCGGAAAGACGTCGCCACCCTCTCAGGTATCTTCACCCAATGGAAATCACAGCCAACATCTTCAACAACAACATCATCATCACCATAATCAACAGCAGAAGCAGCAACAGCATCATCATCATCATCATCATCTTCAGCAGCAACATTCTCACAACCATCGGCTCCCCAGCCCACCATCCATGTCCCACACACCCACTGCCAGCAGTATGTCTCCTCCCCACCTCACGCCCGATCAGATTGTGAAAGCCAGCTCTACCCCTAACAGCACCTTCTCCGCCCCTGGCACGCCACCCTCCGCCAACGCCACACTAGTCTCGAGCACCTCCTCTTACAACAGCAGTGGGCCCGGGTGCGGCGCCGGTGGCCGCGGCGAAGGCGGCAGCCGGAAACGACCACGCTCTCTTCCAGACGACCAGAAAGACGCAGCGTACTGGGAGAGGCGACGGAAGAACAATGACGCTGCCAAGAGATCACGTGACGCAAGGCGCGCCAAAGAAGACGAAATCGCCATCAGAGCCGCTCTTCTGGAGCAGGAAAACATCAAACTCAGGGTAGAAGTGGCCGCGCTCAAGACTGAGACAGCAAGACTCAGGTGTTTGCTTTACAACAGTTAGGACCAATACGCATAATGTTGTCCACTTTTCGTCTATTTGTTTCTTTGTTTTGCTTGTTTATATCATAATTGTTTCATTGATTCTTCATCCATTTTTTTTTATTGTTGTTTTTGTTTTGTGAAGTTTGTTTAGAATTCTGATTTTGAATCTGTTAGTGACTCCTTCTACACAATCAATCATTTGTTATACCTTCAGTTTGTGAGACATCTGTCAACCAACAGCTCATAAACATTATTATACACTAAGGAATTCGTCATGCCATAAAGTGTATTGCAGCAAAGTGGGGCAAACTGCATCATCACAAAACTGGTGTCACCCAGACTCATTACTTCATCCATTCATACCTAATACTGTTTACAGTAAGTTGCCTTGACGTCTCAGGATATGCCCTTGACCTCTCATGATTACCCTTGACCTTCTTTCCTCATTTAACGCCCTTATTACCACTACTTCAGCTATAGTCCCCTCCTAAACTCAGCTCAGGTTAAAAGTATGGAGGAGAATTTGGCTATCTTTTTTTTTATAAAGATGCATGCCTCATGAAGAGTGCTTTGAACTTACCACATTGTGTGTGCAGACAGTGAAATTTTGTCGAAGACTTTGGTGCTTAGACTTATTGTGCAAAGGGATACTTTCATATATATGTATATATATATATATGAGAATGCTATGGTTGTTTTGTATACATGAATGAGATGCCTCACTGATTTAAGTACTACACTACGTGCTATAAAAGTTTGTTGCAGTTTGCCGCAGTATGCTCGCTTTACATCCAGCTAACTTGCCATACATAGAGATCTATTCACTCTGTTTTGAAATCTCTTTTATGATAAAGAAAACAATGGATAAGCAAAATCCCTCTCCTATTTCTTGATGCTGGGATGCTATTTAAATCCCATTTTGTACACAGAGTAGTGTACACTATTTGTACAATACCGCTGTTAATGATTGTGCTTTGTACTTTTTTTCCTTCCCTGTTATAAATATCATCTTGAAGCGTTGTTTTTTTTCTTCAAGTCTCACATGCGGACACAATGTTTACTGCATCTATTTTGTGTACTAATCTCAACTTTAATTGTACAAAATTCCTGCTGGCTTGCTGTGGTGAACTAAAGACATTTCGGAGCTGTGTCAATGCAGTCTCACTGTTAAAAGTGCAGGTAAACAAAATGATATACCTCCCTGTTTTCAGTGGTTATACTATCAAATAATATTATACCTATTGCTAATCTGTAATTACGTTTTATGTTGAACTCTGATCTATCATCTTTTATTATGTTCTTTATATTGTTGCATATATCATAATACCACGGATATAACGAATTTCAGGGGACCAAAAATTTGCTTTGTTGGGCAAGCAAACTGACATTCAAAGAGTTGCCTTTTCAAGTCATACAAATAAAGACGTTGATCTCTTCCTTACCTGCAAAATTTCGCTACAGTCAAGTTCGTTATAACTGCGGTGCCCATTAGACATGCCCACTTTAAAATCTTGTGAATAATTTCATTAACTCCCATTTCGCATTTGTCTATCATTTAATGTTTAGTCTTGCCCTCTAGTGACAGTTTCTTCAGCCTTTCTGTTTAGTCTGTGAAAAGATCGAACAGTAGGAGATGATAGCGCCTGAAAATGACATTAATGTAACGTTTTCCGTCAGCAAGAACCCTTTGAGATCGGACGCTTTGATCACAACATCGGCTCTGGATTTTCCAGGGCTATGCAAAGTGCGTCCTCTCTTTGTTTTCTTTGCCCTGTTAAAGTGCTGCTGTTTGCTGACGACTTTGGTTTCGATTTTGTTTTGTGTTACTATTTTTTTTCCAAGGACATTTGCCTTGATTAGATTCGAGACAGACTTATGATTTTATCAATTCTGATTAAACTTTTCAATGCAGACCAACATGCGATGAGTTTAAAACCTAGACCTCCCCAAGGGACATTTAAAGACGTTTCTCGCCGATATAGATCCAATTTTCTCACATTTTTTCTGAAGCCCACAATGTCCTTGTAATCCAACAAGCTCTTAGTGTCCTGCTAATGACGCAGATGCATTGTTTGTTCAGCTTCACTAACATTTGTTTCGAAAACGGACAAATCGCAACTCCAAAATCAACAGTAAAAGAGAGAGTTACTATAACAGTTAGCATTGGTAACAACAGAGAGATAGCTTTCATAACAGTTGGCAAACGTGACAGCAAAGTTGCATTTGGTGCTTGTTGTATATCTTGCCCTTCCTTTCCCAGAAGCTAAATATGTTTTAAGTTTCGTTATCTCTTTCTTTTCCAGCGTCTTCCCAAACCTTTCGGTTCCTTGTTGCGTTGTTTACGTTCTACAACTGTTTCTACTTAGAACTGTTGACTTTTGTTTTCACGTCTGATTTCCAGTTGCATTATGTTTTATACTTTTGTACTTCAGCGCTCGTTGCCACAGACACGTTTTTTGTGTTACACCAGACCTGATGATATTACAAAAGTTTACTGTAATACAGGTACATGCTATATTACTGATGGTGACCAGAATACACACATTTTTTTTTGACGTTTTTGTTTCGCTTTTGCTTTGTTTCTGAGTTGTGCGCACCCAGCTTTTGCACTTCCCTACCCACTTCTGTGCAGGTGGTGCAGAGATGTGTCGCTATTGTTGGCTATTTCCGCACTTTCTATGACTTTCTCATTTTGTTCAACCGTTCATGGCGACGATATTTCAAACAAAACTTAAAATGAAAAAAAAAAGAAAAAGAAATCGTAATATTTCTTAAAGTTTCGTGTGTTGTGAACCCCCTGACAATGGAATGATCCTTGTAGCCTGAGCAAAGTTATGTACCTTTATGACATGCGATTGTGCAATAGCTTTTTTTTTTGTTTCGTTTCTGTTCCTGGCAGTCAACACCGGTTGCTGATATCTTTACTTCAGCCTGGTGTGATAGCACACGTGAAGCAATTAAAAACTTGCATTACCCTGGATCGTATTCAGTGAATTCGGCCTTTAGCACATGTACTTGAATCGGTCAAACTAACTAGTAAAAAAAGTGGCGGTTTATTTCAAAGGATGCGGATATTTGCACAACTTGGTATAATTATTCATTGACAAAAATATTATGCAGAACACAGTGTGTTCGGGGCTGCACAATAATACTGCATTACTTGCAGTTTGTTTTTGTTTGTTCCTATCTGGGTATATCACAACATTCAGAATTTAAGAATAATATAAACTAAACAGTAGAACATCAATACAATTAAATACGGTTGGCCAATTTCAATAAAAAGATGCGCTTATAGAATATTCACTGAACCTGTCTAGCTTTGCTTTAAGAGAGAAAACTAATTTTTTGTTTGTTTNGGGGGGGGGGGGGGCAGAGACGATTACGGACTCAACTAACCCATCTCCGTGTCCATATTGTGAAGAAAAAAAAACGAAAATAGAAACTGAAACACAAAGATAACACTGAAGTCGCAAATCATACGCTTAGGAACTTTGCTTTCCTCTCAACCCTTTCGAGATAAAGAAAAGAATCTCGCCCGTATCGGTCTGTTCCGCTCTAAAAATCAGGGCCACACCCCCACTGCGTCATCATTGCACAATACCGACATACACTAATGGCGGTGTTTTGGCTGTATAAATTTAGCAATGCGGCTATCAGTTAGCGGGGTAAACTTGAGGACAAATATTTTGCACTCTGTCGAGCGCGCCGACGTGTTTTTTTCAAGTTCATGACCGGTTTTCTTTCATATTTCCGACCCGGAAATGGTACACAACATCTCAGGGCTTCTCGTTTTTCTGTTTTTCTTGTTAGTCTTGTTCGCTTAAGTGTAGGTTTGCTGGAGCATTGAAAAAATTGCGATTAAAAGGAGTTGTGCTCATCTAGTGACTTGTTATACAGATAACACAGTCCTTTATTTTCTGAAAAAGTTACAGTAAGCGAATTGGTATGAAGCATGCCAGATTTTTTTTTTCGTCGGCTAAACTTTTCAAATCACTTGAATACCATATGTACACGAATCAGTCAAGACTAGGACAGAGGTCACATGACCCAGTCGGAAGACTTTTTGGAAGGCATTTTCAGCTTGCTGTCTGTAATGGCCCAACTTGCCCGAAGTCGAAATTAACGTTTTACCAGATAAGGGTTAAAAAAACAACAACACAAAACCGTCTGCTGGTTTACAGAAAGGTTTACGAAACCAGGAAGAATGAAATGATAGGCAGGACTGCAGTTTCGTTTCTGCTATAATACAGTAGACTTCGTGTATATGTATCTACCGCCCAGTGGCAACGTTTTCTGACAAAAGAGGACGCATTTTACGTTTAATTACAGCTTTGTCCACGTTTTAGAAAAATTGCGATTTAACAAAGCAGATTGCATTCACTTATCATCTCTGTGTCATGACAGGACATACTAAAGCTTGCCATAAGAACTGAGACACCTTTTGTACAGTTTTAGACTCCTCGATGAAAGTCTAAAGAGCTGGAAAGTATTTGAATTTTACACACTGGCAATTTGTTTTTTCTCTCTACAGGCCTGAACGCGTCAGTGACTCCCGCGCTATATTATACTAATAATGTAATGTAGGCCCATACGGGTACCGGCATACTGAACTGGCCCCGTTGTGCAATTACGGTGTTAAAAATAGAAAAGATAAAAACCGAATAGCCACAAATTTGAATCAAACCGTTGGGGGCTGGCGTATGAATACAGACTAGTGGAGGCGTCAGCAGCGACCCTTGAATACAACCCTCATTTTATGACGGTTTTCAAAATATGATGTCATGGTGCAAATAGGATCGCTGATATAAAAAAAAAAAAGCAGAAATGTCACCTGATAGTCCTGAAGTATCGTCGCTATCCGAGGGCTAGAATTTATTTGCTATGCGTCACGTTTTCAATTAACGACATACCTGGTGTTGGGGTGTTTGTTAGAGAGGGTGTGCGGGTGTTCCTGAAGGGGTGCTTGTGCAAGAGTGTAGTATGCGGGCGGTTATGTAAAGTTTGTGGGTGGGGAGGTTTTTTTTTTGGGGGGGGGTACCAGTGATTAATGCAGGAGAGATAATACTCGAAGTTGGGGAAATTGTTCTCGATCACGCCATCACACCCGAGAGGTGTCGCAAAGAGGTACTTTGAGCACGTATTGAATAAAGATGGAATAGGTCTGTCGATTCCGCTGAAACTAAGAGCCGAGGAGAGAGAAAGAAAAATAGGCCTATAGAAAATAAAGGGGAAAAGAGAACGAAAGAGAAAGAAATTAAGAGAGAGAGAGAGAGAGAGAGAGAAAGAGAGAGAGACAAAGAGAGAAGCAGGCGAAGAGAGATTCAAGGACGGGGATTAGGAAAGGTAAAATATTTTTTTAAAGTTCACATAAACAGAATGTTTACTGTTAAATACACGACTACATGTTTACTATAGACTATTTTGCATAAAGATAGACATTCTGCTTTTGCGTGTGGCCAATGACGTAATAATCCTAGGTGCAAAACCGGTTTATGAAAGGCACGTTCCGTTCATTATATTGAGGACTGTGTATCCATTCAGAAAAGCAACTTAACATTTCAAAAATATGCAGACTAGATCTTTATGCATAATAACGTTAATTCTCCTCTGAATTTGTTCATAAAGTGCATTTGAACTTGCATAAGACGGCCACACACTAAAACTTGCACAAGACGGTCACATACTGAAATGACATGGCCTTTGTAAGCAGGTGGCCATCACAGATGGTCGTGCGTACCATCTGGTAGAGATTTTCTTTGCGAAAACCACCGGCTCTTCCTGAAATGTAGGCGACTGGCTTAGAAAAGTGACCAAGCCGTTATGTTCAATTGTGCTATTAGACATGCCTGCTGATGATTCATTTGTAAGACGTGTTTACGTAGCAAGAATGCCCTCTCTTTGTTCCGATCGCGCTATTTCCGTTCGGTAGGATGACACAAGAAATGTTGTTATTAATATGGTAGATCACCCACTGAAAGGATAGAGATTGCAGCTAGTGCCAATCCTCCTTCATTGAATACTGCGCCTATTCCGGCTCGCGTAGGACTGAACTCTTCTCTAGGAGCACAGACAGATCACTTGCTTTTGTTTTTTCATTTTGGGTTTTTTTTTTAGGTTTTGTTTTGGAGATGAAGGAGCGAAAGAAGGGTTGGGGAAAGGGTGGCAAAGTAAAGGAAATTATAGGGGAAGAGAGGTTGGGTTCAGACACGTAACTGTCAAACATATGATCAGAGGGAGTGTCTTTTTTCCACCTTATGGTTGTCGCTGTTTTGCAACGATGATTAATTGTTGGTGGCCTCATGATGAAAAGATTCAACAACAACAACAACAGTCTTTGTTACGAAGAAGATACAAAAAAAAAGCCAGAAAACCAGGCGTGTACACGTACACAAGTGCTGGGACAATATCGATACCAATTATTTTGAGTATAGGAGAGTATCCGTCTTGAAGTATTAACTAATTTGACGTTATTTTTTTTACCTCGCAGCATAAGATTTGAAAAATTTATGGCCTGTTATGACTTGTTAACCCAGACAGCAGTACTTGTGTTTTATAGCTGTTTTCCAATAAAACAGAAATGTAGTAGGTAATTTTGAACCAAATTTTAATTTGAAGACAGGCGTATTCTTATTAAATTATATTATTGTGACAATTCGTTTAAAATTTACAGCGTTTAATTATTATAATTATTGATGAAACGTGACACATTTAGTCGCAGTCATGTTTTATACAAAGTAAAGTCCTCGATATCGGTATCGATACCATTACATACTTGGTATGGTATCGATACCTAAAATGTGGAATCGGACCATCACTAATACACTGGCATGCGATATTGCTAATCGGCCACGTAACAGAGATGTCGTTGTCCTCTGCATGCTAGAACTGCGCAGATTGCTCCAATTTATTGTTCCTGAACTTTTATTTTTTAGGTCAGTTACGTCAGCCAATGTAGAAAATATTTGCTCGACTGATTTAGATAACATCACACGGTACATGCAAAGTATACATACACGGATACTATCGGATACATACAAACATACACACGCTGGAAAGACAGTCTGCAACACCCTTAAACCGGCCGCTCCCATTCTTTGCTAGAGAGAGAGAGAGAGAGAGAGAGAGAGAGAGAGAGAGAGAGAGAGAGAGAGAAAAAAAAACAACGCCCATTTTTTTAAGATCACAAATTGCCGTAAGCACTGTTGTTAAGAGACATTTCTTTTGCTCCATTCAGGGGCATGCTATTACGCAAATCAGGGAAATATGTTTCATGGGTGCAGAGCATTGTTATCGATCGCTAAAACCGAGAGTATTTTATTGACGATCCCTGAGTGAACCATGAAGTTGAAGCCTGTTTACATAAGGCGACCCATATGTACGTCTCGTGGTAACTGCATTCCAGGGCGCCTTACGTAATACTTGATTACCACTGTACAAAGTATGTTTAGAACATGAGTCAGCTGAAGGGAAGGGAAGGGGTTAGAGAGGAAAGCAGAATATTGATAAAGTGACTGATTGATTGATTGATTGATTGATTGATTGACTGACTGATTGGTTTGAAGGAAAGAAAAGAGCCGTATTGAATGACCTCTGCGTTATTCAGATTGAATGGACGATTGATTTTTTCAACGCCAGGACAGTGACCTCTACTTTTCTCGATTTTCCGAGAGAGAAAGGGAGACGAGAGAGAGAGAGAGAGAGAGAGAGAGAGAGAGAGAGAGAGAGAGTTAAAGAGTAAGAGAGAAAGAGAGAGAAAGAGTATCAATATCCTGAGTTAACTCTTTAAAGGCAAATAAATTCTAGCTCTCCTTAATTTCTAAAAAGCAAGTACATATGTAGGCACAGTTTGATTGATTAGTTTATTTTCTCTTTGATCAGCTACAGAGACCTGGCGTATCGTGACTTCCTACAAAGTTCGCCCTCTTAGTTGACGGAGAAACGGGATGGGGATATGAGTGAGATAACCAAAGCAGTAGTTTCTAAATACACACCATGATGTCACAGGATATCTTAAGAACTCTAATTTTTATTGGACAAGTCTATGATTTCGAGTTTTTAAAAATGTTTTGAGTTAGTGAGTAGAAAGTCTTATGGAAAATAAATGACCAGAGGCCAGAGCATTGCGCACCGAGTCACTGCGTTTTCTTTCCTTTCTAGTGCACTAGGTGTCGCTATAGTGAGCACTCACTAGTTTTTTGTTTTTTTTTCTTTTGGTTTCATGGTGGTGGAGGGAGTGGTTTGATGGGAGAAAAAAAATTGAAGAAAGGAGCTAACAGAAAGCAAGGAAGGAACTTCTTATGGTTTTTTTTTTTTTTTTGTTAGTCTAGAAAACCACACACGCTATTGTCGATGTTATTTACTCCAGTCTTGCTCACTGACCTTAAATATGCACTGTTATTGTCTGTGAATTGATTAATGTCAAACTGTTTTGCTACCTCAGATATTTCCAATAAAGACTTGAAGATCTCACATTAGTGCTTTTTGCTTAGTTTCAATTTTCTCTTTCTTCCAACCAAGTCAAAGAATATGTTTATACAGTTCCTGCTTGATACTCTCCTGTAAATTGAAGACATTAATTTGACTTTGAAATAAAGTGGAACATAGAGCTGCCCTTCAGCTGGCAGGTTCTTGCTATCTCGTTATGCCATTTTGCTATGGAACCCTATAATTCTGACAGCTCATCCGCAAGACAAAACAAACAAAAAATGTAATATATGATAATTCTTAAGTCTTGAATAGACCACGGGTAATTGCATAATGTGGCTATGAGCAAAGTTTAAAAACAAACAAAAAAAAAGAAAAAAAATATTTTGGGTCTTTTGCCTCAAAACCCTTGTAGATAAAAATCTTAGTGTCGTGACCACTTACTTCACTTCCAACTCTGATTCTAACTTGCTCGCATAAATTCTAACAGTTATATTTACATAATATTTGTCTCTCTACTCTGCATGCCTAGATCTATCTATTTTTAGAATATACATCGTCCAATCTGTCTGATAAATATGTTATCTATGAATGGATAAAACTGTACAGATATTTGCGAAGAAGTTGCCCAATTGTTATTTTTTGCCTGTCATAAACTGTGAGTCATCAGTGATGACGATGAATCACATCAATTAACATTTTTTTTCTCCACTGTTTTTATGACATCTATACATATGTTTTCCTCTTTCGAATTTCGTTCACTTGGCCTCAGGCGAAACTGTGTACGGGTATTGAGAATATACATGCATATATATTATGAATATCTACATACGTAAAATGCTAAAATAAATGTCTAATGTAACTTTGTTGCCTGTTTCTTTACACGCTGTCTTGAGATTTTGTCAACATTTTCCATATCTTTACACTGTCCATGTAAACTTCTTCTGCATATCTTTGTCTCCACATCATCAAAACGCCATCTGAATATTATTAATTCATTCCTTTTTTTTTTGTTTTGCTTTTTTTCTTTGAACTCCATCAACACAATTCTTTTCCTTATACTTTCCCCTTAAACTGATTCATCATACACATGTTACGTCTTTGTACCTTCCTTTAATCTACTTCATATGTAATCGTCTCATTACATTCTTCCGTTTACGTCATCATGCTTTTCATTTCCTTACACTCCTCCTTTAAGGTCTTTGATAATTGTTTCATTTCCTGACACTCCTCTTTCACACTTCAAGATAACTTTTTCATTCGCAGCCTCCAGCTGTTGTGCATTCTCCTCCTCTTACATAATCGTTATTTTTACATCCATACCCAGCCCTTTTCATTGTAACTGACCTTGTTGTGCTGCTGTTGCTGAAGTAGACTACTGAGTCAAAGAAGTTGCGAATTTGAGAGAAATCCTGAGGCGGCAAGTTGTCTGTGTTATCGCCATGGATGACACATTAAGCATTTTGAAGTAGGACCAAAAACTGTTGAGAACGTTATATGCGTAGACTAATGCAGCATTCATAGGACCAAAAGCAATTGTGAACGTTTGTGTTACAAACAATGTAGACTAATGCAGTACTGTAGTTCAGTATGAAGATGCAGGGTAATTGATAGGCCGACTTGGTTTGCCGATGACTCGCCTTGATCTGAATGTGAATGAATTTGATTAGTGTTAGGGAGTGTACTTACACCAGATGACTGTAGATGTGAATTACAAGCCTCCCATTCAGTCACCAACAACATATGAAACCCAGTAACTCATAACTTTCTGTCTATGAGACGAAAGCTCTGCATCTATGTGAACGTGCCAATCAAGAATCCCAGTCTGTATTAGGGAGTCACTTCTGACGTGGAGCTAAGCATCAGTGTATAGCTGCTAAGTAATTGCCACATTGTGTAAGATGAGAATAGCTC
This sequence comes from Ellobium chinense, assembly GCA_033807755.1. Lineage (NCBI taxonomy): Eukaryota > Metazoa > Mollusca > Gastropoda > Ellobiida > Ellobiidae > Ellobium > Ellobium chinense. Next base: position 331,559 of record JAWQUT010000021.1, on the reverse strand, counting down.
TGACGTGGCTCTCAACAACATTTACACCTGTCTTATGGGGCCATTTTTAGCGTCAGCTTTTACTTACCTTTGCCCCCTACAGAGATCGCGACGCAGCCCCAAACTATATTTCAAAACACCACTTCCATAGTCACTAAAGAAGATAACCAGATACTGGCAAGGATCTTAGAGAGTGGGGTATTCTGTTTAGACGATCATGTCTCCCTGCATTGACTTGTTATTCCTAGGACAAATAAAGACTATGACACTAAGTCATTTCAAATGATATAAATACTACATAGATACACTTCTGAGTATCGTGATAAGCTATCATAGTCGATCTAGGCCTTTAAATATCGTAATCACAACTTGCCATAGCATTTTACTCGCTGTTATGATAATCGTTGTAAAATTTCATTCATCCATCCAATCATCATTGCATCATCAATGTACGAGTATTTAAATGACTGTGCTATAGATGTAGTACGTTTACAATATGACACTGTACCAGACCACATTTTTTAAAAATGTCCTCTCTTTCGAATACGTTGTGAGAACCACCACAAATCAGGGATTTCAACTATTTGTGATATACATAATAAAATGCTGATAAATGTTGTTGTCAGGTTATATGTCGTGGTACCTGTTATCTTCATTTGTTGTTTTCTTTTTCATCCTCATCCTTTTCATTATCATCATTTTCATGATCAGTGATGTTTTCCAAACTTTATTGTATCATCATCATCATCGTTGTCATCATCAATTACAATATCGGCATCATCATTCGACAGTTTGCCAGGACGTTAACGTTAACGTAGCCGCAGTCACACTTGAGAGCAAGCTTCGCTGTGGCTGCGCGACGCAACGCGACTGTACGCTCTTTATTCCCGTGAACCCTCCGTCCACATCAGAAGCGCTGGTTAAACTAAATAGCTTGTGAAACTCGTACAGAGGTTTTTAATGGGAATAAATAAAGTATCTTGGCGTCGCGTAGCAACAGCGCAGCTCCGTTACTAAAGCAGAGACTGGTGCTTAAAGTGACTCAAGCTGGCAAGTTGTAATCCTCTCGGAAACTTTGGAGTTTATTGCTTCATTAATGTAATGTTATCATGAACGTCTAAGGACACCTGGCAGACGTGTACTGCTCTCGATTGTGTACCATCTCTCCGCGAGAGTTGTTTGTTTGTTTGTTTGTTTGTTTGTTTGTTTGTAAATTGTTGATGCAGGCGTTGTTGATTTGATTCACTGTTTCTTCACTCAAATCGTCATAATTTTTGTTGTTGCTGTTGCTGTTCTTATTTTCATGCTAGAGTTCATAAAACTAGGTCGATGCTTTCGTCCACCAATTTTGTTTCGTACGTGTTAAGTATAGCTCACGTATTTTTCCGCGTGAACCAACTGTTTACATAATAGTTTAAACCAGTCTGAAATGGTTAGCTTAGTTTCTAATTACAGTGTATTCTTGTATGTTTACGTTTCTTTTGATGAACTTGACACATTTTTTCCCGAATAGACTACTGGATTTTAGCTTGAATTGTTAGCTTAATCTAAAATTTGCTCTTTGCGCTGGTTTAAATATGATTTATTAGACTACATCTAAAATTTATTTTACTTGGTTTCTGTTTTGTTTATTTGTTTTGCTTTCATTATTTGCATTACTGGACTTGTTTTGCTTGTCTGAACATAATCTGAGATTGGTCATTCTAGTTTCCATTTAATATTACTCATGTCATTTTCATCCTACAGAAGCATTGCAATATTGGGTCATTCTACATAAATATAGTGCTCCCCAGATTCCCTAGAAATTAGGGCGACAGCTAACTGCGTTGCAAACCGGCGACACACATTGTAGTCTGTTCCGATCGTTATGTCAAAAAATAGAAACAAGTAGTGTTAACCTATGTCAAAGGTGGTTAACAGCCCTGGTGTGGAATTGTTGCTACCATTAAGGAGGAGACAGCACTTTTACGTGGAATGGCCCAAAAATGAAATTTTCCTTTTGTTGTATGTAGATAGAGCAGCTGCATAGACAAAAATATGAAACAGAAACGATGATCCTTGCGAGACGAGTGCTGTCAAAGCCAGGACAAAAACTGACGTGAATATCTTTACCTTTGTCCAGGTTTTGGTCGAGCCAATCGTATGTATATGCCCTATTCCCTCATTTTAGAGGACTTTAAAAAGAATCATTAGGGCAGTTTCTAAAGGCACCTTGCTATTGAGTCCGACTCTTTCCCGTCTGAAAACTGGAACCCTGGGAATTGTTTATTGAGAACAGACTCCAGCCCATCCTCAGTTTGGAGTTTTTCCGATTTTCAAACCTCGGCTGGAAAGACGAAATAAGGAAAAGAAGACTGCAAATTGTTGAGCTCAAAATGTTTCTCGTTTTACTGAATTCCATATATAACATACATTATTATGGTTTTTAAATTTTAAGAAACAAATGCTAAATCTGTGCATTGATTGTCGTTTTTATAGCGAGGTGTCCATCTCTTGTACACGGATCCCCAATGTGTGCACTTGTCATATCTTTTTTGGAAGTCACCAAAAGTTCCATCTGGCGTGTGAAAGTGTAGTTACGACGCTGTGTTTTGCATTGTACACACGTTACAAGAGGAGGTCTTCAACAAGTGTCCATATTTGGGATCCATGTTCAGGGGCGGCACCAGCCTTCACTTTTATCCTTATAGTCTCATACCACGATTTTTTCATGAGTTTTTACCTTTTTCTCGAGCTCAGGGATATGTTTCAAGGAAACGCTGACTTTTTCCTCACTGAAGCAAATTTATTTTTGTATATGAATGTATTCCAATGCATAAACCTGTATACTTCTTCGCAGATTAATATGATTGTATCGTTCATTTTGTGAGAACACGTGTTTCTTTGTTTTGTTTTTTTTCTGACTGGTGTGGAAGTTGGGTCAGAAAGGAGTGTGGTTGGCACAGTATTGAGATCACAAGCTTTAGACACAGGAAAAATCACCTCACTTATTCTATTCATTTGGTATGAATAGTATAAAGACAAGACTGCCCTCACCTGGCAGAACGGTAATGGCCATTGTCAGGTGATTGTGGTACGAAGCTATGGGAAACTGCATAGACCTGCAACAGACCATCCAGTTCATGGCCCATAGGAGTCTATTGGTATGACCAGGAAACGCCGAGGAAGAAGAACACTGACAACAAGTTTAACAAGTTTAATACGTTTAACAAGTTACAATATGCAATTAAAAAAAAATACAGCAATAAAGCTGTTACAATTGTCCTCACCAACGATTACACTAACAAACATCGTCATCACTACAATTCTTGTCATTTATGGAAAATTGCATATAAACTTGAGTATAGAAAATAAGAAAAAAAATGAAAATGTAGTCTATTATTTATTACGGCAAAATTACAAACTTATAATAATTCAACCATTTGGTGCATGAAGGAACAAAAAATAATCATGATAAACTACATAGTCAAATAACTCTCTCATCGCTACCACTACCGACACGGTCCCCGTGTATACGCTTGAAAATGTTGACCTTCTTGTAGTGGCCTTAATACTTCACAAAGTTTCAATTGTACTTTAATACGATTGTAAGGGTATTTTCCCCAACACTGACAACCATCAACAACAACAACAACAACAACAACAACAACAACAACAACAACAACAACAACAATAACAACAGCAACAACAACAACCACGAATCCATCAGCAACTGCATAAAAATCATCATCTACTACACATAGAATTAAAACAATGGTGCTGAATTACAGTATAAGTAGCATTATTGTACATCATCAATTAGCTGTTTCCGGCTGGGCCTCAAGATTTCGAAATTCCGGGGAAAAGTCTATGTTAATTCGAGTTTTTAAAGTGTTTGGCTCGATGTTAAGTTAAAAAAAATTAAAGAACAATACAGTATAAGAAGTATGTAGATTTTTTTTCTAGTACATATAGTTGGAGATTATGAGATCCCAGTAAGAAGTTCATGCTAACAATTGAGAGCTTGCGCATTAACTAGGGAAACTCTTACCAGCGTAGTGATCAAACGCAGATTTAATGTAATTCTCACAATATTATGACATCCCATCGTCAATGCGCAAGTCCTCAAATGAAACTGAAAGATTTGAAAGTTGAGAGGAAGCGTGAATGATGCACCTCTATATTAACACATTTCTCTCTCTGTCGACATGTTTATTAAGTCATCATTTATTACTCACCCTCTCATCCTGCATGTCCTCTTTCCTCCCCTTTTTTCTATACTATCTCTTGAGGCGTTGATCAAAATGGTTATCATGGGTCGACTTAAAATCAGTATCAAAGATGACACATGACAGGATCCCAGAGAAAACATTTTACATAAACAAGCAACACTTCACCAAGAATGCTTCATAATATCTCTATATATATGTAGCACTTATTCTATTCATTTGGTATGAATAGTATAAAGACAAGACTGCCATCACCTAGCAGAACTAAGAGAACGGTAATGGCCATTGGATACGAAGCTATGAGGGAACTGCATAGACCTGCAACAGACCATCCAGTTCATGGTCCATAGGGGTCTGTTAGCACGACAAGGGAACATCGAGGAAGAAGAACACTGGCAACAAGTTTAACAAGTTTACTAAGAATAAATCCAGACCACAGATGTGGTGAATGGGCAAAGTAGACACGACAGAAGAATGAATAAGATGCATAATAAATCATTTTCAGTCTTTCAGTCACTTCCTCTCTCTTTCTCTCACCCCTTTTCTCTCTCCATATTTTGTTCATTAACTCCCGTTTTAAAATTGCTGAAACTATGTCTACTAATACTAGCAGTTTAGAATACCTGAACCCTCTCAAGGTTTGCCTGAGTGTAAAGCAGGATAAGGGGTAAGACCCAGGACAGGAAAGAGAGAGGGTCTCTAAATATGGTCTAAAAAGTTTTCTCAAGAGTGCTTTCTCTTTCCCTAGCCCAGCCTCTAACACTAATCCAGGTACACCTTAGGTGAGTCTAGGATTTTGCGGAATTATCGTCAGGATTGCCAGACTTCTTTTTTCGAGCCGGAGCCCCCCC